>OY726522.1:27002472-27491077 GCA_963383655.1 Bathymodiolus septemdierum | reverse complement strand
TACTGATAGATGTGATATTATACTCTGTTTAGGGACTAGTCTAAAGGTAATCTACTTATAGATGTGATATTATACTCTGTTTAGGGACTAGTCTAAAGGTACTCTACTGATAGATGTGATATTATACTCTGTTTAGGGACTAGTCTAAAGGTACTCTACTGATAGATGTGATATTATACTCTGTTTAGGACTAGTCTAAAGGTACTGATAGATGTGATATTATACTCTGTTTAGGGACTAGTCTAAAGGTACTCTACTGATAGATGTGATATTATACTCTGTTTAGGGACTAGTCTAAAGGTACTCTACTGATAGATGTGATATTATACTCTGTTTAAGGACTAGTCTAAAGGTACTCTACTTGATAGATGTGATATTATACTCTGTTTAGGGACTAGTCTAAAGGTACTCTACTGATAGATGTGATATTATACTCTGTTTAGGGACTAGTCTAAAGGTACTGATAGATGTGATATTATACTCTGTTTAGGACTAGTCTAAAGGTACTCTACTGATAGATGTGATATTATACTCTGTTTAGGGACTAGTCTAAAGGTACTCTACTGATAGATGTGATATTATACTCTGTTTAGGGACTAGTCTAAAGGTACTCTACTGATAGATGTGATATTATACTCTGTTTAGGGACTAGTCTAAAGGTACTCTACTGATAGATGTGATATTATACTCTGTTTAGGGACTAGTCTAAAGGTACTGATAGATGTGATATTATACTCTGTTTAGGGACTAGTCTAAAGGTACTCTACTGATAGATGTGATATTATACTCTGTTTAGGGACTAGTCTAAAGGTACTCTACTGATAGATGTGATATTATACTCTGTTTAGGGACTAGTCTAAAGGTAATCTACTGATAGATGTGATATTATACTCTGTTTAGGGACTAGTCTAAAGGTACTGCTACTGATAGATGTGATATTATACTCTGTTTAGGGACTAGTCTAAAGGTACTCTACTGATAGATGTGATATTATACTCTGTTTAGGGACTAGTCTAAAGGTACTCTACTGATAGATGTGATATTATACTCTGTTTAGGGACTAGTCTAAAGGTACTCTACTGATAGATGTGATATTATACTCTGTTTAGGGACTAGTCTAAAGGTACTGATAGATGTGATATTATACTCTGTTTAGGGACTAGTCTAAAGGTACTCTACTGATAGATGTGATATTATACTCTGTTTAGGGACTAGTCTAAAGGTACTCTACTGATAGATGTGATATTATACTCTGTTTAAGGACTAGTCTAAAGGTACTCTACTGATAGATGTGATATTATACTCTGTTTAGGGACTAGTCTAAAGGTACTTATAGATGTGATATTATACTCTGTTTAGGGACTAGTCTAAAGGTACTCTACTGATAGATGTGATATTATACTCTGTTTAGGGACTAGTCTAAAGGTACTCTACTGATAGATGTGATATTATACTCTGTTTAGGGACTAGTCTAAAGGTACTGATAGATGTGATATTATACTCTGTTTAGGGACTAGTCTAAAGGTACTTATAGATGTGATATTATACTCTGTTTAGGGACTAGTCTAAAGGTACTCTACTGATAGATGTGATATTATACTCTGTTTAGGGACTAGTCTAAAGGTACTCTACTGATAGATGTGATATTATACTCTGTTTAGGGACTAGTCTAAAGGTACTGATAGATGTGATATTATACTCTGTTTAGGGACTAGTCTAAAGGTAATCTACTTATAGATGTGATATTATACTCTGTTTAGGGACTAGTCTAAAGGTACTCTACTGATAGATGTGATATTATACTCTGTTTAGGGACTAGTCTAAAGGTACTCTACTGATAGATGTGATATTATACTCTGTTTAGGGACTAGTCTAAAGGTACTGATAGATGTGATATTATACTCTGTTTAGGGACTAGTCTAAAGGTACTCTACTGATAGATGTGATATTATACTCTGTTTAGGGACTAGTCTAAAGGTACTCTACTGATAGATGTGATATTATACTCTGTTTAGGGACTAGTCTAAAGGTACTGATAGATGTGATATTATACTCTGTTTAGGGACTAGTCTAAAGGTACTTATAGATGTGATATTATACTCTGTTTAGGGACTAGTCTAAAGGTACTCTACTGATAGATGTGATATTATACTCTGTTTAGGGACTAGTCTAAAGGTACTCTACTGATAGATGTGATATTATACTCTGTTTAGGGACTAGTCTAAAGGTACTGATAGATGTGATATTATACTCTGTTTAGGGACTAGTCTAAAGGTAATCTACTTATAGATGTGATATTATACTCTGTTTAGGGACTAGTCTAAAGGTACTCTACTGATAGATGTGATATTATACTCTGTTTAGGGACTAGTCTAAAGGTACTCTACTGATAGATGTGATATTATACTCTGTTTAGGGACTAGTCTAAAGGTACTGATAGATGTGATATTATACTCTGTTTAGGGACTAGTCTAAAGGTACTCTACTGATAGATGTGATATTATACTCTGTTTAGGGACTAGTCTAAAGGTACTCTACTGATAGATGTGATATTATACTCTGTTTAAGGACTAGTCTAAAGGTACTGATAGATGTGATATTATACTCTGTTTAGGGACTAGTCTAAAGGTACTCTACTGATAGATGTGATATTATACTCTGTTTAGGGACTAGTCTAAAGGTACTGATAGATGTGATATTATACTCTGTTTAAGGACTAGTCTAAAGGTACTCTACTGATAGATGTGATATTATACTCTGTTTAGGGACTAGTCTAAAGGTACTCTACTGATAGATGTGATATTATACTCTGTTTAGGGACTAGTCTAAAGGTACTCTACTGATAGATGTGATATTATACTCTGTTTAGGGACTAGTCTAAAGGTACTCTACTGATAGATGTGATATTATACTCTGTTTAGGGACTAGTCTAAAGGTACTGATAGATGTGATATTATACTCTGTTTAAGGACTAGTCTAAAGGTACTCTACTGATAGATGTGATATTATACTCTGTTTAGGGACTAGTCTAAAGGTACTTATAGATGTGATATTATACTCTGTTTAGGGACTAGTCTAAAGGTAATCTACTGATAGATGTGATATTATACTCTGTTTAGGGACTAGTCTAAAGGTAATCTACTGATAGATGTGATATTATACTCTGTTTAGGGACTAGTCTAAAGGTACTTATAGATGTGATATTATACTCTGTTTAGGGACTAGTCTAAAGGTACTGATAGATGTGATATTATACTCTGTTTAGGGACTAGTCTAAAGGTACTCTACTGATAGATGTGATATTATACTCTGTTTAGGGACTAGTCTAAAGGTACTCTACTGATAGATGTGATATTATACTCTGTTTAGGGACTAGTCTAAAGGTACTCTACTGATAGATGTGATATTATACTCTGTTTAGGGACTAGTCTAAAGGTTATCTACTGATAGATGTGATATTATACTCTGTTTAGGGACTAGTCTAAAGGTACTCTACTGATAGATGTGATATTATACTCTGTTTAGGGACTAGTCTAAAGGTACTCTACTGATAGATGTGATATTATACTCTGTTTAAGGACTAGTCTAAAGGTACTCTACTGATAGATGTGATATTATACTCTGTTTAGGGACTAGTCTAAAGGTACTCTACTGATAGATGTGATATTATACTCTGTTTAGGGACTAGTCTAAAGGTACTCTACTGATAGATGTGATATTATACTCTGTTTAAGGACTAGTCTAAAGGTACTCTACTGATAGATGTGATATTATACTCTGTTTAGGGGCTAGTCTAAAGGTACTCTACTGATAGATGTGATATTATACTCTGTTTAGGGACTAGTCTAAAGGTAATCTCACTGATAGATGTGATATTATACTCTGTTTAGGGACTAGTCTAAAGGTACTCTACTGATAGATGTGATATTATACTCTGTTTAGGGACTAGTCTAAAGGTACTCTACTGATAGATGTGATATTATACTCTGTTTAGGGACTAGTCTAAAGGTACTCTACTGATAGATGTGATATTATACTCTGTTTAGGGACTAGTCTAAAGGTACTCTACTGATAGATGTGATATTATACTCTGTTTAGGGACTAGTCTAAAGGTACTCTACTGATAGATGTGATATTATACTCTGTTTAAGGACTAGTCTAAAGGTACTCTACTGATAGATGTGATATTATACTCTGTTTAGGGACTAGTCTAAAGGTACTCTACTGATAGATGTGATATTATACTCTGTTTAGGGACTAGTCTAAAGGTACTCTACTGATAGATGTGATATTATACTCTGTTTAAGGGACTAGTCTAAAGGTACTCTACTGATAGATGTGATATTATACTCTGTTTAGGGACTAGTCTAAAGGTACTTATAGATGTGATATTATACTCTGTTTAGGGACTAGTCTAAAGGTAATCTACTGATAGATGTGATATTATACTCTGTTTAGGGACTAGTCTAAAGGTACTCTACTGATAGATGTGATATTATACTCTGTTTAGGGACTAGTCTAAAGGTACTCTACTGATAGATGTGATATTATACTCTGTTTAGGGACTAGTCTAAAGGTACTCTACTGATAGATGTGATATTATACTCTGTTTAGGGACTAGTCTAAAGGTACTCTACTGATAGATGTGATATTATACTCTGTTTAGGGACTAGTCTAAAGGTAATCTACTGATAGATGTGATATTATACTCTGTTTAGGGACTAGTCTAAAGGTAATCTACTGATAGATGTGATATTATACTCTGTTTAAGGACTAGTCTAAAGGTACTCTACTGATAGATGTGATATTATACTCTGTTTAGGGACTAGTCTAAAGGTACTTATAGATGTGATATTATACTCTGTTTAGGGACTAGTCTAAAGGTAATCTACTGATAGATGTGATATTATACTCTGTTTAGGGACTAGTCTAAAGGTAATCTACTGATAGATGTGATATTATACTCTGTTTAGGGACTAGTCTAAAGGTACTCTACTGATAGATGTGATATTATACTCTGTTTAGGGACTAGTCTAAAGGTAATCTACTGATAGATGTGATATTATACTCTGTTTAGGGACTAGTCTAAAGGTAATCTACTTATAGATGTGATATTATACTCTGTTTAGGGACTAGTCTAAAGGTACTCTACTGATAGATGTGATATTATACTCTGTTTAAGGACTAGTCTAAAGGTACTCTACTGATAGATGTGATATTATACTCTGTTTAGGGGCTAGTCTAAAGGTACTCTACTGATAGATGTGATATTATACTCTGTTTAGGGACTAGTCTAAAGGTACTGATAGATGTGATATTATACTCTGTTTAGGGACTAGTCTAAAGGTACTCTACTGATAGATGTGATATTATACTCTGTTTAGGGACTAGTCTAAAGGTACTCTACTGATAGATGTGATATTATACTCTGTTTAGGGACTAGTCTAAAGGTACTCTACTGATAGATGTGATATTATACTCTGTTTAGGGACTAGTCTAAAGGTACTCTACTGATAGATGTGATATTATACTCTGTTTAAGGACTAGTCTAAAGGTACTCTACTGATAGATGTGATATTATACTCTGTTTAGGGACTAGTCTAAAGGTAATCTACTGATAGATGTGATATTATACTCTGTTTAGGGACTAGTCTAAAGGTACTTATAGATGTGATATTATACTCTGTTTAAGGACTAGTCTAAAGGTACTCTACTGATAGATGTGATATTATACTCTGTTTAGGGACTAGTCTAAAGGTAATCTACTGATAGATGTGATATTATACTCTGTTTAGGGACTAGTCTAAAGGTACTGATAGATGTGATATTATACTCTGTTTAAGGACTAGTCTAAAGGTACTCTACTGATAGATGTGATATTATACTCTGTTTAGGGACTAGTCTAAAGGTACTCTACTGATAGATGTGATATTATACTCTGTTTAAGGACTAGTCTAAAGGTACTCTACTGATAGATGTGATATTATACTCTGTTTAGGGACTAGTCTAAAGGTACTGATAGATGTGATATTATACTCTGTTTAGGGACTAGTCTAAAGGTACTCTACTGATAGATGTGATATTATACTCTGTTTAGGGACTAGTCTAAAGGTACTTATAGATGTGATATTATACTCTGTTTAGGGACTAGTCTAAAGGTAATCTACTGATAGATGTGATATTATACTCTGTTTAGGGACTAGTCTAAAGGTAATCTACTGATAGATGTGATATTATACTCTGTTTAGGGACTAGTCTAAAGGTACTTATAGATGTGATATTATACTCTGTTTAGGGACTAGTCTAAAGGTACTCTACTGATAGATGTGATATTATACTCTGTTTAAGGACTAGTCTAAAGGTACTCTACTGATAGATGTGATATTATACTCTGTTTAGGGGCTAGTCTAAAGGTACTCTACTGATAGATGTGATATTATACTCTGTTTAGGGACTAGTCTAAAGGTACTGATAGATGTGATATTATACTCTGTTTAGGGACTAGTCTAAAGGTACTCTACTGATAGATGTGATATTATACTCTGTTTAGGGACTAGTCTAAAGGTACTCTACTGATAGATGTGATATTATACTCTGTTTAGGGACTAGTCTAAAGGTACTCTACTGATAGATGTGATATTATACTCTGTTTAGGGACTAGTCTAAAGGTACTCTACTGATAGATGTGATATTATACTCTGTTTAGGGACTAGTCTAAAGGTACTCTACTGATAGATGTGATATTATACTCTGTTTAAGGACTAGTCTAAAGGTACTCTACTGATAGATGTGATATTATACTCTGTTTAGGGACTAGTCTAAAGGTACTCTACTGATAGATGTGATATTATACTCTGTTTAGGGACTAGTCTAAAGGTACTCTACTGATAGATGTGATATTATACTCTGTTTAAGGACTAGTCTAAAGGTACTCTACTGATAGATGTGATATTATACTCTGTTTAGGGACTAGTCTAAAGGTACTCTACTGATAGATGTGATATTATACTCTGTTTAGGGACTAGTCTAAAGGTACTGATAGATGTGATATTATACTCTGTTTAGGGACTAGTCTAAAGGTACTTATAGATGTGATATTATACTCTGTTTAGGGACTAGTCTAAAGGTAATCTACTGATAGATGTGATATTATACTCTGTTTAGGGACTAGTCTAAAGGTACTGATAGATGTGATATTATACTCTGTTTAGGGACTAGTCTAAAGGTACTTATAGATGTGATATTATACTCTGTTTAGGGACTAGTCTAAAGGTAATCTACTGATAGATGTGATATTATACTCTGTTTAGGGACTAGTCTAAAGGTAATCTACTGATAGATGTGATATTATACTCTGTTTAGGGACTAGTCTAAAGGTACTCTACTGATAGATGTGATATTATACTCTGTTTAGGGACTAGTCTAAAGGTAATCTACTGATAGATGTGATATTATACTCTGTTTAGGGACTAGTCTAAAGGTAATCTACTTATAGATGTGATATTATACTCTGTTTAGGGACTAGTCTAAAGGTACTCTACTGATAGATGTGATATTATACTCTGTTTAAGGACTAGTCTAAAGGTACTCTACTGATAGATGTGATATTATACTCTGTTTAGGGGCTAGTCTAAAGGTACTCTACTGATAGATGTGATATTATACTCTGTTTAGGGACTAGTCTAAAGGTAATCTACTGATAGATGTGATATTATACTCTGTTTAGGGACTAGTCTAAAGGTACTGATAGATGTGATATTATACTCTGTTTAGGGACTAGTCTAAAGGTACTCTACTGATAGATGTGATATTATACTCTGTTTAGGGACTAGTCTAAAGGTACTCTACTGATAGATGTGATATTATACTCTGTTTAGGGACTAGTCTAAAGGTACTCTACTGATAGATGTGATATTATACTCTGTTTAGGGACTAGTCTAAAGGTAATCTACTGATAGATGTGATATTATACTCTGTTTAGGGACTAGTCTAAAGGTACTCTACTGATAGATGTGATATTATACTCTGTTTAGGGACTAGTCTAAAGGTACTCTACTGATAGATGTGATATTATACTCTGTTTAGGGACTAGTCTAAAGGTAATCTACTGATAGATGTGATATTATACTCTGTTTAGGGACTAGTCTAAAGGTAATCTACTTATAGATGTGATATTATACTCTGTTTAGGGACTAGTCTAAAGGTACTCTACTGATAGATGTGATATTATACTCTGTTTAAGGACTAGTCTAAAGGTACTCTACTGATAGATGTGATATTATACTCTGTTTAGGGGCTAGTCTAAAGGTACTCTACTGATAGATGTGATATTATACTCTGTTTAGGGACTAGTCTAAAGGTACTGATAGATGTGATATTATACTCTGTTTAGGGACTAGTCTAAAGGTACTCTACTGATAGATGTGATATTATACTCTGTTTAGGGACTAGTCTAAAGGTACTCTACTGATAGATGTGATATTATACTCTGTTTAGGGACTAGTCTAAAGGTACTCTACTGATAGATGTGATATTATACTCTGTTTAGGGACTAGTCTAAAGGTAATCTACTGATAGATGTGATATTATACTCTGTTTAGGGACTAGTCTAAAGGTACTCTACTGATAGATGTGATATTATACTCTGTTTAGGGACTAGTCTAAAGGTACTCTACTGATAGATGTGATATTATACTCTGTTTAGGGACTAGTCTAAAGGTACTGATAGATGTGATATTATACTCTGTTTAGGGACTAGTCTAAAGGTACTTATAGATGTGATATTATACTCTGTTTAGGGACTAGTCTAAAGGTACTCTACTGATAGATGTGATATTATACTCTGTTTAGGGACTAGTCTAAAGGTACTCTACTGATAGATGTGATATTATACTCTGTTTAGGGACTAGTCTAAAGGTACTGATAGATGTGATATTATACTCTGTTTAGGGACTAGTCTAAAGGTACTCTACTGATAGATGTGATATTATACTCTGTTTAGGGACTAGTCTAAAGGTACTCTACTGATAGATGTGATATTATACTCTGTTTAGGGACTAGTCTAAAGGTACTGATAGATGTGATATTATACTCTGTTTAGGGACTAGTCTAAAGGTACTCTACTGATAGATGTGATATTATACTCTGTTTAGGGACTAGTCTAAAGGTACTGATAGATGTGATATTATACTCTGTTTAGGGACTAGTCTAAAGGTACTCTACTGATAGATGTGATATTATACTCTGTTTAAGGACTAGTCTAAAGGTACTCTACTGATAGATGTGATATTATACTCTGTTTAGGGACTAGTCTAAAGGTACTCTACTGATAGATGTGATATTATACTCTGTTTAAGGACTAGTCTAAAGGTACTCTACTGATAGATGTGATATTATACTCTGTTTAGGGACTAGTCTAAAGGTACTCTACTGATAGATGTGATATTATACTCTGTTTAGGGACTAGTCTAAAGGTACTGATAGATGTGATATTATACTCTGTTTAGGGACTAGTCTAAAGGTACTCTACTGATAGATGTGATATTATACTCTGTTTAGGGACTAGTCTAAAGGTACTCTACTGATAGATGTGATATTATACTCTGTTTAGGGACTAGTCTAAAGGTACTGATAGATGTGATATTATACTCTGTTTAGGGACTAGTCTAAAGGTACTCTACTGATAGATGTGATATTATACTCTGTTTAGGGACTAGTCTAAAGGTACTGATAGATGTGATATTATACTCTGTTTAGGGACTAGTCTAAAGGTACTCTACTGATAGATGTGATATTATACTCTGTTTAGGGACTAGTCTAAAGGTACTCTACTGATAGATGTGATATTATACTCTGTTTAGGGACTAGTCTAAAGGTACTCTACTGATAGATGTGATATTATACTCTGTTTA
Source organism: Bathymodiolus septemdierum (assembly GCA_963383655.1). NCBI lineage: Eukaryota > Metazoa > Mollusca > Bivalvia > Mytilida > Modiolidae > Bathymodiolus > Bathymodiolus septemdierum. The sequence continues at coordinate 27,481,166 of OY726522.1, read as the reverse complement.
GGGACTAGTCTAAAGGTACTGATAGATGTGATATTATACTCTGTTTAGGGACTAGTCTAAAGGTACTTATAGATGTGATATTATACTCTGTTTAGGGACTAGTCTAAAGGTAATCTACTGATAGATGTGATATTATACTCTGTTTAGGGGCTAGTCTAAAGGTACTCTACTGATAGATGTGATATTATACTCTGTTTAGGGACTAGTCTAAAGGTACTCTACTGATAGATGTGATATTATACTCTGTTTAGGGACTAGTCTAAAGGTAATCTACTGATAGATGTGATATTATACTCTGTTTAGGGACTAGTCTAAAGGTAATCTACTGATAGATGTGATATTATACTCTGTTTAGGGACTAGTCTAAAGGTACTCTACTGATAGATGTGATATTATACTCTGTTTAGGGACTAGTCTAAAGGTAATCTACTGATAGATGTGATATTATACTCTGTTTAGGGACTAGTCTAAAGGTAATCTACTGATAGATGTGATATTATACTCTGTTTAAGGACTAGTCTAAAGGTACTCTACTGATAGATGTGATATTATACTCTGTTTAGGGACTAGTCTAAAGGTAATCTACTGATAGATGTGATATTATACTCTGTTTAGGGACTAGTCTAAAGGTACTCTACTGATAGATGTGATATTATACTCTGTTTAGGGACTAGTCTAAAGGTAATCTACTGATAGATGTGATATTATACTCTGTTTAAGGACTAGTCTAAAGGTACTCTACTGATAGATGTGATATTATACTCTGTTTAGGGACTAGTCTAAAGGTAATCTACTGATAGATGTGATATTATACTCTGTTTAGGGACTAGTCTAAAGGTACTCTACTGATAGATGTGATATTATACTCTGTTTAGGGACTAGTCTAAAGGTAATCTACTGATAGATGTGATATTATACTCTGTTTAAGGACTAGTCTAAAGGTACTCTACTGATAGATGTGATATTATACTCTGTTTAGGGACTAGTCTAAAGGTAATCTACTGATAGATGTGATATTATACTCTGTTTAGGGACTAGTCTAAAGGTACTCTACTGATAGATGTGATATTATACTCTGTTTAGGGACTAGTCTAAAGGTACTGATAGATGTGATATTATACTCTGTTTAGGGACTAGTCTAAAGGTACTCTACTGATAGATGTGATATTATACTCTGTTTAGGGACTAGTCTAAAGGTAATCTACTGATAGATGTGATATTATACTCTGTTTAGGGACTAGTCTAAAGGTACTCTACTGATAGATGTGATATTATACTCTGTTTAGGGACTAGTCTAAAGGTAATCTACTGATAGATGTGATATTATACTCTGTTTAGGGACTAGTCTAAAGGTACTCTACATAACCCCTCAAAAGGAAATTGGAGGGAGACTTTGTTTTACTTGTATGTTTTTATTTTTAATGTCAAATTATTTTCCTTCACCACCATATCTTGCAAACAATGCAAAATTAAATACTAAGTAGTTGAACAAAATTTATCACAAGAAACTCAAACATATTTATGAATGAATGACAACATAAACATGGGCAGTACATTTGCAGAGTCAGTGAATGCTCAAAGTTAACGGACTATTAGCTACGAAGGAAGAATTGGTTGGTTAAAGATTAATTCTTAAGACTAAAAAATCATAACTAATACTTCTAACAGATTGAATATCAATTAGTGATCAGAATAGAAAGAAATGTGCTTGTATTGTTCAAGTCAACAGTATTACCAATTTATCATTGTAATAAGCAAAATTGAATATAAAATTTACTTTTAATTCATTGTCAATATTTGGTATATAATTACAGATACTGAAGAAATACTCGTGTTTGTGGTGTATGGACAGAAAAATGAAGAACAGACCTAAGTTATATATAGTAAACTTACAATGGACACCAAGAGATGATGCTGCTACAATGAAAATAAATGGTATAGTATACATTGTAATCTGAAAAACATTTTTGATAAGATGTATGAGTTTATAAACTGTTTAATATGAAACTTTGATTGAGATAACAAATTTTATATATTAACCAGGTTATTATGTGCCATGATAAGAAGTTTATTTTGGAGGATGTCTTTTTTTTTACACACATATTTTGATAAAAAAAAATTGCACATGTCTATATCAGTAATGTTATATAAACATTTTGTACTATGTTATCAATTATAATAGGATCAGATACATATAGTTTTTATCTTTATTTGAATTTCAAGCCATATACCATAAAATTACAAGTATTTGTGTTACACCAAGAATTGATGTGTTGTTGATTGTTCATGATTTCTGGTTTACAATACATTGAGATGTGTGTGATATTGATTCATTGTAATTTGATTTTATTTCAGGTAGATGTGATGAAGTGATGAAGATGGTAATGAAGGAACTAAAGTACTCAATACCCATGTACCATCGGTATGTACAATTATAAGAATGATTTAAAAAAAACTCTTCTCTCAAACTAGTTATCTCAATTATCATATGTTGTCTTCTTCGTGGAATGGTTGCCTAGTGGATTTTTACCCATGACTATAAGCTCCACACCAAAGCTCTCACTAGTGTCAGATAAAAAAAAAAAAAAAAGATGTGTGTTTACTGTCACATGTCAAAAAAATCTAGGGTCGTTCGGAATTTTTTTTTTTTTTTTTTTTTTTTTTTTTTTTTTTTTTTTTTTACTATCGGTAAAACCGGAAATAGTTGTTCCCGGTTCCGGAATCCAATTCCGGTATTTCAATTTCGAAATTTCTGGTAAGCCGTCATTTGTTGAAGCTGTTTTATGACGAGTTACACAGTTTTTCTACCTTCTTTGCTCTCAATTTCGACAAAAAGCTAGCGGTTGAATAAATAAAACATTGCTGCTGATTAAACTACAAAAATGGTTATCCGAATTCTGTGTAAAAATTGATACGGTCGCTAGAAAAAATTAGGGTCGAATAATTGCCGATTAAAAAGGTTAGGGTCGGCGGCTGAAAAATAGGGTCGGTCGGGTGACCGTAATCACACATATATTTTTTTTGGCCTAAGAGAGAAAGTTAACCAGTACTCCCTGATCCTGAATGGTTTATCTGGGAATTCTGGCTTCCTCCACCATTAAGCATGGTATCTTCAATCTTTTAATTTAGGGACTTAATATAAAATATTTGTTATTGAAAGCATTTTTGAAAGTAAAGATGTATATACAGTCAACTCCACCTATTCGAATATCGTATTCTTGAATTTCTATTTGATTAGTTAGTGGTATTTATTTATTTTTTGATAGCATCACATGTTTTGTTAGTTATGCATGTTTTTTGTTGACATCATGATTTTAATCATATTTTGATCTCGGAGTGAAATTTAAATGTATAACAAGCTTGCTTGTTGTATTTATCCTTTTTAAAGAAAATAATGTCATTATTCCTACAATGTAGCGTCAATTTATATGTTTTCAACCGTATTTTTTATATCGCATGCCGTGTTGTTTACATCCGCCATTTTGTTTATATTCACATGATTGACATGGACATGTTACATAATATAGTCTCTAATCCATTCATTCACTTTGCTAATAAATGATATTTTCTTTACAATAGTTTATTTTTGTTAATAAAATAGGCGAATTATTAGAATGAAATGATTAAAATTGATTGCTAAAAAAATTGTTATTATTAAATGCCCGGATGATCGAATAAGAGAATAGCATTCGGGTCATCGAGGGGTCTCGTGGTATAAATAATATTTCCTTTTGAAAAGTTTATTTTTGTCAATGAAATGATGAATTGCACGAATGAATCGCTTTTTGAACACGTGGTATTCGCATCATCACACAATTAAACAATAATATTGATTCATTGTTTACATCTGTCAGTTATCAATCAGGACAGCGACTGATTACATAATATAATCTCTAATCCGTTCATATATGTTTGGTTAATTAATAAATATTTTCTATTTACCGGTAATAATTTATTTTTGGCAAGGAAATTGAAGAGTGAAAAATCAAATTGATTTGTTAACATTTGTTAAAATTAAGTCATTTCATATTCTGGTCATCGTGGGTGGTCGTGTAGTTCAACACAGAATGACAGCTGAAATATTGCATAATTAATACACTCTTTCAATGTTGAAAACAGCTTTTTTTTGCTGACCATAATTCTTAATATCAGGCATAGAAATTAACTTTTTTAACCACAAGCAAAACATTGCTTGTAGTTTTAAAAGTTAAAAGCAAATTCAAAATTCAGTGTTATTTAATATTTAAGAAGCATTTTTTTGGGGGGGGGGGGGGGGGGGTTGAGAACTAACGACAGTTGAATTGTAACCCCCAGCAGCATAGGATATAAATAAACTACATTTTAAAATTTATTCTAAAATTAAAAACAGAAAACACACATTTCGGAACAGGACAAAGGTAGAAAGGTACAATTTTTGTACACTTGCTGAAATATGCACACACATTTTTTGTCATTCACATGTCAATTTTCAGACGCAATATGAAAAATACAGACGTCTTTGCGTCCGGTAATTTCGAGCCCTGTAATATTATCATAGAAACGAGCATTACATCAGCCAATAAACACAACTTTTCAGTGGAACATTTGTTTAAAAATAAACAATCATCACATGATTTCTGACTTGCCGATTGTAAAGAAGGAAGATGAAAATAAAAATACAACTGGACATTTTTAGTTCTTTATTTCATAAATAAAAATCAATATATAAATGATACCTATGAGAAACTTATTTACTCCAAGGACAATGAATGTCTTGAGAATCACGCTGTTTGAACAACCTGCATTATCTCCCCTTGTTGGAATTTCGTTTATTGTATTATTGAATACTCCGTATAAATGGATAATATGCTCTGACATTTGCTGTATGCAAATAAGCGGATTTGACTAATAGTAAACACATGGACAGGCAGTGGAATCAGTCAATCAAAAGGCATTTAATCTTAATCTTATTACATTGTTTATATTTAAGTTACTTTTAGTTTTAATGTCTACAAACTTCTGACTTCTATTTAAGGACATGTAAGCATACAACGCTTGTTATCTCATTTGGCATGTTGAACACATTTATGTATTGTCAGCACTTTGTAACCACTGTCGTCCATTTTTTTTAAACTTTTTTTCTTTTTCTTTTTTTTTAAGTTTTGTGATCTTTATCCATTGTATCCTTTATAAAACTGATCTTTGTACTTAGAAATACCACTATAGTTTTATTGTGTTTCTACTTGACCCTATACATTCATGTCAAATGCTGACACTTTATAGACTAGTATGTAATCAAATTATTTGAAAATTATTGCATTGAGGTAGTAAAAACCTCTTGAAAATGGAAAAAGTTTAATTACAAATCTAGCAATATCATATTATCAACAGTGACATTGTTAAGCTGAAGTCTGCCTTTTTTGATACAATCCTTTACCTTTTTAAAATGTTACACACATGTCTAACTTTGAATTCTATTTTGAGAAGTTTAATCCTTAAATTTTATGACTCACAGCAGCCTTGCCTTTGGCTTGAATTACAAGAAATTTATTACCAGAAAAGCTATACATTATCATATAGGAGTCATAGACACAAGAATAAACCAGAAGTAGTACAAAATAAAAGATGATTCTTGTAAATTTGTAAAAAAAAATCTTGGTTACAGTTTGTTGTTTCATTAAATTCTATTTTCCAGGGATGAAGATCCATTATTCAGTCTGAGCACACCACTTTTAGAAGATGAATTAAACACGACAACAAAAAAGATTCTTGAAATACCTGATGTTAAAACAATAACTCATAGAAGATCTACATACACTTCTACACAAGAAAGTGTTAAATGTGAAGATATTGTTATCAAATCAGAACATGTTTACAGTGATGATAATCACACTGATAAACCTTACAGGCATTCTAATAACCATACAATCAAATCAGTGTTAGATAATTCACAATTAGCATCACATAATTTTTATCGATTTAATGGAATGTGGTCAGCACCTCCCTTATTTCAGTACAGTCCATTTGGTTTACCATCTTTTATACCTGGTATCCCAAATGCAAAACAACATATACGATTTGGAGAAGTTTCATTTCAAAAGTATTTGGACAAGGGAGATAATCATAAGAAAAAGGTTATCGTAAAATCAGCTGATAATATGTTTGGTGATCTTCATTCTGAAAGGAATATGAGTACCGGTAATAGAAATTCTGATGTTAAGCAAAATTGTAGCAAATCTATTGAGAAGAAAGAATTGTGTAATATAAAGCAGAAAACTGATACTTCTGTTTTATGTCATGAACAGAAAGATATTGCCAATGTTTCAGAAGGACAATCTGATTCAAATACAGACAAATCACAAAAATGTGAACGCTCAAAAACGGATACCTCAATAAGTTCCAGAATTTCCTCTGGAAGAAGAACTAGAAAGTCATTTTGTGCCAACTGTCATGGGTTAAGTGGTAAATGTCCATGTACAGTACTGGAATTGATAAAGAAAAAGAAACCATCATGCTCAACATGTCAACAATCACAACAACAGTGTACATGTTCTAAAAATAAAAATCTGTCTGTTTGTCCACTTTGCAGACATACAACAGATAAATGTGAATGCCATCATGACAGTCTGGCTAGTTTGACTAAATGTGATTCGTGTCGTCTTTCTAATTCCATGTGTAAATGTAGGTCTATATCAAAGAGACCACAATTGTGTCGGTTATGTCGACACACACCAGACAAATGTAAATGTGTCCAAAATTCTCAGAGGGATGTAACTTTATGTCCAAACTGTCTGCAGCATAAAAGTGTGTGTAAGTGTACACTTAATCATACCTCTTCTTCCACTCAGGGTACAAATGTGCCACATTTTTCAAGTTTACCAAGACTTCCATATATGCCATTACTTGACTATGCAAAATATGCATTTCCAATGAACAATTTTTTGCCGTTTTACTCGCCACAAGTCTTTCATAATAATCATGTGAATGGTTTATTGCCTAGCAACAATATGAATGGTCTGTTGAAAGGTCTGGTACCTAGTAATCCTATTAATACAATGTTACCATTTAACACTAGTATGAATGGTTTGTTTCCAATACAAAACAACAAGGAATTTATTGACCCAATATTACAAGATCATTCATATTTGAACAAGGACCAAATGCAATCTATATCTCCAAACTGTGATAAAAAAGAAAAGAGATCTCAGCAAGTCAAAGATAACAAAGATGTTAAACCAAATCTAAAGAGGAGCTACAGTTATGTTGATGACATTCAGAGAGAAGAAGAAGATTTTGCTATGTCGAATAAATCCCAAGGAAAACTTCATAAAGATCATTCCAAATTAAAAATAGGGGATATAGTGGATTCTTCTGAAGATGTGGAATCCTCCAGTCCAATTATCGTCATTGATGAAGAGGAGGATGAGGATAAGGAGGGAGTTCAAGAGAAACCTAAATTAATGAGGAGTGTTTCTGTTCCTGGTTGGTTTGGTAAAGGTCTAAACCTCAGAAAGAAACGCAGATAGTAGAAAAATGTAAATGTTTTTTTGTGAATCTTTGAACTTGATTAACAACGTGTTTTTACAAGCTAAATCAGGGAATTTTTAAAGTGTTATATTTCTTTTGTTTATTAGTGTGAATTATATATGTAAATGAGATGATTGTTAGTTTGAAAAATGTACATATGTTTTGCATGACAGGAAAATTTAAAAAAAAGTAATTTTACATTTTCTGTTTGATTGAGACATGAGGTGCAAATTGCATGATATTCAAAATATGAACTTTAGTATCATTTTTATTTTATTTTGGAATTTAATTAAAAATAATCTTGTTAGAAGTTCATGTATGCAAGATTTATGTACAGTGAAATCTGTTTAAACCGAACCCTGAATAAACCTGAATCATGTATTATCCGAGCTTTAAATAAGATTCCAGTTTAGGAAATCTGTATTCTGAACACAAAAAGTGGTCCCAAGAAGGACCGGTTTTAGACAGGTTTCACTGTACTATATATTAAATCAAAGTACATGTATTTTAATGATCATTTTCATTACTAGTTCAAAATCTGAAATGAAAACATATATGGGGTCAACCCTGTTTATAGTATTAACATCAATTTTTAATGTAAAAAGTGTGATTACATAACTACCTTAAGTACAAATAAAATATCTTTCTATATAACTGAAATACTGTTGAAAGCAACATTAAATACCATAACCCCTTTTATTTGCACGATATCGCATGAAAATAAATGTAAGAATTTTTTTCTATGAACTATTGACAATAAAATTTAGCATTGTGCAGTGGAAAATTACCTTTTTTGGGGGAAAATTTCATGAATTTGCAATCTTGTTTGATTAGACAAATCATAGATTTGATAAGAAAAATCAAAGCTTCGATTCGACAGATCATAGCTTTGATAATAGACAAATCATAGTTTTGATTAGAAAAATCATAGATTTGATTAGACAAATGAAATCATAATCGATACAAATACTTGTTATAAAATGTTATGGATTGTGTATTTTTTTGTCTATTGACAATTTATTGTCCCGAGATGGGCCTATATAATAAATTTCAATACTAAGAAACAAAAGATTGATTGTGATCATGAATATTCTGGTCTAATTAGTTTCCCTAAAATGGGACGTAAAGAAAAAAAAATGATTTGATTAAGCTTAATACAAATTTTATAGTTTTGGGATTTACCATGATTATAGCTCTCAATGTGAGTATTCTAACCATTACACCACTGATGTGGTTTAAATAATCTCCAGTTCTCATTCATATGCAAATGTAGTGAGAAAGTCAGTGATTTTTTTCAGAATTAATAGTAAATTTAATGTTTTTTGAGAACATGTTATATTACATATTTATGTATAATGTTCTTCTTTTTGTTACATTTAGAAATTACTAATTATAGAGTACATTTGATATTATTATTACCATGGTAACTTACAATCCTTCATGTTTTCATCGGTAATCTTAATAACATGGTACTTAATTGAGAAATTATGAAAATTATATCATGTGTAGTAATGAACAAATATTAAACAAGATATTATAATTAACATTGAGATAATACAGACAATAACACTTCATTTATGTACAGTGGAACCTGCCCATGCAGCTACCTCTATTAAGCAGTCACCTGTATTAAAAGGTCACCTTTTTCTTGTCCTGACATAGAACATTTCGTATGAATTGAACCTCTGTATATGTATTGGAATTGTGTGTGTGATTAAAATGAGACATGAATGTATCAAGTAATATAAAATTTGGTATTGACAGTATTAATACTTAATAAAATGGCAATGTAGAACAATATATATGTCTGTGATAAAACTGATATTTATTTACCAAGCTTATGTGTAAAACCTATTCTCTCTTTTTGATTTATTCCAGTAGAATACAGTTAGTTATACTATAACTAATTGACGAGTTTCATTATCAAAAATATGTCACGAATGACCAAATAACACAGTAGCTCACGAATGCGTGCAGCGCATGAGTGAGTTACAACCTTATTTGGTCATGAGTGACATATTTTTGATAATGAAACTCGTCAATTAGTTATAGTATTTATTATATAGATAAAAATAAATGTTTCGAATGGAATTTAATATAAAATGAGTTTAATTGCACTATATTACGTGTGTAGCGTAGGGATATACTATAATGTGTATCGCTTCAAAAAACATGGCGCCACCCACCCACGACAATAAAATAATTAAAATGCTTACCTTGAAATATTATTTTAGTTAAAGAGGGAGAGGCGTTAAGGTGCAAAATTGGCCCCACATTTTATCAAAAAATAATGCTTGACATAGAATAAAAACAATTTACTAATTTAATTGTTATATTTACAAATTTTCAAAAAATATATCTTTTCGTGAGATTGGGTGGCTATGACATCATGATTAGACGGATAATGCTAAAAATGGACTATAAACAATGTACATTTTACCTATTTTATATACCTCCACAGTCTTCCACCAACACCAAATTGAGCAGTTGTTTTGAGTATAGAGAGTTAATGATTGTATCAAAATATTTTGTTGGTGGAGGATTGTGGAGGTTGTTAAATATTAATTTATCAATAACCTCACCAGACCCTTAAAATCAATATTTTCACTCTTCTGATTGTATATATACACAATCTCTGTACATTTTAAGATTCATTTCAAGTAATGAAATTCATCAGTAAATAACTTGTTTCTGTAAATAATTTTATTTATCTTAAATACAGTTTGTATACATTGAAACCAGGAGAAAAACTCAGTGCATGCAGTCCAGCGTCAATGCGATAAAAAGAACTGGGGACTATAAGTTCCATATATTGCCCAATATTTAATGAATCATTATCTTAGAAAATACTTGATTAAAATTTGATGTGTTTTATTTTATAGACGACATCATATTTTTGATGTTAAAACTTGTTTCCAACAAAATCGATACGTATTTGACGTCATTGTGACCTCATGAGCGTTATTTGTTTTCTGTATTTCGTGGAATTTTGCCCGCAATATTTCGACGGTTTTCGAAGAAATTAAGAGCACCTCCGTAGTCGTGCATCAGACAATATTTTACCAGATTATTAAAATAAATAAAACACAACTACTGTTAAAGTATTTTTTTGGTGCACGAGGTGTTAAATTTGTTGAAAAACGAGGGGAAAATGTTCAAATATTACAAGCGCTTAGATGACGTTTTGATGTTTGAGAAGCAATATTTGTCGTAAAAAAACGATGGTATTGTCGACACGTAATAGTCATATAACATAAAAATAAAATAAACACCACTTCATCCAAAATAGGTTTTTTTTCATAAGCCCCCAATTATTGATTATATATTTTCTTCCGGGATACTGTAATAGTTATTAAAAATAACTACCGGGATACTGAGATAGGTTTAATGGTCTATCGATGCTACTTCTAAAATGAAGTCAAATAGTTTGATCCAAAAGGAGTATATATTTTTTGGGCACAATCCAACATATCCTTAAGAAGAGTTTGAAGATACCAAAGGGGCAATCAGAATCCGTATATGCGTTCTGTCATGTGCATAAGTTATTGTTTGCATGATTGACAGACAATATTCATCATATTGTTTTCTAGCTTCTGAACTGTCGATCGAGAAAAAAATAAAATATTCTAGACAGGCAGCATATAGTCAGTCAATGGGGTTTGCAATTAATATTTCGCATGCACAATAGCGACCCAAGACCACAAGGTGTGGAAAATAGAAATATTCTTCTGTGGTTTAAATGCTTATTAACTGCACTACATGTAAACTGTATTATTCTGTTTGATAAAGTCCTTTAACTAGAACAGAAAAAATTTATTGAAATAGTGTTGTAATAAAATATCGTGAACGTGAGGTACAAGTATGAAAGCATTTCAAGGTATGTTTTAAATGAGGTTGAAACATGTCGCCATTTGATATCAATTCGGTTGTATTTCATTTTGACGATTTTAATTACGGAAGACGATCACAACCATATTTTTTTTTAACAATTGCAACTCAGCTGTTTTTTTTTTCATAACATATAATAAAATGAAAAAATATATATCACACTGTCGGAACAGTTCCAACATTCAATAGAAAAATCGTAGAAATAATATCATTTAGTGTCCGTCGTCTGTTATCCATAACTTTTCATATTAATATTTAATCTTTTTCTTAGAAACTGCAAAACCAAATACTTTATTTTACGTTATCAAGTTCTCTCAACCCGCACCTTGGCATTTTTTTTAAATAGATTTATGATGGTTGTCCGTAAAAATGTACTGGAATATATCATAACATTGGTTGTCGTTAAGAATAAAGTACGGTTAAAAAAGTGTTTAAAAAAATTTCCAATATGACAAAGTTCTATTCCCAAAAAAAATCTATCTATTACTTCTTTAAGATTAATACCAAAATTTCGACCAGTTTTCGACAATCAATGTTAATAAGTTTCTGAATTGATATGATCTCAATATGTACATTATCAATGTCATAGCAGACGATGAAACCAAAATTGGTCTGTATGAGATATATTTTTTAAATGATTAAAGCTTTGTTAAGGTGACGAAAAAATGAATTACGAAAAAATACAATTTGAACGTGAAATAATAGATGTGGTACGTAGTTCTTACATTTAAAAATGACATTTTTAGATCAGATTTCTTGAGATCATTCATGCAATTTCAGCATCATAATATAACCTCTGACAAATGAAGCGATCAAAATAATATTTTATCACGTGAAACAAACCGTCGAAAACAGGAGACCGTCGAAAATGGGTGACGTTGCGACATTACTATTCGTTCACTTTAATTTCATAATACAGTTTCGGAATATGTTTTTATTCCTGAAATCAATCCACATTGCATATTAAGTCAAATTTATGCTTTGTTTATTGAGTTTTATTATGCTTTGTTTTTCTTTTTGCTTTTGTTTTTAAAGATATGCATTATAATACAATGATATGTACGTTCTGTATTCTGAAAAAAATGACGTTCAGTGCTTTTCATTACCTGACTTTGTCGGTCCGCTGTGAGGAATTAGATGCACATATTAACTAACTGTATTTATTTCTGAAAAGCACATATTGTGAATACATTTTGGAGAAAATGTTATCGACATCTGAGGTGGGGCCGATTTTGGCCCTTATAGCTCCCAGTCCTTTGATCCAAATTGAAGCGTACACGAAGCCAAATAACGTCTAATGTACAGGTCTTCAATAAAATAAATGCGGATTGTAACTTTATTATATTGTCAATGCGGAACAAGTTGAACTAAAAGAAACATCTAGGCCATCACCAGCAATTATAAGATCTGTCATTGCCTTTATTCTGATGTAAATAAATAAAGTATATATAAACGTTCCACATTCATTTTATTGAGGACCTGTTCATCATTCCACTTGGTCGTAATATTTAAAATTACCACATTAGTAATAATCGCTTCGGTACTGACATGTTTTATTACATATATTTGTTATTGAAATTTACAGTCCCCAAATCATGTAATTATTATTTAAACTAAGGTTCTCCTCCCTCAAGCATATAGGTGACCTTATGAGGGTTATTCCAGAAACGTGTAGCGCACATTTTTTATTACATCAACTACAACATATTGCCTATGATTTAACCATTTTATAATTTTTATTTTAATGTCAGTTTCGATTCATCTCTTCAATCAACTATAATTGTGTTCATTACTTAAAGAATTATGTTGATTTGGTTTGGTTTATGGTGTTTAACGCTACTTTCAACAATATTTCAGCTATTTCGTGCCGGCAGTTATATTGGTGGAGGAAACCGAAGAGTACCCTGAGAAAACCACCGATCTGCTGCAAATCACTGATAAACTTTATCACATAATGTTGTATCGAGTACACCTCGCCATGAACGGGTGATAGGCACTGATTGCACAGGTAGTTGTAAATCCAACTACCATATGTTCACGACCACAATGGCCCATGTTGATGTGTTGGAAAATTTACTACTTTACAAAAGAAGTTTATCTTATTCTGTGTTGAGTTCCATTTAATACATTCTGTATATGATAAAAATATTTGTTTCAATTTCATTTCAACGGCTGCATTAAACAAAGACCAAATATCAACATAACCTATAATAATATAATATAGTTGTAGCATACCTATACCCAATACTTTTCTTATATGACATGATGTGACTGAAAAATATTGTTGCTATCAGGTGTCCTTTCATTGCATGCACATGGGTGTGATTTTTTAAAATAAGACAAACTGATAAATGGTATCATGTTAAATGAGAACTTTGAAGTAATAGCAACATACTCATTCATTTTCTCTTTGAAATTAACACGAAATTTGACAGTACAGTATCCCCCCCCCCCCTTCTTATAAGGCAATCCTTCTTTTCAGGTCAGATTTCAGATACACTGACATAGTAAAATGCTCCTTAATCGTCCTCTTCTTCTCAGGCCATATTTCAGATGCACAGACATAATAAGATGCTCCTAAATTGTCCCCCACCCAAGAGAAGCTACCCCTCTTATAAGGCCACAATTTTATTGCAGAAAGGATGGCCTTGTAAGAGAGGGACTTTTATATTGTGTTGGTTGCTAGTGATGATAGCCTGTTGCACTATTCATCTGTGATTATTATTGGTAACCAATGGAAAATTGCAAAGTCATTTATGAAATACATTAGAATTTTTGAATCTTTATGTAAACAAAAAAAAATAGTCCTGGTTTTAAAATATTGTTATATTTCTTTGTTAATCTAATTGCATTTTTTCTTCTTCATTTTTCTGTGAATTATCAAGAAAAGCATTTAAATAATGCTGTTTTTATGTCTGGAATGAGTTTCATTAAATACAAAGTAATAAAAAGACAGTAACGACTTTAAAAAATGTGGTTATTTTAAAGATTTACATACCTTATTGATAATTGAATCAATTAAATATAAATATACTGGTGATATTACGGCTAATTAAATATACCTAGTATAAACAAACTTTGTTCACCTACCTGGTTAAGTTTGGTTTTTGTCGGTTGTGTTAAATCAAGCATTACGTACATTGTATATTTGTTTAGAAAATTGACATTTAAATGGGAGGAGTCGAGTAGGAAATTATTATTTAAAGGTTATCATGAAAGAAACCGCCAAATTAGTAAAAAAAATGTGTGTCTTTCAAATTTAATTAACAGTCGTGTTAGTTATGCATAGACAATGAGGTTTATTACAATAGTTTTAAACTAACGGTACACAAAAAAATTAACATTATTATTTTTTGTGTATGAAATTTAAAATACAGTACTAGTATACTGAACAACAGGGAAAAGATCCTCGCTGTTATTTTGAGGTGATATTTAAAGATAATATTTTTCATTTATGAAAAATGTTGAACTAACATTTTGGACTGCCATAAATTGCTTACTCTCCTTGTAACTCAAAAAAAGTTTCAATTATGCTTCTGTTGAGACAAAATTTTTTTTTTTTTCTTTTATGTAGAATTTTTACAGATTGTTTTATTTATACTAATGTACATTTTGATTTTGGAAGAAATTACTTCTATAAACGTAGAGCATGGACAGTTTTAGGAGTTATGGCTGATTGAACTATGCAATTTCAAATTTCCTAACATTCAATAGGAATCTGGTTTTTTTTTTATCTTTGCAAGGGTAAATAAGAACAATCCTTAAAATGGTCTAAAGTAAACATCTGTGAACTTTTAATTTGCTTATCCCATGTTGTTCAATGTTTTGGATCTTTGATTTTTATTTTGTATGGTGTTTGGTGTCCATTTTGTTTGTTTGTCCCCATTGTCTGTAACCTATCACCGATCAGACTCTGATACTCTTCACTCACCATCCTTGGGACTTTTGAAAGAAAATTCATCATACTCAAATCAGAAAATTATTTTATGCTACATGTACTTTGCTATTTTATTTGAAAACTAAACCAAAAAAACTTAATTTTATATTAAAAGTTCTTATTTTTGTGATCTACCAACCAATTGGAATATTTGAACAAAAAAACTTAATTTTATATTAAAAGTTCTTATTTTTGTGATCTACCAACCAATTGGAATATTTGAATATTGATATTTTGCTATTAGTTTCTAAATGTGGATCAGAAGTGGGACAACTGCGAAACAAGGAATTTTATTTCTAATGATCTACATGTTTTGAATGGAGAGAATCCGAGCGTGATCAGGCATGTTGGGTTACCAATTACAGTCTCTCTAACATTGGTATTTTACCCCTAGCTTATATTAACAAAGGCCAGTTTGCTTATATAATATTTATCTGATGATACGTTTTTACAAGCAAGACGTGAATGGTCTTTCAATAAGAATAGAAGGAGTATGATTTTGTAACTAAGTATTGTATGTGTCTACTTATTTAGTATATAAGATTTACACTGTGGTATACATTGTATTTATATGTTAATTAGTGTGTTGTAATGAGTGTTTACAGATATATTTTTTTTATTTTGAATTAAAACATTTAAAATCTTATCTTGTGTTTTTAAATGGAGCCTTGCAATTGTATTTGCAATTATACTCATCACCTGAAAGCCTTATGGTGACTGTGAAATAAAGAATCAGTAAAACAAGATTAAATAATAGTAATTAGTTATATAATTGTGCATACAAGTACATGTAGTTTCAAAATATTTGTGTGGGCTAGTTTCAAAGTTAATAAGCTTAGAGAATTGCGAAGGAGCAATCAAAAAGAAACAATCCAGAGAAACTGGCAACATAGGGTACACAAGAGGAAGAAAAACAAAGCAAACATAACACAATATGTGTTGGACATCACTATAGAATACCCCAAAAAACATAACACAATATATGTTGGACATCACTATAGAATACCCCAAAAAACATAACACAATATGTGTTGGACATCACTATAGAATACCCCAAAAAACATAACACAATATGTGTTGGACATCACTATAGAATACCCCAAAAAACATAACACAATATATGTTGGACACCACTATACCCAAACAAACACAAATAATGTAAATAAAACATGAGCCCTCCTACAAACAACTGGAGGAACAGAGGAACTGAACATCGTTTTCATAAGGATATCAAACAAATATTTTTTCTGTGTGGTCTGGCCCCCTCTACAATTAAAAATTATCTTCACTATTTATCAAAGTAAAATAGTTTTCTTGGAATTGTATCCATGACAACTATAATTGATTACTAGTTAGCGGAGTTGTTTTCTCCATGTACTCTGCCTTCTGTTTCTTAATACTTGAAAATGTGTGTACTAGTTTTGGAAGCCAACTGGATGCCACTATATATATAAGCACCAATTATTTAATCAGCTCCATCTGGTTCTGTCAAATAGACGCTTTGTGAATCAATCACTAATAGCTGTTTTCTGGTTTTCAAAGTGAAATGGTTTAATAACTTGAAGAAGAGTGAGTGATTGTTGTTTAATTCCAAATGAGGAATTGTTCAGCTATATCATGGGTAGAACAAGTTACACTTTGAGGAGATGATGATGATGATGTCAGCTTCATACTAGACCAACATGCTGATGTTGAAATTGTCTAGTGATAGCTCAGTGAAACAACAGTCAAGTGGGTAGATATGCCGCTCCACTCGGACACATTATTCATTATTCTGATTCCGAGCCAACCAATCTTTGCTCTTACTCCTTAGCCATTACACCACTGATACCGTGAATAATTCCAAGAGCTGTCTTACACATACAAACAGATATTGTTACATAGAATAACTTTCACAAAATACAGATGCTTACTTAAACTTGTAAAGATCAAACCAGTGTCAATTAATTTGAACCGCATCGGTGGTGTAATGGTGAGCGTGCTCGCTTCGAGTGTTGTAGATAGTGTGTTCAAACCCCGATCGTGTCAACCCAAAGACTAAAATTGGTATGTGTTGTGTCTCCGCTAAGTACGCAGCATTAAGGAGAAAGAACAAAAACTGGTTAGCTCGGAATCAGGACAATGTTTTCGAGTAGGACGCTATGTCTGTCCGTGGACTGTTGTTTCAGTGTTGATATAGTACAAAGCGCACACCATCATAATGTCATTGAAAATTAACTTGTTCTTACCATCATATAGCTGAAAAATTGCTGAATTGGCGTTAAGCAAAAATGACTCACTCACTCAATAAATTTGATTGTCAATTATTTAGAGCAATAACTTCTTTATATATTATTTGTGTCTGATGTCACACTCATATACCCGTATTCAAACCATTTATTAAAAGTAGAAGTAGTGTATAACATAATTTCAGTGGTTTCACTGAGTTAGGATTATGATGTTTAATGCCACTTTCAACAATATTTCAGTTATATCGTGGCGGTCAGTTTTATTGGTGGAGGAAACCGGAGTACCAGGAGAAAACCACAGACCTGCCACAAGTCACTGACAAACTTGGTTTTACCGAGTACTCGGTTTTGTAAGATACTGATTTAAATGAAGAGAGGAAAGTTTGATATTATAAGCTTCAAACACAATAACAAGATCTTGTAATAGTACATGTTTCTGATGTAGATCTCTCTGGATCGACGTACATACGGGCAAGTTATCTTCTCTGGAATTCAATATCGAAAACCAATTATAGTATCCTGCCTAGTTATTTTGCCATGTGTTTAGAAAAATAACGCTATATATGTTACAAGGTTTACTATATCAATCAATCCTACATCAATCTGAAAACCGATCGCCATGATCAGACAGTGACACATTGTGCAAATGTGTGCATCAGCAGTAGTCAAGTAGGTATGATGCCATAATTATTTGATACCCCACCCACCTTTTTTCTTCTCTTTTTTATATAGAACACGAAGTTAGTAAACACAAAAAAAACAATATCTATTGAACGAATTACATAGATTACATACCTCTGCTGGTAGACTCATAGACCGCGAACTACATAGATTACATACCTCTGCTGGTAGACTCATAGACCGCGAACTACATAGATTACATACCTCTGCTGGTAGACTCATAGACCACGAACTACATAGATTACATACCTCTGCTGGTAGACTCATAGACCGCGAACTACATAGATTACATACCTCCGCTGGTAGACTCATAGACCACGAACTACATAGATTACATACCTCTGCTGGTAGACTCATAGACCACGAACTACATAGATTACATACCTCTGCTGGTAGACGCATAGACCGTGAACTACATAGATTACATACCTCTGCTGGTAGACTCGTAGACCACGAACTACATAGATTACATACCTCTGCTGGTAGACTCATAGACCACGAACTACATAGATTACATACCTCTGCTGGTAGACTCATAGACCGTGAACTACATAGATTACATACCTCTACTGGTAGACTCATAGACCACGAACTACATAGATTACATACCTCTGCTGGTAGACTCATAGACCACGAACTACATAGATTACATACCTCTGCTGGTAGACTCATAGACCGTGAACTACATAGATTACATACCTCTACTGGTAGACTCATAGACCACGAACTACATAGATTACATACCTCTGCTGGTAGACTCATAGACCACGAACTACATAGATTACATACCTCTGCTGGTAGACTCATAGACCACGAACTACATAGATTACATACCTCTGCTGGTAGACTCATAGACCGCGAACTACATAGATTACATACCTCTGCTGGTAAATTCATAGATCACGAACTACATAGATTACATATACCTCTGCTGGTAGACTCATAGATCACGAACTACATAGATTGAATACCTCTGCTGGTAGACTCATAGACCACGAACTACATAGATTACATACCTCTGCTGGTAGACTCATAGACCGCGAACTACATAGATTACATACCTCTGCTGGTAGACTCATAGACCACGAACTACATAGATTACATACCTCTGCTGGTAGACTCATAGACCACGAACTACATATATTACATACCTCTGCTGGTAGACTCATAGACCGCGAACTACATATATTACATACCTCTGCTGGTAGACTCATAGACCGCGAACTACATATATTATATACCTCTGCTGGTAGACTCATAGACCGCGAACTACATAGATTACATACCTCTGCTGGTAGACTCATAGACCGCGAACTACATAGATTACATATACCTCTACTGGTAGACTCATAGACCACGAACTACATAGATTACATACCTCTGCTGGTAGACTCATAGACCACGAACTACATAGATTACATACCTCTGCTGGTAGACTCATAGACCACAAACTACATAGATTACATACCTCTGCTGGTAGACTCATAGACCGCGAACTACATAGATTACATACCTCTGCTGGTAGACTCATAGACCGCGAACTACATAGATTACATACCTCTGCTGGTAGACTCATAGACCGCGAATTACATAGATTACATATACCTCTGCTGGTAGACTCATAGACCGCGAACTACATAGATTACATACCTCTGCTGGTAGACTCATAGACCACGAACTACATAGATTACATACCTCTGCTGGTAGACTCATAGACCGCGAACTACATAGATTACATATACCTCTGCTGGTAGACTCATAGACCACGAACTACATAGATTACATTCCTCTGCTGGTAGACTCATAGACCGCGAGGGTATCAACCGCCTAGTACTCAGTACTACTGCACTGACATAGTTTACTAGATATATTTTTATCTAAAGTTTAAGTTACTAAATCATATAATTATTATTAAAACTAAGATTCTCCCCCTTCCTTGGGTATACGTGACTGACCTTAGCCGATTTTGACTACCCTGTTTAGGCTCTTTGGTTTTATTGCTCCCATCGGCTTTTATCAAATATGTTGACCTTGAGCGTACATGATGAAGGTTATTCCAGAAACGCGTCGTACGCACTAAATTTGATATCAACGGTTTATTACAAAATATTATATAAACACATGCAGACAATTGTCAGTGTTCTAGGTCATACAAGTAGAACAGTTACAGAACTATTTGACTTGAAGTAGGCCTATGTATTATATGACGAGGTTCAGTCTCCCCTCCCTTTTCTCAAAAATGATTAGAAATCGATAAAAAAAAATCTAATCTAAACTTGAATAAGTGTAATTATCAATATTTTCAAATTCAACCATTAATTTACCTGTATGCCTGTTTGATTTAAATGCCATATATTTTTTTCACGGTTATTGGTTTATACTTGTTATATCCTACATTATATAGTACATATACACACAATTCACCTGTAACTTCAAAGTTAATTGATTGTTCTATATAGTTTTACTGATAAGTTCTTCCTATCAGGATGTTTTAAAAGAAGATGGCTGATATTTCGGTGTTTTTGTTATTATTTGTGTGTACTGGATTTCGAGATGTTTTTTCTCAAAGTAAGTCCACTTTTAACTTTCTAACTAGAGTATTTATTTGCATTAGTGAATTAGGAGTAATTAAGGTTTCTATCGTGATATACTGTATGTATATGTATATTTAAAGAAGTAAACGAAAGTGTTCAACAATGAAATTACTTTAATAAATATGTTATTGAAATGATACAGCTTTTTTCCCTGTTGTAAACGTGGAACATTTTACTTCTCCACTAGAAATATAATTATATATACAGTCAAACTGGTAACAAGAGATCACCTATGAGACAAAGAAAAAGTGGTCTTTTAAGACAGGTGACCTCGTAAAAGAGGTTCAATTCACATCAAAATTTATATGACAAGTCCAGAAAAATGTGGCCTTTTAATACAGGTGAATGCTCAATAGAGGTGACTGCATGGGCAGGTTTGACTTAATAGAGGTGACTGAATGGGCAGGTTTGACTTAATAGAGGTGACTGAATGGGCAGGTTTGACTAAATAGAGGTGACTGCATGGGCAGGTTTGACTTAATAGAGGTGACTGCATGGGCAGGTTTGACTTAATAGAGGTGACTGAATGGGCAGGTTTGACTTAATAGAGGTGACTGCATGGGCAGGTTTGACTTAATAGAGGTGACCACATGGGCAGGCTTGACTTAATAGAGGCGACTGTATGGGCAGGTTTGACTTAATAGAGGCGACTGCATGGGCAGGTTTGACTTAATAGAGGTGACTGTATGGGCAGGTTTGACTTAATAGAGGTGACTGAATGGGCAGGTTTGACTTAATAGAGGTGACTGAATGGGCAGGTTTGACTTAATAGAGGTGACTGTATGGGCAGGTTTGACTTAATAGAGGTGACTGCATGGGCAGGTTTGACTTAATAGAGGTGACTGCATGGGCAGGTTTGACTTAATAGAGGTGACTGCATGGGCAGGTTTGACTTAATAGAGGTGACTGAATGGGCAGGTTTGACTTAATAGAGGTGACTGTATGGGCAGGTTTGACTTAATAGAGGTGACTGCATGGGCAGGTTTGACTTAATAGAGGTGACTGCATGGGCAGGTTTGACTTAATAGAGGTGACTGCATGGGCAGGTTTGACTTAATAGAGGTGACTGTATGGGCAGGTTTGACTTAATAGAGGTGACTGAATGGGCAGGTTTGACTAAATAGAGGTGACCACATGGGCAGGTTTGACTTAATAGAGGCGACTGTATTGGCAGGTTTGACTTAATAGAGGCGACTGCATGGGCAGGTTTGACTTAATAGAGGTGACTGTATGGGCAGGTTTTACTTAATAGAGGTGACTGAATGGGCAGGTTTGACTTAATAGAGGTGACTGAATGGGCAGGTTTTACTTAATAGAGGTGACTGTATGGGCAGGTTTGACTTAATAGAGGTGACTGAATGGGCAGGTTTGACTAAATAGAGGTGACCACATGGGCAGGTTTGACTTAATAGAGGTGACTGCATGGGCAGGTTTGACTTAATAGAGGTGACTGCATGGGCAGGTTTGACTTAATAGAGGTGACTGCATGGGCAGGTTTGACTTAATAGAGGTGACTGTATGGGCAGGTTTGACTTAATAGAGGTGACTGTATGGGAAGGTTTGACTTAATAGAGGTGACTGTATGGGCAGGTTTGACTTAATAGAGGTGACTGCATGGGCAGGTTTGACTTAATAGAGGTGACTGCATGGGCAGGTTTGACTTAATAGAGGTGACTGCATGGGCAGGTTTGACTTAATAGAGGTGACCACATGGGCAGGTTTGACTAAATAGAGGTGACCACATGGGCAGGTTTGACTTAATAGAGGCGACTGTATGGGCAGGTTTGACTTAATAGAGGTGACTGCATGGGCAGGTTTGACTTAATAGAGGTGACTGAATGGGCAGGTTTGACTTAATAGAGGTGACTGTATGGGCAGGTTTGACTTAATAGAGGTGACTGCATGGGCAGGTTTGACTTAATAGAGGTGACTGCATGGGCAGGTTTAACTGTTATATGTATATAATTGTGTGTTTCACACTCAGGTAACGTTATCTGCTGGACTTGACAATTTATTTCGTAAATACACGAAAGGATAAAAACTACCAATGTCATTAAATCATATCCAGAGGGACCAACCGGTTAATCGAGAAAAGCCGTTGGTGTACGATTGTTAATCGGGTTTTTTGATTCGTGAACGATTCGGTTACTAGTTCGTGTACGATTATTTTGAGGATCCGGACATGATTCCTTGACGGTAACTTTTAAGCCTCAATTATTACTAATTAAGGAAACAATTATTAATTATCTCTTCGCAGTTCCCTTCCTTTATTGTAAATCTTTGATGGTGTATGCTCCAAAACTTTCGTTGATATAAACCTTGCGTGAAATGTGGTCAGAAAATCTAAAAAGCATTGCATCAAAATGTCACAAGAACTATAACATTCCTATATTCACACATTTACACTTTTTTATGACTGGAACATCACTTTAATGGAAACATTCTTCTATATTGGAGTGGTTAAAAGACTTTTTTCACAAAAAATGCAAAATATGACGGGAAAATTCTATTTTTTTCATTTTTTTGTTCGTGAACGAACAGGTTAAAAATTTCTTGTTCGTGATCGATGTTCGTGAACGATTACTCAATATAAGATACTTGCATTTTTCTCAGTAATTTAAATGAATTATTTTCTAATGTTGCTTTTTATAAGTGTGTCTCATGAAATATGAGCGCGGCAAGATATAATTTGCGGTGTTTTGCGTCATCGAAAACCTATTTCTAAGTAATTGCTAATAGACATTCATGAATATATTTTTATGTACTATTCTTTGTAAGAATCGGGCAACACCAATTGTAAGTATACACGTCCATTTTAAGAAAATATTATGCTGAGTACTGAAACACATTCGACCTCAAACTAGAACTGTAAGCCAAAGGCTAACTAATACCTCCCACACACAGCAAATTCCACGAAAAGGTCAATAACTCCTGCAATACTGGAACAATCATAATAAAGTACGGGAACATTTTCGCCAAAATGTCTTCCCTATAAAACCAGTCAAAAATTCAAATGTAATTTAAGCAAAAAAGTTATGACTGAAATATATTCAGGAGCCCTTACATGTATGCATACGATGCTATGGCTCAAAATGCTTTTTGTAGATATTAACACGCAAATATTTGGTTCCATTATGCAGTAAAAAGTACGTGAAAACTTTCCCGCCATAATCTTCAATCTATAACTACTAAAAAATTATTAGTTTTATGAAAATCCGAAATAGAAGGAAATGTTTGGATTACCAAATGAACACTTTTAACCAGTTTTAATAAAAAGTTAAACAATTGATGTACCACTCATTGCCCGACTCTTACATGGAACAGTACTTAAACGAAAATAACTTTTGCATGTAGAAAAAAAACCAATCTATGCCAATTTCGATGTCTTGGATGGCCATTTCGGAAAATATCTGTGTCCATACCAATTTTTGAGTCCATCATATTTCGTCAGTCCACCCTATTATGTGTCAAGCACTAACTGTCTATTCATATCGGCCTTCAATGTTAAACAAGGTTCGACATGCGGGGGCATCGGTGTCCCTTTTGGGTACACTCTGTCCTGACTAGGCCAAGATATTAATTTTTAGCTTTTCGGCGGTTAAGATATTTATTTGAAAAAAGTGATATCCCCTCCCCCTTTCAAAATCAAATGGTCGTCCCCAAACTGCAACTTTAGCTGAATATCAATCCAGTATAGTAATTAAAATTCGCTATTAGTTCGATCTTTTCTATTTTATTTATTGTTTTGCGGATCGGCTAATCAATGAAAAAACAGATTGGGCTGAATGTATTTCTAATACATAAAAATAACCATGATAACATTAAGATAACATTTATAAAACGGCCAAACGTTTTGATCAAGTCAGAAAAAGGATGATTGGAAATCTCTCTCTCTCTCTCTCTCTCTCTCTGTCTGTCTGTCTGTCTGTCTCTGTCTCAAGAAAAGTAAGTATAAGATAAAGTAACTTTAAAGTTCAAATTTATTTTCTGTCATAAAATTTTAATTTTATTAGAAAATTTGCGTTTTTTGCTAGAAAATGGAAACTCTGAAAACAAAAAATAGAGTGACATCTACGTTTCTGACCAAATTATTGAAAAATGAAAGTCTGTTATGAAGTTTACTCTTTCGAATTAAATTTATTAATTATTCATTTAAGGAACTACGAAGCCTTTTTTTGCTTAATATGCTTATATTTACAAAAGAATATTGAAATTTGGTGTCTTACCCACAGGCGCATGGGGCATGGATTTCGTTTCCTCCCCCCCCCTTTTCTCTACTACCACCCCCTTTTTTCAAAATTTTCATATAAATCATTCCTTTTTAAAAATTTTCATAATCATTCATTTTTTCTTCATTTGACAATATCAGTAGACGTCATACATCATGAATAACACGTGTATTCTGTGTCCACATTTATATGAAAATTTTGAAAAAAGGGGGGGTAGTAGAGAAAAGGGGGGAGGAGGAAACGAAATCCATGCCCTATGCGCTTGTGGTCTTACCTTACTTTTAAAAACCGGAAGTATCGTACACGAACTAGTAACCGAATCGTTCACGAATCAAAAAACCCGATTAACAATCGTATACAAACGACTTTTCTCGATTAACCGGTTAGTCCCCCTGATATCTCACCCTTGCCCCTCTTTACTGATAATGTCGCGGTACCCCTCGACACATCAGTAAAGGGTAGCAAGTAAGAGATCTGATTTTAATCAAATTGAAAAACTACACCAGAAATATACTTGTAGTTATTTATGATTAGATGAAACATTACACACTTCTGTATATATACTGGCGATATATACGTATATCTTTGGGTTTATTAATAATATGAACTTTATGTAAAGAGCCATAGTATATCTGTACATCAGTCTCTCTAACAGGGGGGATTTGACAAATATATCCCCGTATTTTTTTGTATTTTTTTTAGACAAGGGGAGGGGCGCATCCACACTCATCTAGACCCGCCTATGGATTTAAAAAATAAAAAAAAACGGAATTACTCAAAATATTTAATAATGGTCGAGATCAAATATAATAGTATTTCAATTTCCTTTTGTTTGTTTGTTGTTATTATTATTATATAAACATAATTATTATTATTATTATATAAACATAATTATTATTATTATTATATAAACATCGTGGACGTAAATTGGATCCTGTTGAAGCGAGCGAGTCTGTATAAGCGGGATTTTGAGCTCTGCCATAAGCTCAATAGTATTTATAATAAATTCCGGAGTTATTGGCATTTCTTGAAACACTTTGAATAGTTTTCTATTACAAGAGAGAAATATAATGACTATCTTTTATGATATAATATATGACCTCCACCAATAAAACTGACCGCCACGATAGAACTGAAATAGTGTTGGAAGTGGCGTTAAACACCATAACCCTAACCCTATGATATATGATGTATTCATTAATGTTCAAGGAAGTTGTCGAATACAAAGAACTTTACTTAAGATCAATTGTCCCATGTTCAATTATAATTACGACTATTTACATGTTACAAATAATCCGATCAATGTAAAAATTTTAAATACACGTAAAGTATATATTCGTGAAAAGTGTTATTACTTCCTCGTATAGTACTGAGAAATTATTTTTTCACGTCATCAATTTAAAGGATATAGTAGTCATTTTAATAATCGGAACCAGGAGAGCGTTTCATTTAACTAGATCTGGAATAGGTTTTCGAATCCGTTTGATGTTTTAACCGAAACAGAAACATGATATCGAATCCACAGGCGCTCGTGGCACGGACCACCCCCTTTTTTTTTTTCGAATTTTCTGTTTACAAATTTATTTTCAATAAAATTTCTTTATTTCTTTATTATTTCATCTCTTTTTCCTTATTTTAACTTGTTGGTGTCAATATTCATACAATCTTATGTTAACATCAAATTGCATGTGTCGACTCTATATAGTACTGTATCATAGATACTAATATAGGGTCGACACATGCAATTTGATGTTAACATAAGATTGTATGAATATTGACACCAATAAGTTAAAATAAGGAAAAAGAGATGAAATAATAAAGAAATACAGAAATTTTATTGAAAATAAATTTGTAAACAGAAAGTTAGAAAAAGGGGTGTGGTCCGTGTCACGAGCGGCTGTGATCGAATCAAGTGAAATCCGAACTCGTTTATGTTT
Source organism: Bathymodiolus septemdierum (assembly GCA_963383655.1). Lineage (NCBI taxonomy): Eukaryota > Metazoa > Mollusca > Bivalvia > Mytilida > Modiolidae > Bathymodiolus > Bathymodiolus septemdierum. The sequence continues at coordinate 27,454,166 of OY726522.1, read as the reverse complement.
CGTACTGAATCAAACGTTCACAGATGATGCCCAGTGACTTGTAATTTGACATATCTATCAGATATTAAATTTCTCTGGGACATATGTAGCAATGCTTATGATTCCGTGAACGACATATATACTAATTTATCTCACGTTTGTGCCTCAAATGCTTGTTCTTGAAATGTTCATTGTTTAAAAGGAATAGAATAATATACGATGAAAATGTTACTAGTTTTCATATACATATCAGGAAATTCAAGCATTAAGAATTAATCCTAGACTAAATTTGTTATGGTGTACTCGATTCAGAAATGTCTGATTTGAATACCCCCTTGTTTTACTCGCATCCACTGTTCTAATTATAAAGAATATGGTAGTTAAATATTTACCACATTAATAATACTGAACAAACAAATATTAAAATATGGTATGACATTTCGTACATTTGATTTCTATAAAACCTCCAAAGACAATTGCCCGTAATTAAAATCAAGTATCAATTTGCAGTATGTTTAATAAATACATGTATTCAATCTTGTTAAGTTAATAGTTAATAAATTAATTTTTCATAAATATTTAACACAGGAGGGTAACTGGTAAATCCCCTCCCCAAAAAATATTGAGTTCGAGTTTGGGAAAGAGTTAAAAGGTCATGTTATATTTCGAGTTTAATTTCAATGTTACCCTCTGGTTAAATTTAGACCTACAAGTTAAATATCCAATGAGATTTAATCTCTTAAGTCAGAGTTTCAACTTCCTCATTCAACGTGTGGTTTAAAGCCTTATTTAGTCAAAATTGCCATTACTTGCCGTCCATCTTTGTCTGTCATTGTTATCGTCGACATTTAACATTTTGCGACAAATTGAAACCAAACTTTCCAGAAATTATATTTGGGTCTTCTATACACATGCCGAATTTTGCGCTGATATGATAAAAATATGGATGACACAGTCAATTTTTTACTTGTATCTGATTGTCTGAATTAAGCAAATCTACTCCTCGGAAACCACGTGGATATGTGAAACAAAATCTTCAGAAATGATATATGCAAGGCCCATAACAATGACAGAGAAGCGTTGTGTTTTTGTGTTTGGTAAAACATGATTTTGATTTTGATTTCATAATCATGATTTCATGAAAACATGTTTCCTGTTTGCGTAAAAGAAATGTACCTCTGCATGGGACTAATTTTGTGTACCAAACATTCAGTTTAACGGTGAATACTGAAGACTGACTACTGATTGGATAGCATATGTAATGTACATATTATTTTCCTACCCTAACCCCATACGAAGCAAACCCCCCCCCCCCTCCCCCCCCCCAAAAAAAAAACTGAGGAATAATTCTTGTATTAGTATTTGATATACGAAAATATTTTTTTTATATTTATAAAGCCATTCTATATACAAATATAATTTAACGTGCAGATATCATAAAGAGTTTGTGTGGCCCATGTTGATATTTGGGATGTTGTTCATTATCAAATTTTCTGAACTTATGTCAAGTAAAAGAAAACCAATACTGAAGAAACTCTGTCATTTTATAAGTGCTATCAATACCGGTGTTTGTCCTCCAGGCTCTTAATCCTTTGTAACCTCTCTCCTAATTTATATATATGTTGTAAATAGTTGTTGTTATTTTGATTTTATTGTTATATCTCTGTACCATTGTTATACATTGGCTTTATGAGAATAAAGATATATAATTAAGCTGGTAAGCTTAAACTGACATTTCAAGACTTATAACATTTGTACATATACCAAAATGTATTTAAACAAAGGCTATTATTTACTATAACAGTTAAATATCTGAAACATGCTTTATCTGTTAAAACATAAAACATTTTCGGATTACTTACATAGTAGGTCAATATTTCAAACTAAATTACACCTTTTATGTATTGTAGATATCAGGAACTTGCTCTTCATAATTTTTTGTCGGTATCTTTTATTTGTGTTTCTAAGTGTGTGGATTTCGTGTTGATTGTAGGTCACTACGTTTTTAGGATTCATTTGATCAATAAAACAGACCCCATGTTTTTTTTCTTCTGAACATGTATTACATGATTGATTGATTGATTGATTTAACCTCAAGTGAACAGTATTTCAGCTATATAGACAATATACGGAAAATGTCAAATAAAATATTTGTACGAGCTTTAGAAACAGAAAGAGAAGTGACCTTTCTTTTGATAGCTTGAGCACTCAATAAAATAGTGAATTGCGTTTTCACAAGCCACACTGCAGTTGCACTTCAGGCCATTGACTACCTGACTAAATAGAACATGAAATAAGTAAAACGAATGTAGATTTTTTTTAGATTGATGGATTTTTATTTCCGATACATGCTTGTATAGGGAATTATACGAATAATTGTTTTATTATATTAGATTAGGTTTATTTTTGTTTTTGAAAACGAATTTATTGGAAGAAAATGTCGTTAACGCACAATTTTATCATGTAAGGCGCCGACCATTTAACTTGAAGGGGGGATGTATGTGTGCGTACTGGGGATCCCCAAAGGTAAATTTTCAAAACAAATGAAGAAAAAAAAACTTAGTTACAGAATTATAAGGATTAAACGCATTTTTTCCGGAGTTTTATTTGTTTGTGAGTGAATTGGTACAGGTTATACATCAATAAACTCCGGAAAAAATGCGTTTATTCCTATAGTATTTGAATCGCCCCATAAACTAAATGCCCCCTTTCTAACCCCGGTGTTAACGCGAGGGTAATATAATTTCATACTTTATATTCATGAAAATATAAGATATCATTTTTCAAATTCATTTTTTAGCAAGTCGTGCTTAGACAGGAACCGTTATTATCAAATATATCGGATATCATCAAATTATTTCATGAATTTTATATGTCCTATATACTATTAAAAAGGCTATTAATTTTCAAACGAAATAATCTCAGTCACACAGACTATTGAGTTTGAAAATGAAATGACAGTGAAATGTTTTATCTAAAATATTTGTTATTATTATAACGCTTTTGTTTTATTTTCAAAACTAAAAATGATTCACACTTTTTTACTTTAATGTATGTAGCCGTTGTAAATAGATTTAGCTACTCAATTTATTAATTTTGTTTTCTCACCCGTGAGATAACCACTACGGAACTGAATCTATATGACGTCAATTTAATTAAAGATTCAAATTACGAAATATAAGACAATACAAAAGTATTGGATTATATCGGCTGCAGAACAAGCGAAAAAAAAGAGACATGGCAAGATGATACAAACCTCCGGATTTAGATTTTTGGCAAGTAGGTGTCCCACTGGTAACTGAGCGCAGAGGTGACATAGGATCCGCTGTGAAAAAAAAAACAGAGTGAACGGGGAACAAGACTCGCCACTGACGCTAAGCGAAAAAAAAATCACCACTCCTCGGTTATTCAGAAGATAAAATGTTTGCTTCAGAAAAGATATGGATTAGTGTTAAGTATGTATGACACCGCTTTCAACAATATTTTAACACTGATTATATGGTGGTATGCACGTAAATCCAACAAAATACCACCACGCGCAACAGTACTTATTATTCCAAATCCGATATTTTTATGAAAATTTTAACAAATTTCTTCACAGATGTTTGTAAAACTGTTTATTTGAGCATAATGCGTAGGCCTGCAGTTTGACACACCCATACACAGAGCGTATCTATAATCCGACGGTCTGTTAATTCGAGTCCAACAGCATATTGTAACCAGAGTAAAACCCACCAACCCACCAATTGACTAGAGGAATACCACTGACAAAAATATCTAAAAACTGTGATTTCTAATTGTTAAGTATATATACTCTTCATAAATTGGTTGTCCTCATAAAGAATGACTCTGTGTCACAAAATCTATTTCTCTTGTCATTTCTCTATCTAATTGTGCCTCTCTTTCCTTGTCATCTTTTGACATATGACATATAATAGAGAAGAATTTATCAAATAAACATTAGAGAATACCGAAGGGGCAATCAAAAATGGACAAACCAGAAAAAAAACCTGTCAACATAGGGTACACAAGAGGAAGTAAAACAAAACAAAAACACAACACAATATGTGTTGGACAGCACTATACGTAAACAAACACAAATAATGTAAATAAGACATGAGCCCTCCTACAAACAACTGGAGGTAAAGACGAACCGAACATATTTTTTATGCGGAAGTCGTAACGGACATCACAACACGGCACTCAGAACGTAAAGACACATAATAGGACAACACAAAACCTAAAAAGATGAGCAACACTGACCCATCAAAACAATTGGGGGTGAAATCAGCTTAAGTCACTCATTCGAAAACTACATTGTTCCATAGAGAGAATATTTGATGTCTGATCTTTTTATTGATCATCTATTGACTACGGGGGTAAAATTGGGTACGGTGATGCTACTGAGATTTGAAAGACATCCCATTCCTATATTCCCTCAGCATGAAAATCATATCCATTCGTATACTCACAGTTCAGAAAATATGCCCATTCATAGATTATTTAGTCATTGGCTATATATTAAGCTAAAATACAAAACATCGATAACTTTTGCACCTTATCATGTTGAATTAAAACACAATTATAGAAGAATTTGTCTTGGCAGTAAAGAAGCTGTATGGGATTGTAGAAATATGATCCATTGATATATCATGGCTTAAAAATCCCAACCTATTCATATATTGAAGTAGAAAATTTACGACCCAATCATATATTTGAAAGCAGAAAAAGTTGACCCAGTATATCAGCGACACGTCTGTATACTAGTATACCTTTATATAGGAAGTGTGATATGTCCATTTGTAAATGATATAAAAACTCACGTGGTCATTCATCTGGTTATCTAAACGTGGAAATTAAAGATTCCAGTTACATTTGATTGTATATTGATTGATTGGTTGGTGTTGAACGCCAACTTAGCAATATTGATTTCAGCTATATCGTGGCGTTTTGTTTGTATAGCATTTCTACACGCTCATGTATGGCTACTGTTAAGTTTCAGTTTTATATGTTTGCGACAAAATAGTTATTGCAGAGATATAGAAATTACTTCTGCAATTTCTGAACAACTATTGTCACTCGATAACTTTGAAATATTAAGTGTTACATTTTTCATTTTATTTCTGTTAAACACCTCAAATCCACTAAATAAACGAGTTATAAATTACGTGTGTTTCAAGATCTATAAAGTATATAGACATTATTATTTCATATTTAATATTTGTTGGCTAAATCATCGGACCTTTGGACTGCTATTTTGCATTTGATTTCTATAAAACACCCAAAATCCATTAAATAAACGAGTTATAAATTAAGTACTCATTCAGTATAAAGACATTAACATTTCATGTTTTAAAATATTTATCGGCATGACTATCGGACCATTGGACTATCTGGTCGTCGGACTATAGGTCTGATCCCAGGCACAATTTCATAAAATGTTACCCATCCAATCGGTTATATACTTGTAACATTAGCTACTACAGATGACTTATTAGGATTGTCATTGTATAATGTGTTGCTTCATCAGTCACCTAGAAAGAAACATAAATAAGTTCCCGTTTAATGAAGATATATGACATTATATATATTAACAGAAAACTGTTCGCCATGACATACAAATATATGGATCAATGGTTCCATATTCATATATTGTGTATGTTTACACCTAGTTTTTGGAAATACCAAGAGCATCTAAGTAGGGAAGTCTTGGAATTCCAATATATACCTCAGGATTATAAAAGAATTTCAATCAAATTATTCAATCAATAACTTTGGGAAACCGAACATGAAATTCAAGTCCATATGGACTTAAGAAGAGTTTGAAGATACCAAAGTGGTAGTCAGAATCCGTAAATCGAAGAAGGACAGACAACACAATGGCCAAAAAAAAAAGGACAAAAGGACAAACAACGATCTACAAAACATTGCACATCGCCAACGGTTTTTAATCCAACATTTTATTGTCAGGACTCTGTCAACGTTATTTCTTTTTGTTTTGAATTCTACGGTGAGTCAGCTGAATTCTACAGTGAGTCAGCTGAATTGCTGTCTTTGACATTTGTGAGATTGTTGGCCACCATTGTTTGACTTTTTTTTCAATTCTAATCATTTGTTTCATTTACAGACGTTTATTACTCGATATACGACTTGAACATCTCTTAATCTAAAATTGCATTGATTCTAGGACAGATGAAAGTAAAATTCGACAATCACTAACTTTGTTTATCGACTTGTACGAGTTAAGAATTATGTTTATATGAACTGAAGTAGAAAGGTTGATAGTCATTTAAATCTATCAATTTTTAACCAATAGAATTAAAACACGTTCTGTTTATTTTATCAAGTTTTTACAAGAAAAAAATATAGGTATTTACGTTCTTATCAACAGAACTGTGTCCTTTAATTTGTTGCATGAAATAATATACTACGTAGTGTAACTAATTGAAATTGTATGTATATCTATTGAATGGTAACATAGGTATGACAATTATAACAGTTTATTTTATATTTTCACACTTTCCCCATTTGAAATGAAGCCAACTTTTTGTTTTATGTTATGAAATTGTTATGGCAAAAAAATAAATAATAGAGAATAAAATAAAGTTTTGTCATGTTGACAACTTGTAGTCTGTAGAAATGCAACTGTTGATAACGGCCATTAACGGGGCACACATTTTCATTGGCAAAATATTTTCCTGTACAGTATGTAACAAGATATGATTTTTACCAATGTCAAAAGATATCTTATTTTTTATCTAAACCAATATGGGTTTCTTAATATAGTTTTGTTATCTCCTTTTAACAAGCTATGGCCAAAACATAGACATCTAATTTAGTGTGCACAATGCGTTTCTGGAATAAACTTCATCAGGTACGCTCAAAGTCAACAGATTGTAATAAACTTCATCAGGTACGCTCAAAGTCAACAGATTGTAATAAACTTCATCAGGTACGCTCAAAGTCAACAGATTGTAATAAACTTCATCAGGTACGCTCAAAGTCAACAGATTGTAATAAACTTCATCAGGTACGCTCAAAGTCAACATCTTGTAATAAACTTCATCAGGTACGCTCAAAGTCAACATATTGTAATATACTTCATCAGGTACGCTCAAAGTCAACAGATTGTAATAAACTTCATCAGGTACGCTCAAAGTCAACAGATTGTAATAAACTTCATCAGGTACGCTCAAAGTCAACAGATTGTAATAAACTTCATCAGGTACGCTCAAAGTCAACAGATTGTAATAAACTTCATCAGGTACGCTCAAAGTCAACAGATTGTAATAAACTTCATCAGGTACACTCAAAGTCAACAGATTGTAATAAACTTCATCAGGTACGCTCAAAGTCAACAGATTGTAATATACTTCATCAGGTACGCTCAAAGTCAACAGATTGTAATAAACTTCATCAGGTACGCTCAAAGTCAACAGATTGTAATAAACTTCATCAGGTACGCTCAAAGTCAACAGATTGTAATAAACTTCATCAGGTACGCTCAAAGTCAACAGATTGTAATAAACTTCATCAGGTACGCTCAAAGTCAACAGATTGTAATAAACTTCATCAGGTACGCTCAAAGTCAACAGATTGTAATATACTTCATCAGGTACGCTCAAAGTCAACAGATTGGAAAGCCAAATAATTTTAAAATTTTGGGAGCACGAAAACTAAAGGCCCTAAACAGATTACCCAAATTGATTAAGGTCACCTATGCCCTTAGTTTTAAGAAAAATACATTATTTAGGAAAAGAAATTTTCAAATATAAATATATGTCAATGCAGAACCTCTGGCTACTGGGCAATTGATACCTTTGGGGACTATAATAGTCCTTCACCAAAGGTAGTCACCCAGTGATAGTGATAACAACATAGATATCTAATTTGGTGCACACGACGCGTTTCTGGAATAGCTTTCATGGGGTGGCGCTCCTAAACAAAAGATTGGAAAGCTAAATAATTTAATAAAAATCTTTGTGATGAAGAAAGCCAAAGGATGGTTTTGTATAAGTGTTCCGACAGTGTGGTATTATTTTTTTTTCATTTTATTATTTCAACCATTTTCAAAATTCATAGTTTTAAAACAAAGATTTGACCCGATTTCTAGGCATCTCTAGTTTTTTCCTTGAAATAAAGATTTTGTTTAAATTTAGTGAGAATCATCCGTCAAATAAAGAATTTGCTATGGCGCTCACTACAATAGGATACATAATCCCATCCTCATTTATTCCAGTAACGCGTCGTACGCACAAACTTTGATATCTACGTTTTTATTACTATCACTGGGTCGATACCTCTGCTGGTGGACTATTAGTCCTTGAGGATACCATCCACCCAGTAGTCAGTGTTTCTATCACTGGGTCGATACCTCTGCTGGTGGACTATTAGTCCTCGAGGATATCATCCACCCAGTAGTCAATGTTTCTATCACTGGGTCGATACCTCTGCTGGTGGACTATTAGTCCTCGAGGATATCATCCACCCAGTAGTCAATGCTTCGTCATTGTCAATGTTTATTAGATATGTTTATTACGGAAATTTGCAATTTCTAAATAATGTAAATATTTAGAAACTAATGTTCTCCTCTTTCAGGCATCAGTGATCTTAGCCGATGTTGGCTATCCTGTTTAGACTCTTTGGTTTTATTCCTCCCAAATCTTTAAATTATTTGGCTTTTTAATATTTCGATTTTGAGTGTACCTGATGAAGGTTATTCCAGGAACGGGTCATGCGCACTAAATTTGATATCTACGTTTTTACTAGTAGAAACATAAGATATAAGCCGAGTGCATCTTACTTTGTTTCAGTCTGCGACACACATCTTCGAGGAATTAAGAAATATTAAATCAATTAATAATATTTTTCAACAGTTTAGCCAAAAAAAGAAATATGATAGTGTATTATTCTTTGCTTGGATACATAATAATAATCCAACATTAATTTATCATGTAATCCTCCAAGGACCCTGTGTTTACATTCGATATTGATTATAGTTAATAAATGACATGTTTAGGCACTACATAATAAATCTTACGTTTTGAAGATTTTTCTTGTTTTTATCATAAGATATGGATTTGAGTACTACACTGATTTTTCTACTTTATCAGTGGTATTAATACATTCTTGATAATAAAAACAAGTCCCCTTTGTGGTTTGTATGCAGTGTTTTCATTGAGCGAGCGATTGTTGTTAAACGCCAAGTGAACATTTTTCAGCGACAAGAAGTTACATTTCGATGAGATGATGATGTCCGCTTTGTACTATACCAGCACGCTTTGTACTATACCAGCAAGCTTTGTACTAGACCAGCACGCTTTGTACTAGACCAGCACGCTTTGTACTAAACCAACACGCTTTGTACTAGACCAGCACGCTTTGTACTAAACCAGCACGCTTTATACTAGACCAGCACGCTTTGTACTAGACCAGCACGCTTTGTACTAGACCAGCACGCTTTGTACTGGACCAGCACGCTTTGCACTAGACCAGCACGCTTTGTACTAGACCAGCACGCTGTGTACTAGACCAGCACGCTGTGTACTAGACCAGCATGCTTTGTACTAAGACCAGCACGCTTTGTACTAGACCAGCACGCTTTGCACTAGACCAGCACGCTTTGTACGTGACCAGCACGCTTAGTTAGATTTGTACAGTGCTAACTAACTGAAATAACAGCCCGTGGATATATATGTCGTTCCACTCAGACACGTTATCCTTATTCCGACCCAACCGGTCTGTTCGTACTCCTTAATGCTGTGTGCTTTGCGGAAAAACAACAAATACCAAATTTCTTTGAGCATTCAACAGAAGAATATAATGTCAAGACAAACAACGTCCAAGCAATTCTTTAGATGTTTACACCAACCAAAACAAGACAATGCAAATACGTGAACCTTTAGTTAATTCATTATCTTACTGGTTTATTTGTTAACTATCATATACTATATCTGGTGTTGTACTTCTCTATGCCTTTGCTATATATATCACATCTTTCATGATGTTTTGTATAATTTCAGGTATAACATTCGATACACAGATTACTTTAGCGGTAGTTGATCCAGAACTTTTGGGAAGCGAAAAAGATAATGTAGCAGATCCTAAAAATACAGGTATGTACGTGTATAATTAATGACAAATGTTTACTACACATGATACAGTGGAGCCAGAATGATAACAAAAATAACGGTACAAACTACAAATAAAGTAGAACCAGAAATACAAGAAACAACACAACACTACATAAAACTAGTAGATATTTTGATCAGATAAGAAATGTACACATTCAGCGTAATAAGGAATAAAACCAGAAATATGGATATTCATTTAATATAAAAAAAAATAGAGAACACTCAATAACTGCCACTTTGTTACTGACAAACTTGATCACATCAAGTACGCTTCACCTACTGGCGTGAATCGAAGTCACAACATTATCAGTGATGGGCAGTTATTACATTTTCAGTTGGACGGAAATAAGAAATATTGCCATTCGCCTGAAGTTTTCTGGTAATTTAAATGTGAAATAATCCCGAATAAATGTAATATGAAAATCCGCCTACATGAAAAAAAAATCCAATAAATTGCAACGCGTTTCATGTGTTGTCTGTTCTTCGATTTACGGATTTTGATTACCACTTTGGTATCTTCAATCTCTTCTTAGTTGAACTATCATACGAAGACGGTCATGGAGAGCTCATGTTTGCAACAACTGTTCAAAGGGTTAAAAATGAAAGAGAAAGATAAAAATGATGTTATGCTCTGTATTATAAAAAAAAAAGTTTATACAGTGATCATCAACAATTCCACCCACATCAACAAACCGAACAACGACCTCTCGTCTTAACTCACTGAACACAAAAAGCCCATGTCATATGACATTGGAAATCCTGGCGTGGGACATGTACAAAAAGGTGGTGGGGTTAAACCGGTTAATGGAATCCCAACCCTCCTCTGTTGATAACTGTATCTCAACCCTCCTCTGTTGATAACTGGATCTCAACCGTCCTCTGTTGATAACTGTATCTCCTACCCCAACCGTCCTCTGTTGATAACTGGATCTCCTACCCCAACCATCCTCTGTTGATAGCTGAATCTCCTACCCCAACCGTCCTCTGTTGATAACTGAATCTCCTACCCCAACCCTCCTCTGTTGATAACTGAATCTCCTACCCCAACCATCCTCTGTTGATAACTGGATCTCCTACGGCAACCGTCCTCTGTTGATAACTGGATCTCCTACCCCAACCGTCCTCTGTTGATAACTGGATCTCCTACGGCAACCATCCTCTGTTTTACAACTGGATCTCCTACCCCAACCATCCTCTGTTGATAACTGGATCTCCTACGGCAACCATCCTCTGTTGATAACTGGATCTCCTACCCCAACCCTCCTCTGTTGATAACTGAATCTCCTACCCCAACCGTCCTCTGTTGATAACTGGATCCCCTATCCCAACCGTCCTCTGTTGATAACTGGATCTCCTACCTCAACCGTCCTCTGTTGATAAATGAATCTCCTACCCCAACCCTCCTCTGTTGATAACTGGATCTCCTACCCCAACCATCCTCTGTTGATAACTGAATCTCCTACCCCAACCCTCCTCTATTGACAACTGGATCTCCTACCCCAACCCTCCTCTGTTGATAACTGGATCTCCTACCCCAACCATCCTCTGTTGATAACTGGATCTCCTACCCCAACCCTCCTCTGTTGATAACTGAATCTCCTACCCCAACCATCCTCTGTTGATAACTGGATCTCCTACCCCAACCATCCTCTGTTGATAACTGAATCTCCTACCCCAACCCTCCTCTGTTGATAACTGAATCTCCTACCCCAACCATCATCTGTTGATAACTGAATCTCCTACCCCAACCATCCTCTGTTGATAACTGGATCCCCTACCCCAACCATCCTCTGTTGATAACTGGATCTCCTACCCCAACCATCCTCTGTTGATAACTGGATCTCCTACCCCAACCATCCTCTGTTGATAACTGGATCTCCTACCCCAACCATCCTCTGTTGATAACTGGATCTCTTACCCCAACCATCCTCTGTTGATAACTGGATCTCCTACGGCAACCATCCTCTGTTGATAACTGGATCTCCTACCCCAACCATCCTCTGTTTATAACTGGATCTCCTACGGCAACCATCCTCTGTTGATAACTGGATCTCCTACCCCAACCGTCCTCTGTTGATAACTGGATCTCCTACGGCAACCATCCTCTGTTGATAACTGGATCTCCTACGGCAACCATCCTCTGTTGATAACTGGATCTCCTACGGCAACCATCCTCTGTTGATAACTGGATCTCCTACCCCAACCATCCTCTGTTGATAACTGGATCTCCTACCCCACCCCTCCTCTGTTGATAACTGGATCTCCTACCTCAACCATCCTCTGTTGATAACTGAATCTCCTACCCCAACCGTCCTCTGTTGATAATTGGATCTCAACCATCCTCTGTTGATAACTGGATCTCCTACCCCAACCATCCTCTGTTGATAACTGGATCTCCTACCCCAACCCTCCTCTGTTGATAACTGAATCTCCTACCCCAACCATCCTCTGTTGATAACTGAATCTCCTACCCCAACCATCCTCTGTTGATAACTGAATCTCCTACCCCAACCATCCTCTGTTGATAACTGAATCTCCTACCCCAACCATCCTCTGTTGATAACTGAATCTCCTACCCCAACCATCCTCTGTTGATAACTGAATCTCCTACCCCAACCATCCTCTGTTGATAACTGGATCTCCTACGGCAATACATATAAACAAACGATATAAAACTTGCTCAGATCCGCTTCCACTCAAAAAGACCACATGCTATCACAAAAGTGAATAATAACTTAAACATGGACAGTACAATAGCCGTGTCAATAAATGCTCGTAGTTAACTGACTACTAGCTACGAAGGTAGAATCTGTTGGATAAAGACCATTACTGTTAGAGCAAAAATCATATCTGATACCTTTAGCAGATTTAATATTAATTAGTTATGAACATATTTGATTTCCCATAGAGTTTTTACCTCTTTGCAGACTATTTTGTATATTGAATATGATTTTTATAAGGGACCATTTAACTTGCAGGGGGAGGGGGGGGGGGGGGGGGGTATGGGGGTTTTTTCGTTCATAATTTTTTTTTTTCGGACATGAGTTAGAATATTTACATTATTTGTTGCGCAAAGCGCAAATTTTTGTTCCAGAATTTAACATTAGGTTATATGACAAAAACTCTGAATCAGATTATTTTTTTTCCCTCCACCAAAATCAGAATATTTTTTCAGCAACATTGGGAATCAGAATATTTATAAAAAAAAAAAAAAAAAAAAAAAAACATAACCTCCCCCCCTTTCAAGATAAATGGTCGTTCCCTAACATCATTTCTCCAATTTCATGTATAATTATAGAAATAATCATGAATTGAAAATCAAATTTTGTATGTGCATGTATGCTGGCATACAATCGTACAAAAATATATTTTGTATTCTTATGTCTGCAGGAAGCTACTTATTCAAAGCTGAAAAGCATGGTGATACTCGGGCTTTGACGCTAAATATACTTATCAGGGATTTCAAGTCTGCAGATTCGCTATATTTCCGAGTTCATCCAACATTTATAAAATGTATCCAGGCAGCTATGTCCAAGCTAAGAAACGACGGAACACAGGTAAAAGTCAAGTAATAAATGATCGAATTTCATAACTATGGATAATACATTAAATACAAATGAACTATGCCCGAATGTATGTAGTTTCTACATGTAACAGCTTACAATGGACCAATGGAAAACAATATACAGTCAAACCTGTATTAAGAGGTCACGTTTGGGACAAAGAAAAAGTGGCCTTATAAGACAGGTGACCTCTTAAAAGAGGTTCACTTCATATGAAATTTTCTATGGTGGGTCAAGAAAAAGGTGACCTTTTAATACAAGTGACTGCTTAATAGAGGTGACCTTTTAATACAGGTGACTGCTTAATAGAGGTGACCTTTTAATACAGGTGACTGCTTAATAGAGGTGACATTTTAATACAGGTGACTGCTTAATAGAGGTGACCACATAGGCAGGTTTGACTGTAGTTCTCTATTCACGCATGAAAACCTTGATATCATCTTGTTTACTATGCTACGCCCTGTCGACCACAGAGAACGGTAACAGTCATCGCACGAAATGACCCTATATACAAAATGTACTATCATATCAAAAACACAGGCGCATGGGGCATGGATTTCGTTTCCTCCTCCCCCCTTTTCTCTACTACCCCCCCTTTTTTCAAAATTTTCATATAAATCATTCCTTTTTCAAAATTTTCATAATCATTCGTTTTTTCTTCATTTGACAATATCAGTAGACGTCATACATCATGAATAATACATGTATTCTGTGTCCACATTTTTTCGACTGATACAGTATAAGAGAGAAGGTATGCAACTCCATTTTCATATTTCGCGCCATATCGCTCACCTTGGTTGGGAAACCCCAGTGTTTTTTACACTTTTTACCTTGTCTACATATGCCACTGTCGTATCAAACTGTTTCTAAGACACTTACCTAATTGCCCATGTTCGAATTTCAGTCTGTACGTCGATCTTTTCCAAGAAATCTCGCCGAGAATAGCGAGGCAGCTTCGTTTCTAGATCAAACTACATCATTTGAGACGGAAGTGCAAGAACGGGAACCCTGGGATTTTTACGAATGGATTACCTGCAATCAAAAACCCAGATGCGCTCCGAATATTTTTCCCATAATGTTTTGGCGGGAAATATAAACCGCTGAAAAAACATAACAGCAGACGGATTATTTCGTAAAAATGGCACAACGACCATCTGAATATGGAAACATTGAAATAATTTGATGGTAGATAACTGTTCAAAAAGAAATTCAAACTGAGAAATAGATGGTTGAATGGTTTTAACTGAAGTCAAAATTTCAATGAAAAAGAAATATTCAGCTTGCCTCTACTTCAAATTATTAAAATCATACCCAAACAAATACATATACATTGTACAACTAAAAGAAAAAAAAAAAAAATAAATAAAAAAACAAAGGAAGAAGAAGCTGAGAACAGCTATTGAATGGGACTATGGCATTTTACCCCCTTCCTCAATAAAAGGGCTCCCAACTGACAAAAATGTGCAAGGGAGCCGGAGAGACCATTTAACTAAGGGGGCTATTTCTTTTTCAGGGGTAAAAAATAAATAACTTGTTTAACTATTTGAACGTGAAATAATAATTCGTGAACTTTTTTCGCGCATTTAACATCATCGCGAAGAAAGGGAAAATTAAATACCCACCAAAATAACCACTTATACGGTAAAATAGGATTTTTTTTCTGGATTTCAACACTGATTTCTGTCACTGCTGAAAAGTGGAGTTACACAAGTTATTTATTTTTTACCCCTGTAAGACAGATTATTGTTTTATAAAATCAGTGACATGAAATGAAAAAGAAATAGCCCCCTTAGTTAAATGGTCTCTCCGGCTCCCTTGCACATTTTTGTCAGTTGGGAGCCCTTTTATTGAGGAAGGGGGTAAAATGCCATAGTCCCATTCAATTGCTGTTCTCAGCTTCTTCTTCCTTTGTTTTTTTATTATTTTTTTTTTTTTTTCTTTTAGTTGTACAATGTATATGTATTTGTTTGGGTATGATTTTAATAATTTGAAGTAGAGGCAAGCTGAATATTTCTTTTTCATTGAAATTTTGACTTCAGTTAAAACCATTCAACCATCTATTTCTCAGTTTGAATTTCTTTTTGAACAGTTATCTACCATCAAATTATTTCAATGTTTCCATATTCAGATGGTCGTTGTGCCATTTTTACGAAATAATCCGTCTGCTGTTATGTTTTTTCAGCGGTTTATATTTCCCGCCAAAACATTATGGGAAAAATATTCGGAGCGCATCTGGGTTTTTGATTGCAGGTAATCCATTCGTAAAAATCCCAGGGTTCCCGTTCTTGCACTTCCGTCTCAAATGATGTAGTTTGATCTAGAAACGAAGCTGCCTCGCTATTCTCGGCGAGATTTCTTGGAAAAGATCGACGTACAGACTGAAATTCGAACATGGGCAATTAGGTAAGTGTCTTAGAAACAGTTTGATACGACAGTGGCATATGTAGACAAGGTAAAAAGTGTAAAAAACACTGGGGTTTCCCAACCAAGGTGAGCGATATGGCGCGAAATATGAAAATGGAGTTGCATACCTTCTCTCTTATACTGTATCAGTCGAAAAAATGTGGACACAGAATACATGTATTATTCATGATGTATAAATCTACTGATATTGTCAAATGAAGAAAAAACGAATGATTATGAAAATTTTGAAAAAGGAATGATTTATATGAAAATTTTGAAAAAAGGGGGGGTAGTAGAGAAAAGGGGGGAGGAGGAAATGAAATCCATGCCCCATGCGCCTGTGATCAAAAAGGGTAACAATGAAATTTTACCGGGTTCACTTCAAAGTCTTGCATCTCTAAAACAATATACATAGCGAATGTGTCCCCAAAAACTCATAAACTATAGTAGCTAAAATAAGGTTTTCTTGCCTTCACTTGACTATAGAATATATTTTTAAGCATCAGTCATATTTCCTTTCTTCAACGTTTTCTAGTATTTTGGCGAGAAATTGCACGCGTGGATAATGATTAAAGCGACGAATTTACCCAAACAATGTCAACGCTGACAGGAATATGTTAAAAACAAATAGATTAAACGAATACACGCTTAATCGTTTACATCGGGTTAGAAACAAATACATGCTAAATTGTACGCAGGTTGTTACAAAGCAGTATATACAATAATTAACAAATTGAGTTCTGCATAGATGGGGACAAATGTAGTATACATGTACAATAAGTAAACACTTATATTATAAATTAAATCATAAACTCAATAAGCAAGTTATGAAAAAAACAAATGCAGTAATCAAAAGATATATAGTGTGGGTAGCTATAGTGACACATGTAGTATAGACACTGTTTACCAGTTCACATTATATACAGGTGGTAGTGAAGACAGGTTTCAAAACACTTAATGATGGTGGGTCGGCTGCTGAAACAGATTATTATAGAAGTGGATGTGGTATTGAACTGGAGTTTAAATCTGGTGTTAGCGGAAACGTGGATGACATTGTAACAGCCGTTCTAAAGACTTGCCCAGTTCCAATGATGGTAAGTGTATATTGATAGCCTGCTGTATCTCCTGAATATGATCTTTTATGATCTTTGATTTACATGCTCCCAAAGAATTTTAAATTATTTGGCATTCCAATAGTTTATCATCGTTACAATGTTATCATGAACGAACATTCATACCTACTTTTTCCGACCGGTGCTAAGGAAAGCCTAGCCAATATACATAGCCAAGACAGTTAAAAAAGGCCTGGTTACACTGAATTAAAAATTTCATGATTAGCAAAAAATACACCTGTGATATCAAATAAAGTATCAAAAATATAAGTGAAAATACCAACTCTTAGTGTAATATGTTAAAATTAGAATAATATGAGAATGAATGTATCTTACAGAAAATTGAAAGAGATATAGGAATAAGGAAATATCCAAATAGTGTGCATATCCACATGAAAGGAGCAGATGAAACAACAGGACCCACGTTTCTTGATCTGGGAAGTTATGACCATATTGCAAAAATAGGAGAAGGCCTAGGTAATTATCTACAGTAAAACATACAACACTATAATATGTACATGTATATATATCTAGTTACTGTATTGGGACCGTCGTGGTCGTGATCGTTTGGTAGTTGGATTTACAACTACCGATGCAATCAATGCTTATCACCACCATTGTTGTGACTTTGAATCCCGCTCATTGTGAGATGTGCTTGAAACAACATTATGTGATCAAGTTTGTCAGTGCCTTGCGGCAGGTCGGTGGTTTTCTCTGGGTACTCTGGTTTCCTCCACCAATAAAACTGACCGCCACGATATAACTGAAATATTGTTTAAAGCGTCGTTAAACACCACAACCCAGTAGGCTTATGGTCATTTTGTTAAAAAAAAAATCTATAATTTTGATATTGAGTATAAAATAGCTTTCTGTTACACGAATAACTGACTATTTAGTAGTACATATAACAAATTTGGGATCTATTTATAAAAAAAACTTTCCTTTTTTGCTGACACAACTAGTGTATGCGAACCATTTTGATCATTCTGAGTTCAAATATTTCTCATTAATCTTCTCAGATCCACAGGGATTAAATAATACTACATTGAAATAAACTTTACTGTTGTCCCTGTAAAACAGACATGTTGTCTAGCTAATAGGGTTGTAATGGAATATATTTTTCCCACTGAAGAAAGTTGTTAGAATTGGACCTAACATAACATGAAGCTTCAATTGTGGTCCAATTTCAAAATTATATCTGCAAGATGCATTACGTATACCCAACTACAATGGCCACATTTTCATTCACACTTTTATTTGGTGGAAATACTAATTGTAGTTGTTTAGTTATATTTCTCTGATAATATACAATTTCAATGTCTGTCGTCCTCCTGGGAGTTTGTCAGAGGAATGACTCGTTTTGTTGTGAATATTTATATAATGTCGACAATTACCGTTTAACTTTTTTTGCTGGATGTATTATTGTATATTCTTCTTGACCACAGATCCGCAGAAGATTCCCGATTGTTCCAGTATCATCCCGATATCAAATGGCAACCAATATCCCAGTGGTTTCACTGACCCGGTACAGGTGGTTGGGCATGTAGACGTACCTATAAATAGGAATATGACAGTTGATTACAACAGGTAATTTGTAATAATGGTATGCTATCGTATTGTGCACTGTCTGTTTTGTGTAGACCGAATTATTCTGTCGTTTAGAAAGCCCTTTTTGCTTTCTAAATGACAGAATAATTCGGTCTATGTTTTGTGTTGTTCGGTGGGTTTTTTTTTTTTTGGCTTTGTCTTGTTTAATTTTTGTATTTCTGAAAATTAATAAAGGAACAATTATGAATATATTTTGTTTGGACCCATATAACTAGTTTGACACAACCACTTTGTATTGTAGTACCAGGACAGTGAGCGGTCAATGAGGTCATGTATTTGTGTATCTACTATATAAATCCTTGGTTACGGGTCTTAGGCACTTGTTTCTGTAAAATACCATATATACCATATACTTTTTACAGAAACAAGTGCCTGTGTTACGGGTATCGATATTTCCTCTTTCTATGATTTTGATATTTGACTTTGGAATTATTCCGACCATGTGGTATTTTTTGTGTTTTTCACTTTATTATGTACTAATGTCTTCATTGTTGCAATTTTGTTCCGACAGTGTGGTATTTTTTTATTTTCATTTTATTATGCATGATTGTCCTCATTGTTGCAATGTCTCTCTGGTTTATTGGAGGAACATATGAGATTATAAATACCTTTGCATAGTGAATCATTTAAAAATAATCATATCTTTGTATATCTTACATTTTTTTTAGATTTGTGATTTTAAGGAATGTATAACACTGCTAATATTTTTCCTATTTAGACAGATTTTAATTTTGATGTAGATTAATTTTGATATTTCAAACATTAATATGCGATATGTTATCTGTATGTTTTTGGAATCCATTAAAAACAAATTTGCTTCTAAAAATATGTGGTATAATTTGCAAATCCTTGAACATAGCTTATTATTGGTTATTTAACATTGCGTATAATTGCAGGTTGGTGCAGTATCTTGGTGACAATATTAAATTTAACTCATGTGTGCCATATGCAGGCAATTCAAAAGATGAAAGGTGAGAAGAATGTGTATATCTTAACTGAAACTTTCATAATCACATTTTATGATATGAATTTATGTTTTTATAGAGTTAGACAGCTGTACAACAAATACAAATGGAAATAAAATCATCTTTGCTGTAAAAATAAGAAGGATGAAATTTATGCCTTGCAAAATCATAAAGAACGAGAAGTTTAATACAAGAATGTTTTTGTTTGAAGATACCGAAGGGGTATTCAGAATATTTATATCGAAGAAAGACAGACAACACAATGGTCAAAAGAAAAAGGACAACAATTATAAACAAAACATTATGCAGAAAACTACAGATAGAGCAACACGAACCCCACTACAAACCGTTGGTGAAGTCAGGTGCTCCGGAAGGGTATGCAGTTCATGCTCCACATGTCGCATCACATCATGCTGGGTGTACATAAGTCAGCTACAAACATTGCTGTATTGGCTGAACTTGGGTTATATCCACTTTCTATTGCAGCACTTAAATCATCTGTCATTTATTGGTATAACAGTTTAATATTTCATGCATATCGAGAAAATCTAAAACTTAATGAAAGTTTATGTAACAAATTGAAGCAGTTATTTAGTATAATTGGTTTCAGTCATATTTGGGAAAATCAAGGCACTTTTTCAAAATCTAAACTTTTATTTTCTGTTACAAAACAGTTAGAGAACAGATATATTGAACATTGGAAGACATTATTGTTTAATGGTGATAATAAATCTGGAGAAATAAATTAAGAACATATAGAAAACTAAAAACACAGTTTGATTTGGAAAACTATTTATGTGCAGATGTAAATAAAAAATCTATATCAACATTTGTTAAAATCAGAATAAGTAATAGTAATTTAAATATTGAAAAAGGCAGATATTTAAATACTTTTGCTGAAGACAGGATATGTAAATTGTGTAATTCTGGAGTAGAAGACGAATTCCATTTTACTATTATATGTTCAAAATTACAGTTTTGTCATGAAGAATTTTTCAAGGATATCTGTGATGTTATGCCTTCATTTATTAATATGTCTGACTTTGACAAATTTATGTTTAGTAGTAATGATCTAGACATATATGTAAAATGTGTATATTAGGTGTCAATAAGTTGTATAGTCTAAAAAAACAAGATTAAACAGTGGTTTTAATTTTTGATGTCACTTTTACTGATCTTTAATTGTCAATGGGGGGGGTAACTTGAAATTTTATACATTTGTATTGTATGGGGGATAACTCTGTCTTTCATCAGCTGTTATGTTATCAAATATTGTGTACTTACGGTAGCACTATACAAAGATTTTTTTCCTCCAATCTTCCATCTGAAAACAGCTGTAACTTTCTTAATATTGCATCAAAATTAACAAATGAGGTACCATTTGAAAGAGGAAAGATATATCTTTCCACTGATTATAATATTATGATTATGCAACAATTACATAATTAATTATTATGTAATTAGTTGCAAAATCTTGATGTGCACACTTGACCAAAATTAGCTGTTTCATGTTTATTCAAATGGTAAAACTTTTTACAATTTCTTAATCAACACAGCATGACCTCCAAAACCGTGTCTCAGATTTTTCCTGTGATGTTTCAATCTCTCTTAAAGCCCCATTATGTGTATACAGCCTGACTTCATAAGATTTCACCAGCTTTAATTGTGCCTAGAATTTGTTCTATTAATTCTATCAGAAATCTGAGACATGGTTTTGCAGATAATAGGTCTAAGAACAACATATACCAAAACCAAGCCTCTAGGGGTACCAATGCAGGAGCTAATTTCATTCAAAGTCGACATTTTATGTCAAAAATTGTAGTGGAAAAATCCCCAAAATTGTAATTTTCCTCTTTGTACCCCATTTTCTTGAATAAAAGTAACAAATGTGCCATGTGAATACTTAAGGATTGACCTTGAATCATAAATCAACAATGAATTGACCAGAAAGATAGAATTTCTTCACACAAACTCTAAATATAGCTGGAAAATGCACAACCTGTGCAGCAAACACATGAAATTGGCAGGAGAAGTTACATCACTCTGACCTTACTTGAGGTTAACTGCCTACTGATAAGGTCAAAACTCCACCTCCACTGACCAGACGTGAACCACTAATTATAACAGGAATCACCTGGAACCTTAGTTTTCTCATTATGTGTATTCTTCCCTTTTAGTTGGATTTTACTAAATGAAAATTATACATTAGATATTTTGAAATAAATTCCATTGCAAATAACTAATTTATTTCTTTTGATATTGATGAAAAGTTAGCTACATCCATGCTGCTTTCCCCTTCATTTAATGGAATGTTCTCTTATCTCAAGTATTACTGGTCAGTGGTCATAAAACTATCAAATTATCCAATAGATAAACAATTAAGGACTGCCCACTACTTGTTTTTATCATCTCTGATTCAAGCACATGTGTTTGTTTACAAAACTAATTAAAAGTAATGCTCATTAATGGTACATCATATCTGAATTATTTTTTCACCTGTGTATCAAGAATATTATAATAGATTAAAAATTGATTAAAAAAAATTTTGATGAAAAAATATAAATTTTTGTATAGTGCTACCTTAAAGTTGACTTAGTTGTGTTTGTCATGTTCTTTATTGGTGATAATCCTTTGTTTGGATTTTTAGATCAATAAAAATTATTTGATTTGATTTGATTTTCACACACTGAAATAATAACTATATTTTCAAAGCAAAAATTGTTTTCACTTTCCCATAATATAGTATATAATATCCCCCAGAACAATTTAAGGTAACACAGTCAATTTGGTTTTGAATAAGCAGGTTGGGAGGAAGAAGCCAAAAACACCAGTAATCTGCACCCAACAATAGAGGCAGAGACTGAATTGGTGATGTTTCATAAAGTAAATCTGCCAATGATTTCCTTAACGTATAAAGACATATCGGAGATACATTATGGACCAAGAAATGTTGTTTTGATTAGTACTTTTGAACATGATGAAAATTGACTGACACATTGAACAATGCTAGACAAATTACACAGCTAGAATTCTTGAATGAAACAACCTTGAAATAAATTGTTGCAAGCCTTGTACATGCTCATTTATGTTCGGTTTACATTTTGAATGTTTCATCATTGCTTTGAGTCCATTTGTTCAGTTTACATTCAGAACGTTAAAGCATCGCCCTGCAGCCATCGACAACAACTTCCCAAGTTTCCTGTTTACAAAAACTGACAAATTTGACCTGATGGATTAATTTTTATTTGTTTAATTTGGTAGAGCTTTCGGGGAACTGCCATGCACCTCATACCCTCCACACCAGTAAAGACACCTCCTCTCGTTCGTGCACATCTATAAAATACCTGTTTTACCACTTACAGTAAATTAATAAATGAACATTTTGTATGATAGATGTAACATCAGAACAATGACAACGAGGCTATATAATGTGGTTAAATACTTACAGAAGATGGCTAGAGATAAGATGTCAGGTATAGTAACAAGTACATATTCAGAAATACACGTTACAGAATACCGAAGGGGCAATCAAAATGGACAATCCAGAGAAACATAGGGTACACAAGACAAAGACAAACAAAACAAAAACACAACACAATATGTGTTAGACACCACTATACGCAAACAAACACAAATAATGTAAATAAGACATGAGTTCTCCTTCAAATAACTGTATATAAGACCAACCGAACATCGTTTTTATGGGGAAAGCGTAACTCGTACACATGCATCTGTCGCATTTATAAACGTAATAGATGCATGTTATTTTTACATTAGAAGTTGGTTGTTGCAGAGGAGATAGGATTACCACTTTATTACTCTCAAATTAAAACTCTTACTTAATTGATATAAAACGTGTTAAATTTTATATAAGAGGGCCGTCCTGGTCATGATCGTATGATAGTTGGATTTTCAACTACATGTGCAATCAGTGCCTATTACCACTAACATTGTGAGTTCGAACCTGTTCGTCGCGAGGTGTACTCGACCAGCGACAGGTAGGTGATTTTCTCCGGGTATTCCGGTTTCCTCCACCAATAAAACTGACCGCCACGATATAACTGAAATATTGTTGAAAGTGACGTTAAGCACCATAAACGAAAACAAACCTAAACCAACCATTTTATAAGATGTAGGCACAATTAATAAGATTAGTCAAGCTAAATTTGCTTTAAAGTTTATACTGACATCCATTTTGTTGCTGGGTGGACATTTCAATGACATAGACAAACTATATTCTCATTGTTGATATCAAAGAAAGTCATGTACAATGGAATTGAAATATGTACATTTTGTTTTAAATAGATAAATTAAAGATAACGGAGGCATTTGATGACAGTGGTGCTGATCCTGTCACCCTCCATAAAGAGGGTCGGGCTATCAGGGTGGAGTTAGAGACGACTAACAATGCTGGCACCCTCCAGACCCTCTCTCAGTATGCTATTTGTGCTGGTGTTGACTATGTTGCACATGAAGGTAAAGTAAAGTACATCTATTATTCATTGCAAGTGTTGATTAAGCATTCTACAAAGTCAGCTTAAGTTAAAAAAAAAAAAAAAAAAAAAAATCTCTTAAAGCAAATAATAATAAAGTATAAGAATTCCCTTGCTATGTGAGAATACCTTTTGTGTTTGCTATGTTTATTTTTTATGATTATTATTATCAATATCATTATTATCATTATTATTATTATTATTATTATTATTATTATTATTATTATCATTATTATTATTATCAATATTATTATTATTATCATTATTATTATTATTATTATCAATATTATTATTATTATTATTATCATTATTATTATTATTATCATTATCATTATTATTATTATTATTATCATTATTATTATTATTATTATCAATATTATTATTATTATTATTATTATTATCATTATTATTATTATCAATATTATTATTATTATTATTATCATTATTATTATTACTGTTATTATTATTATTATTATTACTATTATTCTACCAACTTTGATTGTGTTAAAAAAATACTGTGATATCTTAATTAAGCTTGGTATGATACATCTGTCAGACTTTTGCTTTCCAACATTACCCTGACAGATCCTACTGAAATTCCTATAGGAGTTATCCCCCCTTTCACTAAATATATATAAAGTGATCCGTAACGAAAAAAAAGCAAAACACAATAGTGTTATCAAATTTCTTAATATATTGTGCTCCATAAGTAGAGGGGTAACTTTCACACAACCACTTTCCAAAGAATAACCAAACTTTTCTTAGGAATTACCCTTTGACTAATTTTTGAAAATAAATTCACTGGATGAAATCTTGGTTTTTCTTTTACAAACATTAGCTGGGCCAGTAAATGCTCATAGTTAACTGACTGCTAGCCAAGAAGGTAGAATCTGTTGATTAAAGACCATTACTCTTAAGTGCAAAAATTCATAACTGGTACGACTTATAGGTTTAATATCAATTGGTCATATACATCTAAAGAAATTAATGGTCTTCGTGAGAGACCAATGTAAGTAGAGTCACCAATATGTTGGAATCTAATGACAGTAATGTTTGACATAAAATAGTAATATTTAAAGATATTGAATGAAATATAAATTCACTGATCTAATAGCTAGTTAGACCTACTAGCATTATGTTTGGTCCATAAGAGACCTGTTGCACTGGCAAAATTATCCGTCCCTACCCATCAACTTTCCTTGTTTCGAGTCCTGTGGCGTTTAAATTTTTAAATGTTCTCGTCCTGAATATAGCTGAAAAATTGCTCGCTGGACGTTAAACACCAATCAATCAATTAATCAACGACTAGTTGAACCAATATATCTTCAGCAGTTAAACATGTGATAATTTAATTTGAAATGTGATTTGAATATTTTGTTCATAGAGGGTTTGTATTTAATTTTGCGCCTCCCTAGTTTCTTTCGAATTCTCATGTGATATTGATCTAGCATTTAGCTTAGGAAGGACCTGCTTACACTCTGTGGAACTAATTTCATAAATTTAAATTCCTTTTAATTTATTGATGCCTATAAATAAACAAATAGTAGTTAAAATATATGGAAAGTGCTGCATTGAAGGTTGAAAATAGAACCAACTACAACATACATGATTTGTACTCCAGTAATTTTTGGCTAAAACATTAGATAGTTTTCATCTTTCTTTGTACAAACTAGCTGGAATTATCGCATGTTTTCTTCATTTTACCAGATTGGTGATCATTATAAGCGATTCCATAACCAAGTGTGAAGAGAAAATAACCACAATTTTGTTTATAAAGATAGTACTATCTATTGATATAGGTACTTCCTTGTTGTTGGCTGTAAAGAAAATGAAGGGTGACATTGCCAATATGATACAGTTCAAAAATATCCAGCTGATGGGTGTAGAACCTCCATCATCTAAAGATTCCTACTACAAACTCCCAGGCAGCTTCAAACAAAGTGAGATCGATGCCAAGTATGCTTTGTTTGATAGCAGTGGAAGGGTAGGTCTTCAATTGTGAAATACCATTATTTGTAAGTTCAGTAGCATAATCAATTTCATGTTGATAATTCTTTTGAAAACAAAATGTCTACGAAAAGGAAATAACATTGTTTTGTACATTTTCAATGAAACCATAATATAAAGAAGCTACCTATACTGATGACGGGCGACCATGATCTCTAACGTTTAGGAAAATGTCAAAGTGATAATCATCACATGGAGATTAATAAATTGGGCATGAATGTAGTATTGTTTTGGGGTTTTTTTTAATTTTCTCTACCTATTCGTTACCTTTTTGATACTATCATTTATTTGAACAACTTGAATATACCTTCTTGCATGCACCTTTTCAGATTGTATAGAATACATATGTATCTATAGGATATATATTTTTTCGTCCCCTTTCTCTAGGAAGACATAAAGCTGAATGACAATGCAACAGTGAGCATGTTCATGTCCAGAGACCTCGAGTACCGTTACTTCCGGTTAGACCCTAGAATTGTTCAATGCTTTTCTGACATCATTTACCACACCAACAAGAACTTAGATGATGGTGATGGTATGTATTGTATATAGTAAGGACACATGATATTTTATGGCACTTTTCTGTGTGTTTTTCCAGTGTTCATTTAAGTTGCTGGATTGTCACCAAAGCTTATTTATGTATAATGCCATTATTATTAAAACTCAGGTATAGGTGACCTTAACAGATTTTGGCTATCCCGTTTAGTCCCTTTGGGTTTATTGCTCCCAAAATTTTTAGATTATTTGGCTTTCCAATATTTCGACTTTCAGTATAGCATACCTGATGAAGGTTATTCCAGAAACGCGTCGTGCACATTAAATTTGATATCCACTTTTTTGTTGTATGTGTTTTCAGTAACCTGTAATTAAGACTTCATTTTTTATCAGGGATAGTGTAAATTTTACACGCTAGCTTCTATTTTGCCTTGACCAATATTGTTCAAACATCACCAGAGTAGTGTTTGGTATGCTTTTTGGTGAATATTTCTTCTGTCATTCCAGAGTTATTGAATACAAAATAGTCGGTCGTCAACGAGTTGAGTGCGTACTTAAGCAAGCAAGCATTTACTGATTTACCAAATTACTAAGTAGAGAGTCTATATACATTTTGACGCGTTTCACTTATATTGTTCAAATGTTATGAGACTTTATATGTGCATATCATATGCATATTGTACAGCGGTTTAATTTGTACCACTTTCCAGATTTTAACCAACCAAAGATAAAGTATTCACTGCCTTGTCTCTTTTTAATACGTGATTTGAGTAGTTCAACGAGACTGTGAAGTTACATTTGTCCCGTCATTCTTTTGTTCGTGAATGGTCATTCAGACTCTGTAATTACTTTTGTTGTCGTCTTGTCGCTGTTCCATTTTCTTACGATTGTTTAAGATTGTGCTTTGCTGTTACTTGTTCTTTTAACTTGTATGGCTATGCATGTGTCTAAAATCTTATATTGATTCTGCTTTTATTCAAAATCGGAGATAGCAGATTGGTTGATCGTTTTTTAAAGTCAAGATCAGATGAAGTAGATTGATCAAATAAATGTTAAATATTAGTTTCAATATTCATTATTCTGGTTCTTATAAACTGTCTTTACAATGTTAATGTGTTTTGTTGGTTAAAAGTAAAACCTTAAAATCCGTCATTTCATATAAATGAATATATGCCATTATAGCTTTATGACACATTCATTGGGGGGCCATCTTGGCCGTGATCGTATGGTAGTTAGATTTACAACTACCTATGCAATCAGTGTCTATCACCACTGATGTTTTGAGTTCGAATCTCGATCAGGGCGAGGTGTACAACATTATGTGATCAAGTTTGTCAGTGACATGCGACAGGTCGGTGGTTTTCTCCGGGTCCTCCGGTTTCCTCCACCAATAAAGCTGACCGCCACGATATAGCTGAAATATTGTTGGAAGTGGCATTAAACACCATTAAACAAACAAACGAACAAACCTTGGTTACCAGACGATAGAATAGCATGTTGTAATATTGGTAGTGTATTACATAACAAGTATTTAACAATCTTACAGAGGTAGAGGTAGAAGTGATCCGAGGGTACATTTCCAACCCAGAACAGGCAGCTATCATGGATATTTTGGATGACCGATATGATACCCATACCCTTGGTGTTGCCATGCAAATAAGATATAGAAACGGTACAGGCTCCGAGTACACACCACAAATGCTTGCTCAGAAGGCCGTAGAGCAGTGTTCACCGACATTTGATATTCAAAATGAAGCGATTGGAATTGGAATCTACTCAGACAGTGTTTTCGTTGATATTAGAGATACGTTTGAATTGTGGGTGGAGAAAAATGACCTTCTTCCAACAGGGATGACACTGGAACAATATCAAGATTTCATGGAGAAACGAGCTAGCCTCGCAATATGTAAATATTATTGTATATTTCTTCATTTCAAATATCTTTAATTACAAAACAATTGTCTTATCGTTTTGGAAATTAGGGATATCCATGTTTGTATTTATGTTTGAAATATATATAAAAATGAGATAAAAAATATGATTTTGTTAGGTGGGTCTTAAGAACAGTGCTGTTAATTGTGATCATGTGATTACTTTGGTAGTGTAGTTACAGCTATCATATGATACGTGGGGATGAGTAATTCTATTATTCCAGATAAAAGTAACTGAAGGGTGTGTGTGAAATATATCTAATTCTACTGTTTCTAATATATTTGTATATGCTCATGGCGAGATGTACTCGATACAACATTATGTGATAAAGTTAGTCAGTGACTTGCGACATGCAGGTCGGTGGATTTCTCCGGTTTCCTCCACTAATATAACTATCCGCCACGATATAGCTGAAATATTGTTAAAAGTGACGTTAAACACCATAACCCTAAACCTATATTTGTACTAGAGTACATCACAAATATTTCTTTAATGATTTCCTGGCGATCTAATCCTGTCTTACTCTAATAGACTTGATTTACATTTATGTTTTATTATATTGTATTTTATCACCAAACTTATTGTCTCTAAAGGAATCCAATGTAACAAACAATTGATTATCTACAAACATTTATTTTATTTTAGCGTTCCGTATTGTTGATCCTGACGACATGGCCGAAGCATGTGCATTGGCACATCCTCCTAGAAAACAGTCCTTGAACTACGATTTTACAGAACCAGAAATTTCAAAGAGGAAACGCAGGCGCAAGCGGGCTACAGTTGACACTTGTGTACCTACATATTCAACAACCCATTGTTCACAAACATTGCAACACTTGAAGGAGGAAGTTGACGATATATGGAAGGAAACAAACAGGAAGTGGATATACCGTAATGCCACTGAAGTTAAGGATGCCTTAGACAACTGCTTTGGTATATGTGGAACTTGTCTTGAGGGTACGACATACTTATAATTTTAATGAAGTTTCAAGTTTTAATGTGATAAATCACCTTTTTTGATGTAAATGTATTGCATTATGTTCGTAACACTGAAGGGTAATAAATGTAATGTACTAAATTGATGGTTTGGTTTGGTTTATAGTATTTATGTCAACAATACTTCAGTTATACCATGGCGGTCAGTTTTATTGGTGTGTACTAAATTGAACGAACGATCTCAACTTTTTCATGTACTTCAACCTATTGTCCATGATATAATTTCAATAAATATATAATTTATTTTTTTATTGTCTAGACTCGATATTACTTTAACATTTCACAAATTAAACTTTATTCAACGCTTTTTTTGCAAAACATCATTTGAGTGAGTGAGTGATTGTTGTTTAACATCAACTAAAATATCATTTGAAACCATGAACTGTAAAACATAGTGTATTATATAATGTATGTTATTTAATAGTAGCTTGTTTTGGTATTTGAAATTTGATATAATTTAATGTATAGTTTTGTTATTTGACATTCGATATACAATGTAGTGTAACGTATATTTTAACTTTCAGGGGACATCTTTGATTTGAAATTAAAACATTGTAACAACCTTCTGCATTGGCTGCCATTTGAATTAATGAACTATGACAAAGATGTATCCAATTTCTATGCACGTGACAACATGGCAACAAGAGAGCATGCATGTAATGGTGGTGGCCATTGTCTGGAAAAGGCACCACTGTTTTCAATCCTAAGTATGTGTCTATTTATTCTAAAGACATAATTATAGCATCGGTCTATTGTTATTTAGTGAAATAGATAGACAGATGTGAATGCAATGTACCTTAAACTTTGTAACAAAATGTATTCAGCGATGCAATATTTCACCACTGATGTGAAATATAACTAAAACCCATTTTTAAATTTTCATTTGTAAGAAAGGATATGAATGTAAATTAACATGAAAGACTATATCCAACATTACACTTAGACATAAAGTAAAGTAAAGGAACAGGCTTTTATTATTTATTGTTTTTCTACATTTCACAGTCACATTAGAATATTCTACAATAAGTGTAACTCGCACCATAAAATGAATGTGAAATGACGCCTACTCTGGAGTTGAGGAGCGATACTCTACTTTTAATGTGATTTTAATATTCTCATCTTTTCATTCAAGTGCCCTCAGTAAAGAGGATATACAGACCTGATCCAACCAAGAGTGTGGAGGAACTGATATATGCTTCCGAGGAAAACCCAACACCTGTCATGCAAATATTAGATGAACTATATGCTATACATGCCAAGGGCATTGTCCATTTCTGGGTTGCTGATGAAACTGACATGGTTTCAATGAAAAAACCACTACAGGTATTTCTTCATGTTGATTTAACCTGTTTAACGTCACACAGAATCCTAATAATCAAGAAACACGACCCCACTAAAAACCAGGGGTGAACGATCATGATAACCGTGAACATGTAAGAATATTGTGGTATTTCAAGCTGTACAGTTAATGTCACATCATTTTCTCATGTGAAGTTTTTGGAGGATAATCACAAGTATGTAAACTTTACCTAATGATTCCACACCAGAAAACCATCAGAATAAATTTGAAAATAATAATAAAAGTTTGATCAACCAAAAATGCATACATGACTGTTTAATATAAGTTTCCTGTTTCCCTAATAAGACATATAAATAGGTTCAGTGATAAATTGACAGGCAACTTCTTTCCTTAGAGGGAAAATTAGTGCATATTTTTGCTTGTGAAAATGTGTAAAGCCTGCAAAGTTGCTACATCATTATAAAAACGTTTTTACTGTATCACAGACATTTTTTTTTTTTTCAATATTAACTTAGACTGCAATGTTGTACAACAAAGATGTAACAATGGTTAATATCTACGTGATGCAATCCATCAGTAAAGAGGCTGTCAGTGGTGTCGTTGAAGGGTATGTTAAGGAGTTCGCCACTACTGGATGTCCAAAATATACCAGAGAAACTGTTGCAGAATTTGAGGTCATGGATCCCCCACACAGTAAGTATATTTACTGATTAATTATGGAAGAAAGTACTTTAATAAAAACGTAGATATCAAATTTAAACATTACAATATCTTTTACCGTGGGTGATAAGAGCAAAGGCTTGGTGACTCGGAATCAGGAAAATTTGTTTGAGTGGGGCGACTTTCTACCCGCGGACTGTTGTTTCAGTGAGCTAGCACTATTATCAACATAGTGTGTTGGTCTATTACACAACGGAAATCATCATCGTCTCGTTAAATATAACTTTTTATTGCTATTTTAAAGCTGGAAATGTGTTCATTTGGCTGTAAACGACAATCACCCACTCTCTCAAAATACATGATAATTCATTGGTGACAATTGTACATATAACATTCATGTACAATGACCTACAAACATTTCTTGGTTAAGATTCTCTTTTCTATTGAAAATGTATTGAAGTCACTGCTAATAATGTTCGACAATTGCATCAGTCATAGATAACCCCTTAGCCAATTGTGACTATCTTGTTTATACCGTTTGCTTTCTTGCTTCCACAGACTTCAGCTAAAATATTTTGACTTTCCAGTCTTTTGACTTTGATACTTGATGAAGTTTATTTCAGAAATGTATTGTATATGCACAGTACACTAAATTATATATGTAGGTTTTAATTAAATTTTTACTTATATCCCATATACATAATATCGCTACCACCAGTGTTCCACAAAAACATTTACCTATTATAAGTATCTACTAATGTAGAATTATAGCACATCAGTTTCCATAACACTCCATTTTTATTTTAGCTATAACCAAGCGTGCAGCACATCCAGTACATCAAACAAAGAACCAACTTGTTCGTGACCAAATGAACTGGGAAATGAACAGCCTTAGAGGACCATAGAAGACATAAAAGATTGGACTTTTAGTCATGATTTTTTTAATTACTTTGTTATCATCATTAGCATCATCTTTAAGTTTGTTTATTAAATGATTTTTTTTTAGCCATGACGAACTTTATAAGCGATATCATTTTCTTAACACATTCCAATTAGAAGAGTCCTCGAAGTGAAAATTTACTGGTCCGAATAAAGTTATACTGGTGTTGGGCCGGAGAACCAGTGCTCATTGTGAGGACTGCTGTAATTTATTTGTAATTTCGTATTTAACAATTCTCATGAAAAAAAACCTAATGAATTATTATGTTATACATGATTTTTTATCATATCCCCCAGACAAATGAACATTTACAGAAATATACTACTATTTTAGTTTGAAAGAAGAGAAAATTAAAGTTATCAATTGTACACACAGTTAGTCAATTATAATTTCATCCTTTTAAATATAACAAATTCTTTACACAACCAAATATCCATGTTATTCCTTTATGTATATTGAATAAAATAAAATATCAACGAAATGTCATTTTCTACTAATCCACGAACATTGATACAAGCGAAAATTAGTGAAACCACTGTATTTTAGTTAATTTTAATATTATGTAAATTTTACATGTTCAATTAGAAATTATTATATAGAATTCAAACTCAAGATTATATCATTGTTTCTTCTAAACATTTTAAAGGAAAGTAAAAAGTAAAGAGATTTTGTTACCAATCCACCTGTGAAACTGCACAATAATTTTGGTTTTTTAATTTCTTATATTTTCTTATATCTTTTGTATTGTTCATTATCTACTTAATTCCGTCCATATTTATATATCAGTGTTACAGATATACAGCTGTGTGTTTCTAAATAAAAGTTCTTTAAAAAAATGTAGTGTGCCGTTTTCTTATAGTGAAGCATGCCCAAGTTCATATCGATGTTTTTTTAAAATATTTTTAAAGAAAATAAATAGTAAAGATTTAATTACTAAGCACAAGAATTACATTTGTATTACTTTTATTTCCTACATGTTCTTCTATTTTTTGCATAGTACACGCTCTACTTAATGCCATCCATTTTTATATATCAGTGTTACAAATATACAGCTGTGTGTTTCTAAATAAAAGTTCTTTTAAGAAATGTAGTGTGTCGTTTTCATTTAGTGAAGCATGCTGAGATCCTCTGAAGTGCTACCGTATTTGTCATTGCAGCTATGAAAGACAACAGTAATTTAATATTAAAGTCTAGGAAAAGTCAGTTTCCAAGTACATTACAAAACGATAACATCATACAAGATATAATTTATAACTTGAGTAAATTTCTGTCATTGTTTGAAAAACATCCTGAATCGAAACTTACACTACTAGAAATCCATAGTAGAGTGGAACAGCAAGCAAATACACAAAATTGAAAAAAACATAAGATCAACATGTGGATTTATTTGACCAATACACACCTTGGTAGCCATTCCACACTGTTAAGTTATCATCTATTGGATCAAAAACAAGATGGAAATTCAGATGGAAAAAATATCTATCAACGAAGCAGTAATGTCTTTTTTTCACAAATGCTTGAAGATGCCAAAGGGTTATTCATAAACCGTAAAAAGAAGATGGATAAATAATACAATAGCCAACAGAAAAAAAGACAAAAGGACAAACAATGATCTACAAAACACTACACAGAAAAGTAAATATTGAGCAACACAAATCCCACTAAATACCGGGGAGGGGGTGAACTTACACAAATAGTAGTTATGGGTTCTTTTCTTCATTATTCTTCATTATTCTTCAATTAGACTCACCGGTGAACTTGTCGTGTTACTCGTTTTACAAGCTCGATGACAAGTCATAAATAAGGAAAGGACTGGATTATGATTACTACGAAGGAAGTATCCGTAACCATTTGTGACACAGATATTCCATAATATTAGTACATCCGTAACGGGTACATCTAAAAATAACGTTTGACTTGGCTCGCAGAATCAGCAGACGAAATCCAGAAAGCATAACAATGGGACAGTCAGATCAGAAGGAAATGGAATGACCAAGCAACAGTGACAAAAAAAAGTGTCATACTCAGAATACAAATAGATTTTCCCACAAATTAAATTCGGGTGTCATGACATGCATGACCAAGTTACTCTGATATTAATTAGCAATAAGGAAAACACATATCTGCATACTATAAAAAATATAGAAGTATAATTGAATACATAGAATATAACCCATTAGTTAGAACAAACATTAACATATTAGTCATGGCTGTTAAACGACAGTTGTCTCATTAACTACATCACGTGACCAACAGGATGTCAAAAACATCAATGGATGAGTGTATAACAAATGAATACGTCATAGAGACATCATCAAAGCCCTTAGGAAAAATAATGGAAGCAGCAAAACGGCTACAGCATGTTGAATATATATTTACAGCAAGGTGCAAAGTAATGTAAATAGTCGGTAGAAGGCTGGTGTGTTGCCCGACACTGCGCAAAGTTTTCGCGGAACCTTATACATTCACGTGTGAATCCGGTTCCTAAATTGGAAGAAGAAGAATGATAGATAATGCGTCCACATATGTATTACTTTCCCTCATCTCCTGGTACAGCACACATCAGTAAAATGACAGAGTGTACTAACACAAATGCTGTACAAAATACAATCAACAGTGGTGCAAGATGATAATATGTCGGTTAAAAGCTCAACAGAGCTTATGTTGTATGTTGTTTTAACCATGCCGACTCTAAATAAAGCTTATTTATTTATTTATTATATATTTATTATAATAAAAACTACACTGTATATGTACACTACACCACCATAGTAGATTGTTATTAAATGGAACAAATGCCCATAGTTTCTTAGAAAGACGTACAAACAAATACACAAAATTTTAGAAGAGTATCAAAGGCAATTCTTAATCTTGATAACCTAAATTAGAAAACTAATGGAACAGGAACCTCTTTCTCTACCGGAGCACTTAATGTCACTTCGATTTTGTGGGGTTTGTCTTTCTGTGTAGTATGTTGTCAATGTTGTTTTCTTTTTGACCTTTTTCATTTGACTTTTGACGATTGTATTTAAAGTGGTGGCAAAGTATGCCTAATATGATTCTCATAAACAGAGGTAGGTAAGAATATTATGGTATAAATTTGGACGATTGTATTTAAAGTGGTGCCAAAGTATGCCTAATATGATTCTCATAAACAGAGATAGGTAAGAATATTATGGTATACATTGTGTCGGTGTCAGTAAA
Source organism: Bathymodiolus septemdierum (assembly GCA_963383655.1). Taxonomy (NCBI): domain Eukaryota; kingdom Metazoa; phylum Mollusca; class Bivalvia; order Mytilida; family Modiolidae; genus Bathymodiolus; species Bathymodiolus septemdierum. The sequence goes on along the minus strand of OY726522.1, from coordinate 27,418,376 downwards.
CGTCTGTGGATCACCTCGGTTAACTTACTCCTGTTTTCTTCGTCAATAATACCCCCGCGAATAGTGGAAAGTGGCCTTGAACATCCACAGAATCCAATCTAGTTTTTAAGTCAAAATATACATGTAAAATAAGACAAGAATATCAAGGGAAACACTGTTCAAGTTGCAGGGTAAATATACGAATGTAATATTGTGTAAAATCTGCCTTAACACAACTTAGAATATTTATACAATATGTAAACCGAAAATCCAGTTCACTGTTTATGTTGTTAATCTTGTGGAATCATTTATACTTACTGTACTTAGTAAGTCATTATTAACCGGAGTTGTTGCTTATATTTACTGCCAACTGATTGGCCATTAATTGTAGTTACTACATTGTCCGCACTTGACTTGATTGTTAATGGACTGTATGCATTTGTAATTATATGTTTACATTAACAATTTAAAAAAAATAATTGAAGTTGTTTGACAAGGCACGAATCATCTCAAGAAGAGTTTGAAGATATCAAAGGGGTAATCAGAATCCGTATATCGAAGAAGAACAGAAAACACAATGGCCAAAAGAAAAACTACAAAGGGACAAACAACGATCTACAAAACATACACATAAAACTACAGATCGAGTAACACGAACCCCACTAAATACGTGATGGAGTCTTTGATAAGATAAATTCTAACAAAAATATTGGACTCATTTGTGACGGTTTGTTAAGACAAGTGGACTGTATATTTTGATTCTTTATGCTATGAATATATTCTCAATACGAGGATGTGTTGTAGTGTCCTCGAGAGTAATTGAATACAATTTTGTGTGATAAAATTTTGTCAGTGGCATGTGACGGGTCGCTGTCTTTCTCCGGATACTCTGTTTTCCTCTTCCAATAAAACTGACCTCCACGAAATAGCTGGAATACTGTTTATAGTTGGAATACTGTTTATAGCTGGAATACTGTTTATAGCTGGAATACTGTTTATAGCTGGAATACTGTTTATAGCTGGAATACTATTTATAGCTGGAATACTGTTTATAGCTGGAATACTATTTATAGCTGGAATACTGTTTATAGCTGGAATACTATTTATAGTTGGAATACTGTTTATAGCTGGAATACTGTTTATAGCTGGAATACTATTTATAGCTGGAATACTGTTTATAGCTGGAATACTTTTATAGCTGGAATACTGTTTATAGCTGGAATACTGTTTATAGCTGGAATACTATTTATAGCTGGAATACTGTTTATGGTAGCGGAGTTAAACACATATAGCACATAACGTTTCATACGAGGACCACATAACATGTTTTCTTAAATAAGACTAAAGTTCTCCAACATGTTTTCTACATCGGCTCCTCCTACGCGCGGAACCAATTTCGCTGAATAGTGGCATCATGTCAGAAGAATGACATACTTCCTATACATGTGTAAGAGACATTCCTGTAGCTCATAACGGGTTACAACTCGTTATTGATAGTGAGAGCTGTTGTTGATCCATTACAAGGCAAATATTCTGATCTTAACAAGTATATACCCTTTTACTCCGTAGTCCCATCTAATCACCATTTTACTGGTTTGCTCTTTTTTACAGGTAAAAAAATGGACAAAACAACTAATTCAATTATATTTGTTTTGTCTAACAATCAAATAATATAAAAGTGAATATGTGTTTTTTTCTTTTTATTTTGAAAAAAAAAATCATTTCTCTTACAAGCATTTATTGATTCAAAAGTATTTTGCCGTGTGAAATTGTATCCATTTTTGCATCTTCACATGTATTCACAAATATATATATATATTGATAGACAGTAATAACTTAACTAAAACACATATTCTAAAATTAACAATCCCGAAAACAAAAAAAAAGGAAAATCGGGACTCAAACGAAATAAAAACTTTGTAAAAATATGAAATATAATTCATTCTCATGTGATTCCAATTTTCCTTCTTTCTCAATTGAAATAAATGTCTACAGGTCTGACTATTTATACACTATTTTACAAACAGTTAATTCAATGTACACTCCTATCCTTCCTTCAATATATGTGAAAAGCGTTCAAAAGTACGATTTATAAATAAATAATAATAATTAATTTTCATTTACGAAATGATCACAGTTTTGATAAGCTTAAAAGTCAATTGCACGTTTCCCCTATCTAACATTGCATATTTGTCACGGTTTACCGGTGAAATCATTTTCTCAACGATTAGTTCGTTTCATTCAAAAATCAGAAATTCCATAACTTTCATCAATCGGTGGTTGGCCAGATTGATACGTCCTAGACGAATATGTCTGGGTTGTTACAGGTGCTTGTCCCGGATACATTTGTGTCTCCCGCTTTTTTTCTTCCTTCACCATTTTATAAACGTACGACTGATTCCAGTCCCGATCTCCCTCTTGTGGTTTCCCTCCAGGCTTAGAAACTGTAGAGGAAGTCCTGAAAATATGTATGCAGAATTATGAAATTCATTATCAAATAATAATTGAAGTTAGTACCTACACGAGACATTCTTCTTGTGCGATAAAAACCCATAATAGAAACGGCATTTGAAAAGGAAGTTCTGTCGCTGAACAATTCTCGATTCAGTGATTATCTGCATCGCATTTATCCAACATGAACTTAAAGTAAAGAGTAATACCACAACTCAAAAGTTTGCTTCTTACCTTGACCTTTATCTTGCTATCGACGGAGGGAAATTAAAAATAAAACACCACTACAAACGTGATGATTTCACTCTTCCAATCGTCAAATTCATCAGTAGCAATATTCCAGCAGCATCAGCGTATACAGTTTACATTTCACAAGTCATAGCGTTGTTTTCACAAGTCATAGCGTTGTGCCCAATACAGAGATGTTCTGAACAGAGCTCAGCTGCTGACACAAAAACTACTAAAACAAGGCTACGTTGCCCCTACAAAAATGATACGGTAGTCATGACGAACAGGTTGATAGCTACGAAACATCCATGCATCTTTTCCCTTTTCGCAGATTTTTCTTTCATCGATCAGCGACAGGTCTTTCACCGACTGGACTGTAAATAACACGACGAGTGCAAAAAGAAACAGGAACTGCTTACCTCTCACGAGCTCCTGGGTTCAATCCTGTTTTTTTCGGTGGGTCAGTATAGCGCGTCATATTTTAGTTTTCTGTGTTTTTTTGTTTTGTTTGTCTTCATTCTGTGTGCTGTGTAGGATGTTGTCTATGTCTCTGAATTGTCATTTCTGAATTGACCTATCTATTTTCTATAACCTTTATTTCAATATTGTTACTTTCAAACGATCTGGGAAGCGCCATCGGAGCTTATTAAAAACAATATTTTGTCTAAAAATTCAACTACATCAACTGACATGTTAGTTCTCTTAAGTAGGAATGTTTGTAACTTTATCAAACATATGATTAGCCAACAGCTGCCTTTAAGTGATCGATGGTTGGGGACAATGGAATTGTGATTGGATTACAGTAAAAGTTTTACGTAGTGTTTCTTTATATCGACCCTACTTTAATATCCGACTCTTCGTTTGTAAAATCCATCACGATCAAAATCACTGGAAAGTGTGCTGTGTATTTAGGTCCGTTATATATACGAATACTTTGAAAAGGTCCAGCTGTTCGTCACAGCGCCATAGCCAACCTTTCTGTACTGATTACGGCAATGGATTTATATCATGCATTACAACCTGGATATCCGGGTTGTTCTTATATTAATCGAAGTTAATGCAAAGTTTCTAATTAACCTTTTCTTCATTTTTGATTCCATATTCGATTAACAGAAACATTTTTATTAAAAATATATTTACAAAATGCCCACTTTGAATATAGAGCAATAATAATACGTCTGCGTACACAAATTACTTGACAAATTATTTGTATTTTCGTGACAAAGGAGTACTAATTTCTTGTAAATTACTCAACCACAGTTACAGAGAACTAACCGTTTAACTTATACATGGTAATGAATTATGGAATTTAATTTTGTAACTGATTAGGGTTAGGGTATTGTTTCTATACTCAAAAGTTATGGTGTTTAACGCCACTTTCAACAATATTTGAGCTATACTGTGGCGGTCAGTTTTATTGTTGGAGAAAACCATCGACCTGCCGCAAGTCACTGACAAACTTTATCACATAATGTTGTATGGAGTCCACCTCGCCTGAGAGGGATTCGAACTCACAACGTTAGTGGTGATAGGCACCGATTGCATAGGTAGTTGTAAATCCAACTGCCATACGATCACGACCACGAAGGCCCCTGTAACTAATTAGAGGTTTAAGCTTTATTTGTTTATGCCTTGAAGATGAATTGTATACAAGTTGTGCTTTCCTATATTCCTCAAATTATAGATGACCTTTTCACATTTCTTTGCAATATATAAAGTTCTTTGATTACAAATAAAGTGGCCTGTATTAAACATCAAAGACTTATTTCTCCGGACGTATACCAAAGGGAAAGTGTCATCGGTGCCTTCCCTTGAATACGAATCCTACAAAACAAGTATCTGAGTACATGCCACTTCTTTTGTTAGGAAAGTACAGTGTCCGACTTGTTCACACAAAAAATCGATAAAATTGATTAAATTTCAATAATTTTCATGGCGATTTATTCATAAAGGGAAATAATATGACGTATGATGGCGTTATCCAATGAAAAGGTGTAACCAGTTTAACATCTTTTATGATATATATGGCACTTCAGTGTTCAGTGTCAATTCTAGAGAAAAGTACGAAAATTAGCATAGATCACCCTTTTTAAACCATCATGAATCAGACACTGAATTTTCACCTCAAAATATAACAGAAAATATTGACTTGCTGATTTGTTCATGTTGCCAGTTTCTCTGGATTGTCCATTTTTGATTGCCCCATCGGTATTCTCTAACGTATATTGTACAATGTGGTCGTACAATTTACCTTTAAATTTATAAATAGAACAACTCATGCAAAGTCGTGTCTTAGTGAAATTAGAGGACACTTTTACAATAGCTCTACAAGGAGTATTTTTGTACAGATTTAAATACGAAAAAAGATGTCATAAAATAGATAAGTTTTGCCTGTTTTAGTTTAATGTGTTTGTTTTGTAGATCGTTGTTTGTCCTTTTGACCTTTTTCTTTTGGCCATTATGTTGTCTGTCCTTCGATTTACGGGCTCAGCTTACCCTTTGGTATCTTCAAACTCTTCTTATTAGATGTTTCTCAAAATACACATAATGACTGACCATGTTTGGTGGAGAAATTATGTGTATTAACTGAGATTGTGTTAGTTATTTCTTTACATCATAAAATCGTGGATGGTCTTAATTGAATCCAAATACAAATATTTGGCAACACTGCAAACGAAGACGAGGACTAAATGGGTGTAGATTATGTAATGCTTGAGGTCTGTAGAATAAATCATGGTGAAATGGGAAAAAAGGTAGATAATGACCCATGGTTAAAGATATTCAATATACATTTTTGTCTTGTAATGTTAATGTTAATTTGATGTGTTTCATGCAACTTTTAACTAAGTGTGAATTAAATTATATAACGCAGCAGATTTTTCAGGACACCATTAATATAATGTAAAAGCATATTTACGATTATAATGTCCCAAGGTAATTATATTTCAAGTTTTTATAATTATCCTTTTTTTCCTTAACATTTTTGAAACAGATAAAAAAAACTTCATTTCTTTCCTGTTATATAAAAAAATCAATTTGCCTTAAATGTACGCCACGATATAACTGAAATATTGTTGAAAGTGGCGTTGAACACCATAACCCTAACCCCTTAATTGTGCTTTAAGGTAAAAGATAAAGAAACAAAAAGGAGGGTACCCTTATTTGGAATTGGTGTTCAATGGGAGGAGGTTAGGTGACATGCGCAAGGCAACTACTTCTACGGCATGTTTACATGCGCACATCACAACTTACTCCTCTGGCTGAATTTGAGACTGGTATGTCTGGTCAATGTTATTACTTGAATAAAGACCCATAGGGGAATTATATTGCAAGTGAACAGCTTTAGGACCATCTTCAGTTGCATCATTAGTGACAGACCTGACGCTGATCTGTCTGACCGGTGCTGGTTTAGCTGGAGCCACGTTGATCTGATGTGCTTCAGATTTGGGTTTTGGTGAAACAGCTGGTGCCTGTCTTTTCTGTCTGGTTTGTTGTCTTGGAGCACGTTTATGTTGCTGCCTAGCTTCTAGCTGAGAAGGCATAATATACTCTCGGTCTTCTAGTTCCCACGGTTTAAGTCCATCACTTTTAAGAGTTCCATCCCATGGTTTGGGGCCCTCATCTTCCGGCTCACGTTGTTGTTGTGGTGCTCTGTTGACAGGTGGTTGTTGGGGAGGGGGAGGTTGACGAAACCGTGGTTGTTCTTGTTCTTGTGGTGTTCGTGGCTTTGAATAGTCTGTTCCAAATGACTCATATCCTGTTGAAACTGGTTGAACGAATTTTTTCTTGCCTCTTTTTATTTCTGCATTGGAAAATAAATGTTATTTTAATAATTAATATATATAATTATTTAAAAAAATGATTCATCCCATATTAGATGTTATTCGTTTAAGTTTTAAGCAGTTGATTTAAACATCTTATTCAAACTATCAATACAAGAATGTAGACTTCAGATATAAAGCAATACTTTAGCAGAAAAGATTTTTCTTTTTAAAAATACGGATTTGTGTGTAACGCGATCAATATTTACATTTTAAAATGTAAATAAAAACATGCACGATTCAAATAGTTTTGTGTAATGTGTAAGTGAGGAAAGTAATTTATAGAATTGTCGCTTTAATGGAGAGTTAATAAACATATCTTGCTCAATCATTAGTTTTATGCTTTTAGTGTTATGCAGATCGTTGTTTATTATTTGTTTTTTTTGTTTTTGTTTGGCCATTACGGCTTCTGGTTACCCTTTTGGTATCTTAGATTTACGACTTCTGGTTACTCTTTTGGTATCTTAGATTTACGACTTCTGGTTACCCTTTTGGTATCTTAGATTTACGGCTTCTGGTTACCCTTTTGGTATCTTAGATTTACGGCTTCTGGTTACCCTTTTGGTATCTTAGATTTACGACTTCTGGTTTCCACTTTGGTATCTTAGATTTACGGCTTCTGGTTACCCTTTTGGTATCTTAGATTTACGACTTCTGGTTACCACTTTGGTATCTTAGATTTACGACTTCTGGTTACCACTTTGGTATCTTAGATTTATGGCTTCTGATTACCACTTTGGTATCTTAGATTTACGACTTCTGGTTACCACTTTGGTATCTTAGATTTATGGCTTCTGATTACCACTTTGGTATCTTAGATTTACGGCTTCTGGTTACTCTTTTGGTATCTTCAAACTTTCCTTAAATATACATGAGTTCATTAAACGAATTCTAGTATTTAGAAGATCCCCTGCGCTTATCAGATTTATTTGTTTGAATGATAAACCACTTGTGATAAACATGCATGCATTACTAAATCTAACCTAAGAACTACTGTAACATACGCCTAAATAAGAATAAATGTATTTGTAGAAAAAATACCAGTACAACAGCGTTGATCAGACTATAGTGTCGCACGAAATCATATTACCAATTGGATGAATTTTCCAACCGATTTGAGAATGGTTGTTATTTTAAAGTGTCAAGATTCCATATTTACCTGTGAACCTTATATTTAAGCAAATAGTAAAGCTGTATTTATAAATAGATAAATTTTACAGTAATTACAATGTTTTACTATTGATTTCATACAAAAAATATACTATTGAGACCTCATTTTAATAATAATTCAACCATATCGACTACAAGTAAGAGCCTTTCCATACAAGCATGCATGCAGTAAAGGTCTAAGGTGACTTGATGCATAAACCATTATATATACCATTGTACCTGTTTATCTATCATATTAGCTTTTGTTGAAAGTGGCGTTAAACACCATACACTTAAACCTAAACCTCTATCATATTACAGACCTTTATTTATAACAGGTAAGAATAAGGATGTACATGAACATAGAAGAAATTTATTTTAAACCTACAAAAATCAAGAAATATAGTGCATTAATTGTATAGTCTTTCATTGAATTGAGTGAGAGACACCTTTGAAGGCTATATCTGTGATTTACTTCTCAATAGCCGGGTTATCATAATAGTGTCATCGGTTCTTGGTTTTAGACATTATAAATTTTAATAACATATCTAATGTTTACACTATTCATGATGCCCCCCCCCCCCCTACACATGCCAATCAATGAAAACGTAGATATCTAATTTAGTACACACGACGCATATCTGAAATAATCTTCATCATGGACCTTCATAGTAAAACAATTGGAAAGCCAAATAATTTATAAGTCTTTGGGAGAAAGGGAACCAAAAGTCCTAAACATGATAGCCAAAAGTCCTAATCATGATAGCCAAAAGTCCTAATCATGATAGCTAAAAGTCCTAAACATGATAGCCAAAAGTCCTAATCATGATAGCCAAAAGTCCTAATCATGATAGCCAAAAGCCCTAAACATGATAGCCAAAAATCCTAATCATGATAGCCAAAATCGGCTAATGTCGCCTATGCATGAGGGGGGAGAACCTTAGTTTTAATAATAATTACATTATTAGGAACTGTACGTTTCGATAGTAAATATATCTGATAAACCATGCTGGTGACAAAGCACCGACTACTGGGTGGATGATCCACCAGGGACTAATAGTCCACCAGCAGAGGTATCGACCCAGTGATAGAAACACTGACTACTGGGTGGATGATATCCTCGAGGACTAATAGTCCACCAGCAGAGGTATCGACCCAGTGATAGTAATAAAAACGTAGATATCAAATATTAGTGCGAATGATGCGCATATGGAACAACTTTCATGTTATACGCTCACAATCCTCCGACAATAAGGGACCGACTATTTAACTTGCAGGGGGGGGGGGGGGGGGGGGGGCTATGGTTTTTTTTTTCGCTCAGAATCTTTTTTTCGGACAGCACGAGAGTTAGAATACTTTTTTTTTTGAATTTTTTTTTCCAGAATTTAACAATAAGTTATATGAGTCAGATTATTTTTTTTTTCCTCCACCAAAATCAGAATATTTTTTCAGCAACATTGGGAATCAGAATATTTTTTTAGAAAAAAACCATAGACCCCCTCCCCCCTGGAGGTTAAGTGGACCGTCCCTAAGCCAATGAAAGTACCACATTTCAACTAATACTGCTCACCGAAAGTTAACAATAATCAATCAATGCCACCAGTAGAATATGAATGTTAATATCTCCCTCGCAAGCATAGCCGATTTTGTCTATCAAATTTAGGCATTCTTGTTCCCAAAAGCATTTAATTCATTTGGCTTGCACATCTTTTGACTTTGGGCATACCCAATGAACTTGTTCCACAAATGCGTCGTGACATTAAATTAACACGTTTTTAATAGCCCGATTTCGCCAATATATAATGTGTAATTTCAATAGCAATACTTATTTCTGAAGATATAATATCCGATGTCTAGGACTAGGTTGCAATATAGTGAAATGGTGAAAATGTATACGATTCTAGTGCTGCTTCTACAGTAGTGTAAATGCTTGCTGTACAACGACCATGCTGGGATAGAGAACTAGCCTATTATTTGTTACCTCAGGGTGTTTTACAGTAGGCTATCTAACCTATTATTTGTTACATGAGGGTGTTTTATAGTAGGCTATCAGTAATATACTACGATTAATGAAACATTTTATTTAGAGGAAACGATTGTTGCACAACGACCATGCGGTATAGAGTCTAGACTATATTTGTCACCTCGAGGATTTTTCATCATAAAAAGTTTTCGTCTTTCCCATACTGGGCAATGGGGATAATCATCATCTACATCGCCATTTTGTCTTATGTGACCATCTAAAATCGATTGACAATTGAAGTTAAGATTATTTTTACTTTGATTTTATGAATAATTGAAAATTTATATTGATGACTTTTCTGTTTGATTGAGCACAGTAAATAGTCCACTGCAGGATTTTTTTTTATTTTGACAGCACTGTCAAAAGTTCATAGCAGGATAAACAATTTGCCTTTTTGAGTGAAAATGGTCAAAAATCTATGGTAGGATAAACAATTAGCCCTTTTCATCGCGTACTGACAACAGTACATGGTAGGACAAACGATTAGCCCCTTTGTCTGAGCACTGTCAACAGTCCTCCATGGTAGGATTAAAAATGAGCCTTTTTGATCGAGCGCTGTCAACAATACATGACATGACAAGCAATTAGCCTTTGTGATCGAACACTGTCAAAAGTACATGGCAGGATAAACAAATAGCCTTTGTGATCGAACACTGTCAAAAGTACATGGCAGGATAAACAAATAGCCTTTGTGATCGAGCGCTGTCAACAATACATGACAGGACAAACAAATAGCCTTTTTGATCGAGCGCTGTCAACAATACATGACAGGACAAACAAATAGCCTTTTTGATCGAGCGCTGTCAACAATACATGACAGGACAAATAAATAGCCTTTGTAATCGAACACTGTCAAAAGTACATGGCAGGATAAACAAATAGCCTTTTTGATCGAGCGCTGTCAAAAGTACATGACAGGACAAACAAATAGCCTTTTTGATCGAGCGCTGTCAACAATACATGACAGGATAAACAAATAGCCTTTGTGATCGAACACTGTCAAAAGTACATGACAGGACAAACAAATAGCCTTTGTGATCGAACACTGTCAAAAGCCTAAGACAGGATAAACAATTAGCTCCTTTAACTGAGCACTGTCAAAAATGCTCTATGGTAGGGTAAATAATTAGCCTTTTTGACCGAGGACTGTCAAATAGAACATTTTATTTGGAGTAAATGCTTGTTGTACAACGACCATGCAGTTTATAGTCTAGCCTATATTTGTCACCTCGGGGATTTTTCAGCATGAAAAGCTTTCGTCTTTCCCATACTGGGCAACGGGGATAATCATCATCTACATCGCCATTTTGTGCTATGTGACCATCTAAAATCGATTCAGAATTGAAGCTAAAATTATCTGTAGTGTTGACTTTATAAAGAATTATTGAAAATTTATATTGAAAACGTTTCTATGTGATATAGCACAGTGACAAGTCCATAGCAGTTAACCTTTTGGATCGAGCACTGTCAAAAATCCATGTCAGAATAAACAATTATTAGTAGCGGTTTTACATTATTCCAATATCAACTTCCACATCAGCATTAAGTTATCTATCGATACGTTGACATTAACTTGTATGACTATCAGTTTCCCATCATACACTTCTCTTTTGAAATCTTGAAATAAGAGATCTGAAAATTCTATTAAAAAAGATTATCATGATTTCTTACAACAGATATGATGCCAATTGGATGATCGTTCCAACTCATTTGCAAAATTCTCGTTCAAGGAATTATTCTTCTGACCAATACCGAACATCTTAACACAATAAGCCATATAGACAATTAATAAATTATGAAAATATTGCACCAGTGCCTATATTAAAGTTTATCCTAGATATGTTGTTTTTCTTCTTTAAATTTATCTCTATAGTACAACATTACAACATTAAAATCAGTCACCAAGCAATAATTTACAATACTTTTACAGACAACCGGAAAAACAGATCCCTTCAACAAATTTACAACACAGCCAGACAGTCATATATTTTCAACATTTTATATATATCCACCTCTATGCCTATATTAATCTTTGACACAAAAAAGACTTACGTGGTGGATGCTGTGGAGTGTCCACAAATTGCTGTTTCCTATCTCTAACAGATGTGTATTCATATTCCATCTCGAGAACCGGGTCTTCTGCTCTGACATAATCCGGTTGTAGATCTCCAACAGTTTCAAACGTTGGCGTATATGGTTCCTGTTGCTGTGGGGATGATTGATATTGGTGTCCTAGTGGTGGTGGTTGATACTGTGGCTGCGGTGGGGGCTTATATTGCTGAGGTGGGGGCTGATATTGCTGTTGTTGTTGTGGTGGTGGAGGGCGATACTGTTGTTGTTGTTGTTGTTTTTGCGGTGGAGAGTGATATTGTTGTTGTGGAGGTTTATACTGCTGTTGAGGAGGAGGCTGTCGTTGCTGTTGTTGTTGATATTGTGGTGGTTGGTAGTAACCTTGTGGTGGGCTTGTAGGAGACAAGGCACTGTCCAAACTATCTTGTACACGGTTCATCATGTTACCAGACGTCTGCGATCCTGATACCGGCTGCCATGTCGTGGTAGATTTTTTTGACTGGAAAGATTGTCCAAATGAAGTTGTTCCTCCTCCGAATTTATTCATTGTTACCTTTCTTGGTTGATGGCCGGCAATTGGTGGCGCAGGCATTTTTGAATGTGTTGTATCGGACGCTCGTCTCTAAATAAGTATAAAAACACAGGAATTAACAGAAATTCTAAATACGACTTTCAATTTGTCATTTGGTTCAAGATTCACGCATTCTTTATAATAACTCTGTTCACTCAGTTATATGTGAGGGTTGACATTTTACTCACACACATGACCGCATTATTTCACCATAAGATGGGAAGTTTGGACACATTAAACTGTTTAGCTCTGTCACTTTTTATTGAAGTGCCTGTACCAAGCCAGGAAATGGAGCGTTCTTGTATTTGTGTTGGGATATAGATTTTGTCCCTGTTTCTATGATCACATTCGATTGGATTTTTGAAATGTTCCGACAGTGTGGTATTTTCTGTTTATCATTTTATTCTGATTCAATTTACAAATTATTTTCTCAATGAACTTACTTGTATTCAAGAGGTGCGTTTCTATATTTACTATTTCTAACCGAATACATCCGAGAGATTTCAAAACAATTATTTAAAAATATGTACTACTTATATTTGCAGTAAATAAGAAGAACCTATATGCACTAGGGAGTTTATGATGGTTAGAAATAACAATGTTAAATCTCCTAACTTACAAGACGTGCTCTTTTCAAACATTAACATCCAATAAGAAACGAATGGAACGAATGACTACATGATCCACATGAAACTATGCAAGTTAGTTTCATTCTTGTAAGCCTTGTAGGAACCGTCGTGGTCGTGATCGTATGGTAATTGGATTCACAACTACCTATGCAATCAGTACCTATCACCACTAACGTTGTGAGTTCGAATCCAGCTCAAGCGAGGTGCACTCGATACAAAATTATGTGATAATGTTTGTCAGTGACTTGCGGCAGGTCGGTAGTTTTCTCCTGGTACTCCCGTTTCAGCCACCATAAAACTGATCGCCACGATATAATTGAAATATTGTTGAAAGTGGCGTCAAACACCATAACCACCCTGTAAGCCTTGTTCATGATTTATTACTCGATTAAATCTTATAGCATTCATTTACGTACATTATAAAACTGGTTGGACGGTGCTCTTGTCGGGCTGGTCGGTTGTAAAGGCTGAACGTGAACTCTTCCAGGGGCGGGTCTGAAAATAAAATATACTGTCAAAAAACAAATATGACATGTTTACTTATATTGTAGGTTTCTCCAACATTACACATGGTTACTATGTTATATTATTACATTACTGACAACCAGGAAAGGCAAACATTAAATTTACCAGACCTGCTACAACACAAAATAGTAAGTGTTTTAGTGATACAATCGTACTTCCTGTTCCTTCACAAACAATCTTAAATAATGTGTTTTCATTCTGTTCAAATTTTACTGAAATTTATTTGGAGTCCACGAAGTCAGAATGCATAATAAAGTACACTGAGATCTGGATTTTCTCATCTTAGCTCAATATTATCTCTATTTTTAACATCTTTTATTTCTTTAAATCGACAAGATTCAAATGATATGTCTGTCACACAAACATTATTTTCGGAAAAGAGAGAGAAAACAAAAAATAGCACAAATCCTGATAATATATGTAAGCAAAAATTCCCAGTATATTTTAATCCCAATGTATTCCAAATCAGAAATCAAGTTTGAAAAATGTGAAAATAATTGGAATATTTTCTGACATAAAACAGACTACAAATTTTGATAACATATATATTTTATCAAAGTTTGAGTTAAATTTACTTTTCAGAAATAATACATGTGTTACATAATTATATCCTTGTATATCATTTGAATAATCGGTAGCATGCTACGATTTTATGTTTAAAGACGGAGCACTGCAAGTTCTTCAATACAAGTATTTTATATGTACGTTATTCTACGTTATTTCAACTTATCATCTAACATTGTCGAAAGTTTGGCTGTACGTATTAAACACGATGAATTTATAGCTATCGAACTAAGAAGTATAGTGGTGTCCTACACATAGTGTGTTGTGTTTTTGCTTTGTTTTTCTTCGTCTTGTGTACCCTACGTTGCCAGTTTCTCTGGATTGTCCATTTTTAATTGCACCTGCGGTATTCTCTAACGTTTATTTAACGCACGTGTTCTGTTTACAATGATTAAAAACACGTAGAAACCTATCTCTAGATAGAACAAAATATCCTCCCATTTTCGGGACTCGAAACTCCTATGCGTTATTACGTATATTTACCTCATACAACCGTTTGTGCAACATGTTAAGAATTGTCTCAGAGAAATAATATTCGTTCAGTCTCGTGTTCTATGCTAATTGCGCCTATAATAGTTCACATTCGGAAAATCAGGAGAACTAACGGCGTACTCTTGTAATAAATGATAATTATTTTGATTGTCTTTGATAAGAATCTGTTACAGTAACAGTTCAACTTGACATTATTTCAGCTATCAACCAAAATCTATTAACTCATAGTCAAGTTAAACATTTTACAGATACCTACTTCCTAATAATTCTATAACCTGTTTATATCACTCAACAACGATATTTTATCAACATTTCACAAATACCCTACTGGTGTATCTGTCAATGATATATTATATATTCTACACCCATTATCTCGAAGAGGCAATAGAATGTTTTCCACAAATATCTCTTATAGTGAGTGATTGATTGTTGCTATAGCTGAAGGTGAAGGTGAAGCCAACCCAGCAATTTTTCAGCTATATCATGGCGTAAACAAGTTAATCGTCAATGAGATGATATGAGGCCCGATTTTTTCTAGACCAACATGCTTAGTTGGATTTTTATAGTGCTAGTTCACTGAAACAACAGTCCGCTAATAGACATGTCGGCCCACTCGGACACATTATCCTGATTCCGATTCCTTAATGCAGCGTGCTTAGCAGAGAAGCAACAAATACCAATTTCATAGTGTTTGGTTTGACTCGATCGGGACTCGAACACACGATCTACCGCACTCGAGACGAACACGCTAACCATTACGCCATCGATGCGGTTGCTTTATCTTATAGTGTTAATAATTGCAGGTCAAATGTATTTAAGACTTTTGCTGTTCACACACTTTAGAACTGTCAAAGTAAAACAATACAACTTTCATTGGAATCGTGACTTACGGTATTATGCAGTATTTAATAGAGGACGAAATATAATGGCTCGCTGTCAACCAGAGAAATGTAGAACAGCAATAAAAGTTTCGCCAAAAATGTGTAATGTAGCATGAAAAAGCAAATAAACACACTCTAGAAGCAATATACTGTATTATCGAAATTACTCGCGTAGCACGATCAGAATACGCTCGGGCGGAGAACCCACCTCGTCGGTAGCGCACGCCAACTGATCACGCTCCGATACTCTCCACTCATCACGAATGAGAAGTAAATGGAACGTGATCAACCATGGGTTACCGACGATGGAGAATACTCCAAGTCAGTGCCGTCTTAACGCATGGGCACGCTGGGCAGTTTGTTGCCCGGGAGCCCCACAAGTATAGGGGCCCCATGCTAATCTATGTATGTTGTGTACAGCATGTGTTTTTAAAGCTTAAACACCGATTTTGTTGGAAGTACCAATACAATAAATATATGTTTAGCTTTATCGACATTTACAGTTTTATTCCCGAGTGGTTGTGTAGATAGGGGCTCCAGTGCATTGCTATGACCGGAGGCCTATATAATGCTACTAAGACGGCCCTGCTCCAGGTCATGTAAACAGATAATCAGACTCAACGTTTACTACAAGATCCCCGTATGTCAATATTGGCTCTAATAACTATCATCTCTAAAAGAAAGTATACAACGTTAAAATCCATCTGTGATGTAAATCTATTGTCTAAACTCTCCATTATTTTTAAGGAATGGAGAGTTATGAACAATGTGGACAGGGGCGGAGTTATTGTTCTCTTTGTACTTAAAATACTATACACAGACTTTTTTTTTGTTACAAGATTAATAATTAATAAAATTAATAAAGTACAATGGGTGGATTTTAAGTTGGAGAATGTCCTCGTATCTCTCCATTCCTTAAAAACAATGGGCCTCGGCCCCTTTGGGGCCTCGCCGCCATTATTTTTAAGGAATGGAGAGTTACTTGGACATTCTCCTATACTTAAACATTCCGTGAATTGTCTTTTTGACATCATTTTTATATCAATGGACACATTTAATTCTTTTTAACTTTTATTTGTGGCTATTTTACTGTGCAGGAAGTTAAATAGACACACATGTGGACCTAATCTTCTGAATGAACGAATTTGATTCTCATAAACTAAATACATATAGTTACAGAGAAGTAAATAATAATATACAACATATTAAGTTTTTCTCCAACTGATACAATCTTATAATTTCTACATTCTTTCATATCAATCACAGCTAGTTTGTTTTTTCTCAATCATTTTTTCCACTGTTGTTATATTTATAAAACTTGTAAAATGCAATAGAAAAAACAACAATTTACTGGACATTTTCCAGTACTAAAACACTTATCACTTATCTAAATCTCTATTTTTTTTTTTTTTTTTTTTTTTTTTTACCGTTGTACGTTTAGTTCTATCTGACCACCGGCAAACTTGATGGTGTCTTGTGCCTGTTTGTGGGTAAAACTTCCAGCGTCACGCCCGTTGATGGAGAGGATGATATCTCCCCTTTGAAGTTCCCCTTCTGCAGGACTGTTCGAAAATACCTATAAAAAAACAAAAAAAGCACGCTAAATAAATGAAAATTTTTCACTAATTTACTATCAAAGTGCTTCTCCTTGTAAGACATGTGTTACTATCGCAACTGTACTGTCGTGAAATATACACGAATATTGAACATAGATGTATTTCAAATAGTTGTATGAACGCAATCGTAGGCAGAAGATGTCAAAATGTCATTAAGTTACATTTATTGAACAAAAAGGCGAGCGTATCATCAGATATTTTGGTAGGCCATGTGACGAGTTCGCAGAACGAGTCTGGTCTATCAAAATATCTGATGGTGCACGAGTAACTTTGTTCAATAAGGGACTTGTATCTTGCGACGTCAATCAAAGTTTTTTAATTCTGCTGTTTGAGCCGTGAGAGTATGTAAGCTTTATGATGATATCGTGTATATTTTGTTATCGAAGATATTGTATGATGTGACGTCATCTAGCTCCACCTCCTCTCTGGGTATCATGAGATATTGTACGGCTGTTGACAATAGAAAAGACGAGAAAGCATGATATCTGGGTCATGATACCCAGAGAGGAGGTGGAGCTAGATGATGTCACATCATATAATATCTTCGATAACAAAATATACAAGATATCATCATAAAACTTACATACTCTGACTCAAACAGCAGAATTAAAAAACTTTGATTGACGTGGCAAGATACAAGTCCCTTATTGAACAAAGTTACTCGTGCACCATCATATATTTTGATAGACCAGACTCGTTCTGCGAACTCGTCACATGGCCTACCAAAATATCTGATGATACACTCGCTTTTTTGTTCAATAAATGTAACTTAATCAATATAGAAAGACAACCATGTGGTCAAAATATAAAAAGGGAGAGAGACAAACAATGAAGAAACATAGAAAACTAAAGAAAAAAAACCACACACGGACCTCAGCCGGGGTGAACTCAAGTGTACCGGAAAGATAGGTAATTCCTGCTCCACATATGGAACACTCCGTGGTATTCAGTGCATTAGCGAAAGTTCAGTAAATGTCGTAAACGAGATTAAAAAAAAGGGGAGGTACGAAAAGAAATTACGACAGCGAAAACATATTCTGAATCATCTGTCAGACAGGCACCGCGTAGCGATGAAACAATTCATGAGGACGCTCTTAAAACATCCGAAGTGAACTGGTATGACTCCCTGTATAAGCTGTAGTCGTCTGTATTCTGTAGTCAATCCTCAATTTAGAGCATACAGATAGGGTGTTGCTGGAATGTTGTTACAAAAGAATGGGGTGTTTACAATTGGAAAGTTGTAGTCATCTCGTTTGTCATTAAATTTGGATCTCAACATGTAGACCCCCCATACGGATATAGAAATGAGCCAAGCTAAATTTAAGCATCCCTCATCTAATATAAAGTTTAAAAAAAACTGTTTTCGTGATCTCTTTTTTATATAATATATTTATACAGGTTGTATTGTTGATAGATATATAAGTGTGAAAACAAATGAGTTACGAAATCTGATTTATTGTGAAATTTAAAATAATGTTAAATTGTAAAAGAAATTATATTTTTATGTAACTTCATCACCTTGGAAGCCTGGGCCAAGGTGATATTTGTTAGCAGGCAGAATAAGACAATAAAGAAAAAAAGATAAAAAAAACTGTTTATAAAGCGGTCTTGTGTGAAAATGAAGATAACGAAGACAATTCCCAATTCCCCAGCAATACAATGGGTTTCACACATTGAAAGAAATTCATATATTTAATGTTGAATTATTTCAATCTACTGTAAACAGAACACATTTGGAAAACGCTCAGATAGAGAAATCAAATACTCTTTTTACTTTTCAAGGCTGTCTATTTTTGTTTGAATGTCATTTCGCTGTGATTGATCAAAAGATAATTTTAACAAACCACACTCTACACTAAATATCAAAATGCCATTCTAACATGTTAATAGTTACTCTACCGGAGAGAGACGTATAGAACATTCAATATTATCTTATAATTTACTTTCCGGCATCTATCTATTTTTTATATTAAAAGTGGTATGGTTGTTATTATTGTTTATAACACACCATCGTGACGTTAAAGGTATTATTGTTTATAACACACCATCGTGACGTTAAAGGTATTATTGTTTATAACACACCATCGTGACGTTAAAGTTATTATTGTTTATAACACACCATCGTGACGTTAAAGGTATTATTGTTTATAACACACCATCGTGACGTTAAAGGTATTATTGTTTATAACACACCATCGTGACGTTAAAGGTATTATTGTTTATAACACACCATCGTGACGTTAAAGGTATTATTGTTTATAACACACCATCGTGACGTTAAAGTTATTATTGTTTATAACACACCATCGTGACGTTAAAGTTATTATTGTTTATAACACACCATCGTGACGTTAAAGGTATTATTGTTTATAACACACCATCGTGACGTTAAAGGTATTATTGTTTATAACACACCATCGTGACGTTAAAGTTATTATTGTTTATAACACACCATCGTGACGTTAAAGTTATTATTGTTTATAACACACCATCGTGACGTTAAAGGTATTATTGTTTATAACACACCATCATGACGTTAAAGGTATTATTGTTTATAACACACCATCCTGACGTTAAAGTTATTATTGTTTATAACACACCATCGTGACGTTAAAGGTATTATTGTTTATAACACACCATCGTGACGTTAAAGGTAGTATTGTTTATAACACACCATCGTGACGTTAAAGGTAGTATTGTTTATAACACACCATCGTGACGTTAAAGGTATTATTGTTTATAACACACCATCGTGACGTTAAAGGTATTATTGTTTATAACACACCATCGTGACGTTAAAGGTATTATTGTTTATAACACACCATCGTGACGTTAAAGGTATTATTGTTTATAACACACCATCGTGACGTTAAAGGTATTATTGTTTATAACACACCATCGTGACGTTAAAGTTATTATTGTTTATAACACACCATCGTGACGTTAAAGTTATTATTGTTTATAACACACTATCGTGACGTTAAAGGTATTATTGTTTATAACACACCATCGTGACGTTAAAGGTATTATTGTTTATAACACACCATCGTGACGTTAAAGTTATTATTGTTTATAACACACCATCGTGACGTTAAAGTTATTATTGTTTATAACACACCATCGTGACGTTAAAGGTATTATTGTTTATAACACACCATCGTGACGTTAAAGGTATTATTGTTTATAACACACCATCATGACGTTAAAGTTATTATTGTTTTTAACACACCATCATGACGTTAAAGTTATTTAAGAAATAATTCATGGCAGGCATAGAGTTGTGCAAATTTACACATGGGCTGGGCCTTTATATTCTTAGATTTTACCCCTCGCGAGAGTTGTGCAAATTTACACATGGGCTGGGCCTTTATATTCGAATTTTACCCCGAGCGAAAGCGAGGAGTAAAATCTAAGAATATAAAGGCCCAGCCCATGTGTAAATTTGCACAACTCTATGTCTACCATGAATTATTTCGATTCTAATAGGACAAATACGGTAATTTCTAACCATTCGTGAACTGTATACACACGGCATTTTGTGGCTGTTCCATTTACCTCCTTCGGAAATTTTGAATTGATTTTGAATTATTTGTATTTCAACGAGATATTTTAAAACAAAGATATGGATGTTAACATGAAAAACATATTTATTGTGTATTTTCCAACATAGATTCGATTGAACAATTCCTGCATAAAAATATTTTGAAAAAGGCCGGAGTTCATTCGTTCATCATTTCGTGCGCTAACAAGATGGCGGAGCGGAGTTGTCAAACATAATATCGAACACTTGAACAGTTGTTAATAATCGACAATTATTGTTAGATATGAAATAAAAAAAATAAATGCCAATGGGAAAAAAAGCTTGTATTGTTGACATAAAAAAAAAATCCGGAACAAATACTTAAGACAACCATCTATCGATTTTGACTTTTGTAATATATCGTCATCCTGTGACGTTGTTTACAAGGGACGCTGATAGACACAAGCTGGTTACTGATTTATTTTACGATTTCAAAACAATATGATAAAAAAAATACTTAATCACAGAATATTTATTTATAACTGAGAGGGAATTTTTATTTCAAGGACTAAAAATACGTTATATGCCGGTGTTTTGTTTGTTTACACTCGGTCGTCACGGTTTCACAGCGGGAGTCACATTGGAACAGCCAGATTTGTTGTGTACTGCACTTGCGCTAAATATAGAGTTGTCGAGTATTATCGTGTGTGCCGTTTTATAGACGTCATATTAGAATATTGTTTATAACACACCATCATGACGTTAAAGTTATTATTGTTTATAACACACCATCGTGACGTTAAAGGTATTATTGTTTATAACACACCATCGTGACGTTAAAGGTATTATTGTTTATAACACACCATCGTGACGTTAAAGGTATTATTGTTTATAACACACCATCGTGACGTTAAAGGTATTATTGTTTATAACACACCATCGTGACGTTAAAGGTATTATTGTTTATAACACACCATCGTGACGTTAAAGTTATTATTGTTTATAACACACCATCATGACGTTAAAGGTATTATTGTTTATAACACACCATCGTGACGTTAAAGTTATTATTGTTTATAACACACCATCGTGACGTTAAAGTTATTATTGTTTATAACACACCATCGTGACGTTAAAGGTATTATTGTTTATAACACACCATCGTGACGTTAAAGTTATTATTGTTTATAACACACCATCGTGACGTTAAAGGTATTATTGTTTATAACACACCATCATGACGTTAAAGTTATTATTGTTTATAGCACACCATCGTGACGTTAAAGTTATTATTGTTTATAAAACACCATCATGACGTTAAAGTTATTATTGTTTATAACACACCATCATGACGTTAAAGGTATTATTGTTTATAACACACCATCATGACGTTAAAGTTATTATTGTTTATAACACACCATCGTGACGTTAAAGTTATTATTGTTTATAAAACACCATCATGACGTTAAAGTTATTATTGTTTATAACACACCATCATGACGTTAAAGGTATTATTGTTTATAACACACCATCATGACGTTAAAGTTATTATTGTTTATAACACACCATCATGACGTTAAAGTTATTATTGTTTATAACACACCATCATGACGTTAAAGTTATTATTGTTTATAACACACCATCGTGACGTTAAAGTCATTATTGTTTATAACACACCATCATGACGTTAAAGTTATTTATTGAGTGTGTGTGTGGAAGTGTAGGTGTGGTAGAAAATGAAGAAACTTTCTTCATTATTGTGTTTGTTTTATGGTGTTTAAGGCCACTTTCAACAATATTTCAGTTATATCGTGGCGGTGAGTTTTATTGGTGGAGGAAACCGGAGGACCCCGCAGAAAACCACCGACCTGTCGCAAGTCACTGACAAACTTTATCACATAATGTTGTACACCTCGCCCTGATCTCGATCCGAACTCAGAGCATCAGTGGTGATAGGCACTGGTTGCATAGATAGTTGTAAATCCAACTACCATACGATCACGACCACGACAGCCCCTCTATATATGTGTGTGTGTATGGTAGAAAATGAAGAAACTTTCTTTATTATTGTGTATCACTGTTATAGGTTTTTTTCTAGCTATTTGAAATATAAGACTTCACGATAGATGCCAACTATAGAACAGGATACCATACATAGTCTCTAGTTTTCTCCCTGAAAATTCGTGTTGTTCTTTTAGTTGTCTTGGTTACGATGTACTTGTGCTGTTTTTTCCTTCCAATTATATCATTGAAATGGAAACTTATTTAACGATCTGAGCAAGACGCTACTTATAAATAAAACAAATGTTTGAACGGCTTCCAAACATTTTTTGTTATTGCCAATTACATTTGAACATTTCATTTCTTGAAATTGCAAGGTAGTGATTGATAATTTAAAAATAACTGTTGGTAATTCACAATTAGCTCTTTCATTTTGGTTGAGTGACAAACTGTAATTGTTTTGATTTTGTTTTTAATTTTGCTTTTGTTTGTTAGTTTTGTTATTGTTGTTGTTGTTTTTTGTTGTTGTTGTTGTTGTTTTCTTGGGTTTTTGTTTGTTTGTTTTGGTTTGGTTTTTTTAGGGGGGGGGGGGGGGGGGGGAGTTCTCTTAAGAAAATAATATTTCGTAAGGAATTCAATTTAATCTAATTACCGAGCATGTTTTATTAAATTAATTGATCTTTTTTTATCCCCCTTTTCAGCACATAAAACCGAAGATAACTGTTTACGTTTGCTATTTTATGTGCACAAATAACAGTCAAGTAAGTGATGATGGTGCAACTCTCGAGGTTAGAGATAACATTGACGAATACATTTGTATACAACAATGTAGAAGTTTGCAGATTTACAGTATAGTATTAATAGACGTTGATGGCATCGCGCCATTTCACTGTACCAAAGATGAAAGTGATGAAACTATCTCTCCATTCCATCTCTTATAGAGGTTCCACGAAGGGTTTATTTATCAGTATTGTCAATATTGATATTTTATATAAATAATCACCTTTCCATCTTTAATCTTGATGAGAAATTGATTATTTTATTTTACTTTATCGTTGGTGGTGTCCATGAAAGAAATTATTAATTAATAATTCATCGTTTATGATTTTAAACAGTTTCTTAATTCCACTGATATACATTGTTTTATTTAAATTATAAATAATAAAATAAACAATATATCTAAAGTTATTTTTCGGCTTAGTTGTGTGTGATGCTTTTGACAGGACTGATAGACATAATTGATGATACAGTAACAGTTAAATACATAAGCACAGAATACATTTGAATAAACAAGCACATTATTTTGAAGGTCATGCAACGTTCACAAAACCTTACCCTAATATCAATCGGTTCACTCCCAGCCCGAGTAAACAATCTTATAAGAGCGCTTGCCATCCTATCATAACGACAACGTACCTGCCCCCATACGACAATGAAGATCTTTGTTATAATAATTTTATTTATATATTTATATCTAACAATTTATCTTTATTGTTGATGCTAATTAGATGAGGAAGAAAACAAGGCATGAGGAATTCATCATGTAGATACATAAAGCTATCTTGGTGTCAGGAGTGGGATTTTATCGGTATTCACATCCTGGTCACTGTACGAATAACTTATGCTTATGTGTACATGTATATAAATCCATCTTGAATAATAAGCAGCTAAATAATAATTGCTTTTTGAAGAACGAAGCCGATGAAAAAAGTAGGTCTTTCAAAAACCCAAACCAAAATATAGTAATCGAAGGAAGTTCATAGTATACTAGGATGATTTTAGTCTGACTATAATTGGGTTGTGTGAGTGGATTGTAAAGGTTTATTTTGGAAAGTCTTATATGACTTGTTCGTCTCCGTTAAGAAAAAGACCTATTGTGCAATTATCAATAATATTATCTCCAGATCTAGATTCAGTCAATTCATACTTTCTCCTCGGTGAACTTTTATAGTCCAAATACGAACATTAAAAGGCCGTGAGCCGCGCTGATCACAAAATAACATCCAAACCATCTTGTGGTATGAAAGGTGTGGATTTATTCTAGCATTTTTCAGTAGTATTATCAAATAATAAAGGTACAATATCTTGCCAAAAAAAATACATGTACGTAGATATCGAATTTTGTGCGTATTAAGCGTTTCTGCAATAACCTTCACCAGGTTGCCTCAAAGACAAATCATTTGAAAGCCAATGAATTTAAAAGTCTTTGTGAGCCAGAAAACCAAAGGGTCTAAACAGCATAGTCAAAATCGGCTACGGTCACCCATGTATGGGGGTGGGGCTAAACAGTATAGTCAAAATCTGAGCCAGAAAACCAAAGGGTCTAAACAGCATAGTCAAAATCTGAGCTATAAAACCAAAGGGTCTAAACAGTATAGTCAAAATCGGCTACGGTCACCTATGCATGGTGGTGGGGCTAAACAATATAGTCAAAATCTGAGTCAGAAAACCAAAGGGTCTAAACAGTATAGTCAAAATCTGAGCCAGAAAACCAAAGGGTCTAAACAGTATAGTCAAAATCTGAGCCAGAAAACCAAAGGGTCTAAACAGTATAGTCAAAATCTGAGCCAGAAAACCAAAGGGCCTAAACAGTATAGTCAAAATCGGCTAGTCACCTATGCATGGAGGGGAGGGGACGGGGAGGAGGAAACCCGAGTTTTAATAATAATTAAATGATTTAGGAACCGTAAATTTCGATAAAAATATATCTAATAATTCCTGTCAGTGCCCAAGCACAGACTATAGCTACTGGACAGATAATACCCTCGGGGAATAATAGTCCATCAGCAAAGATATCGACCCATGGGTAGAAATAAAAATGTAGATATAAAATTTGGTGTACACGGCATGTTTCTGGAATAACCTTCATCGTGTACGCTCATAGATAAATAATTCAGAAGTCTTTGGGAGTAAAACCACCAAAGGACCTAAACAGGATAGTCAAAACCGGCTATGGTCACCTATACCTGAGGGAGGAGAACCTTTAGTTTTAATAATAATTACATGATTTGGGAACTGTACATTTCGATTAAAACTATGTGAGTGCAGAAGCACTGACTTCTGGGCAGATGATCTCCTCGGTGACTAACAGACTAATTAGATACGTAAGAGTATGAAAGTATATAGGCATACATCTAATCTGTTACAGTTTTATTGAATTACATTCGTGGTTAAGAAGGTGTAAGATAAGTTGTCTCAAAATACATATTGGCTTCGAATTTCATTATACTAGTAAGTGTTAATAAATTTCTAAATAGTGGAATTCTAATACTGAGATTTTACGGAAGGTTTAATAAATTACATTCTGAGATTCAGGGAGAGTTACAGATAACGAGGTTGTTAAGACGTAAATGGAAGGACAGATACTACAATGGCCAAAAGAACAAGACACACCAATGGTCTACAAAACACTACACAGAAGGACAGATACTACAATGACCAAAAGAACAAGACACACCAATGGTCTACAAAACACTACACAGAAGGACAGATAATACAATGACCAAAAGAACAAGACACACCAATGGTCTACAAAACACTACACAGAAAACTCAAGATTGAGAAACACGAACCCCAATAAAAGTAGTCATATTTTGATTAAAGATATATCTGTTCAAAAGAAAGTGGCATAGACAAATAATGACAACGAAAGTTCCTCCGATTCAATAACATAATTTAAAACATCCAAACACACGGATGGACAGACACAATTAACAATGTACACTGACCGTTTGGGGTTATGATAATATAATAACATGGGTTATGCATGTCATATAAACAGATCATATGATTTATCATTATATCATTGTGAGTTCCAGATGTTAATTAGGAATAAAGACTAGAGGTAATTGTTGTTTCATGCTGCCACTTCTTAAAGCTATCATCAATAGAGATGGAGGTTTTAGATACATCAATGATATATGTTCATACATGTAGTATACACAGCATTTGTCAGTTAAATATCTAATTCTTAACAATGTATCACAAAACATCTCGGTGACCTTACCTGCAGTTAATGATTTTGAATTTAGGTAAAATATTGCTCACTATAGTGACATTAAGCAACAGTCAATCAAACTTATTAAACGTTTAGCAAAATTCAGGGTTATGGTGACGTGTTTAACGCCACTTTCAACAATATTTTAGTTATATCGTGGCGACGATACCCGGAATACCCGGTGAAAACCACCGACCTGTCGCATAATGTTGCATAGAATACACCTCGCCATGAACTTTCAAGGCCACCACGTTCAAAGTTGAACATACATGTACTAATATTATATCAGGAAATTGTTCTCAGAAACTACTAACCTTATTGAAGTCCAAACGGTACATGGATTATAACTGTCCGTTATAACGTGCTTATCGGAAAATCAAGATATTCATCACCACAAGAAAATACTATTTAAAAAACAATTATTTGATCCTTGAGGTCAAAGGTCAAGGTCACACAAAGGTCATTACGGTATGCACCCACATACCAAATATAATTGACCTAACTGGAAAGACAAAAAAGTTATGGTCCGGACAAGATTCGCTGAGAAGAAGCAGAAGAAGCGGAAGCGGAAGCAGAAGAAGCGGAAGAAAAATCAGACTAAAACAATATGTCTCCCTTCGTTCGAAGGGAAGACATAATTAGGAACATATTAAGATGATCACAATCTCCTGGGAAACTACTAAAAATGATAAAAATACAAACTGTACACGTGTGGTTATGTATTAAAATTGCCTATTTATCCGGCAAGGTTTGATACAAAAAAAGATCTTTTTAAAACACATACAGGCAGAATTTTATTTTAAAGCGAATTTTACAATATCGATATAATAAAGCTTAAGGTTTTTACTACCACATTTGAACATTCTCACAAAGTTCGGCTTCGATTGGTCAAGCGGTCTTAGGTATCAACAGATGCAAAGAGATGATAATACCTCACATGACCTTTTCGATCAGGTGACCTAAAAAATAGGTTTATGAAAGATATACAAAAACGTGAAAGTGAAAGTATTTACATACAATATTAATAAAATGAACTGTGAGCTAATGCTCACTTATGATACCCCCGCTCTTCGGCAAACAGGAAGTAGGAATCTGATGGGTCCAAAAATGCTTCCCACGATATGGAGTAACTATATGAAGCTTGTGACCAAATATCAGATATCTGCCATCAATAGTTGCTGAGAAAAATGCGACTAAAAATGAGCATATATTTCCAATGTGTATAAAAACCAACTAAGTCGGCAAACAGGAAGTAGGAATCTGACGGGTCCAAAAACGCTTCCCACAATATGGCATACCTATATGAAGCTTGTGACCAAGTATCAGATTCCTGTCATCAATAGTTGCTTAGAAAAATGCGATGAAAAATGTGCATATACAAATGTATGTTAAATGTGTATAAAAATCAACAAAATCGGAAAACAGGAAGTAGGAATCTGATGGGTCCAAAAACGCTTCCCACAATATGGAGTACCTATATGAAGCTTGTGACCAAATATCAGATCTCTGCCATCAATAGTTGCTGAGAAAAATGTGACGAAAAATGTGCATATACAAATGTATGTTAAGTGTGTATAAAAATCAACAAAATCGGCAAACAGGAAGTAGGAATCTGACGGGTCCAAAAACGCTTCCCACAATATGGCATACATATATGAAGCTTGAGACCAAATATCAGATTCCTGTCATCAATAGTTGCTTAGAAAAATGCGATGAAAAATGTGCATATACAAATGTATGTTAAACGTGTATAAAAATCAATAAAATCGGCAAACAGGAAGTAGAAATCTGATGGGTCCAAAAACGCTTCCCACGATATGGAGTACCTATATGAAGCTTGTGACCAAATATCAGATCCCTGTCATCAATAGTTGCTGAGAAAAATGCGACTAAAAATGAGCATATATTTCCAATGTGTATAAAAACCAACTAAGTCGGCAAACAGGAAGTAGGAATCTGACGGGTCCAAAAACGCTTCCCACAATATGGCATACCTATATGAAGCTTGTGACCAAGTATCAGATTCCTGTCATCAATAGTTGCTTAGAAAAATGCGATGAAAAATGTGCATATACAAATGTATGTTAAATGTGTATAAAAATCAACAAAATCGGAAAACAGGAAGTAGGAATCTGATGGGTCCAAAAACGCTTCCCACAATATGGAGTACCTATATGAAGCTTGTGACCAAATATCAGATCTCTGCCATCAATAGTTGCTGAGAAAAATGTGACGAAAAATGTGCATATACAAATGTATGTTAAGTGTGTATAAAAATCAACAAAATCGGCAAACAGGAAGTAGGAATCTGACGGGTCCAAAAACGCTTCCCACAATATGGCATACATATATGAAGCTTGAGACCAAATATCAGATTCCTGTCATCAATAGTTGCTTAGAAAAATGCGATGAAAAATGTGCATATACAAATGTATGTTAAACGTGTATAAAAATCAATAAAATCGGCAAACAGGAAGTAGAAATCTGATGGGTCCAAAAACGCTTCCCACGATATGGAGTACCTATATGAAGCTTGTGACCAAATATCAGATCCCTGTCATCAATAGTTGCTGAGAAAAATGTGACGAAAAATGTGCATATATGTTCAATGTGTATAAAAACCAACTAAGTCGGCAAACAGGAAGTAGGAATCTGACGGATCCAAAAACGCTTCCCACAATATGGCATACCTATATGAAGCTTGTGACCAAATATCAGATTCCTGTCATCAATAGTTGCTGAGAAAAATGCGACTAAAAATGGGCATATACAAAATGTATGTTCAATGTGTATAAAAATCAACAAAGTCGGCAAACAGGAAGTAGGAATCTGATGGGTCCAAAAACGCTTCCCACAATATGGAGTACCTATATGAAGCTTGTGACCAAATATCAGATCTCTGCCATCAATAGTTGCTGAGAAAAATGTGACGAAAAATGTGCATATACAAATGTATGTTAAGTGTGTATAAAAATCAACAAAATCGGCAAACAGGAAGTAGGAATCTGACGGGTCCAAAAACGCTTCCCACAATATGGCATACATATATGAAGCTTGAG
This sequence comes from Bathymodiolus septemdierum, assembly GCA_963383655.1. Lineage (NCBI taxonomy): Eukaryota > Metazoa > Mollusca > Bivalvia > Mytilida > Modiolidae > Bathymodiolus > Bathymodiolus septemdierum. Next base: position 27,388,800 of record OY726522.1, on the reverse strand, counting down.
ACCAAATATCAGATTCCTGTCATCAATAGTTGCTTAGAAAAATGCGATGAAAAATGTGCATATACAAATGTATGTTAAACGTGTATAAAAATCAATAAAATCGGCAAACAGGAAGTAGAAATCTGATGGGTCCAAAAACGCTTCCCACGATATGGAGTACCTATATGAAGCTTGTGACCAAATATCAGATCCCTGTCATCAATAGTTGCTGAGAAAAATGTGACGAAAAATGTGCATATATGTTCAATGTGTATAAAAACGAACTAAGTCGGCAAACAGGAAGTAGGAATCTGACGGATCCAAAAACGCTTCCCACAATATGGCATACCTATATGAAGCTTGTGACCAAATATCAGATTCCTGTCATCAATAGTTGCTGAGAAAAATGCGACTAAAAATGGGCATATACAAAATGTATGTTCAATGTGTATAAAAATCAACAAAGTCGGCAAACAGGAAGTAGGAATCTGATGGGTCCAAAAACGCTTCCCACAATATGGAGTACCTATATGAAGCTTGTGACCAAATATCAGATCTCTGCCATCAATAGTTGCTGAGAAAAATGTGACGAAAAATGTGCATATATGTTCAATGTGTATAAAAACCAACTAAGTCGGCAAACAGGAAGTAGGAATCTGACGGGTCCAAAACCTCTACCCACAATATGGTATACTTATATGACGCTTGTGACCAAATATCAGATTTCTGCCATGAACAGTTACTGAGAAAAATGCGATGAAAAATATATTGAACGGACGGAAGGACGAACGGAAAGAGGTAAAACAGTATACCCCCTCCTCCTTCGGGGAGCTGAGGTATAAAAATACTCAAATTGAATAAAAATATTATTTAAGAATAACCAGGAGTCCCGAAGATCCTGTATCGCTCATCAGATTTATATAGGCAATAAACAAAGAAATCTCATCAGAGTGTAATGGTCATCTTGGATTTCAGATGAGCAACCAAATAACAAGTTTTGTAAAGGTCTAGCCATGTACCAATTGTGCACGATTTGGCTTAGATATGTCAAATGTTTTCTGGGGAGAAGGGGTTTGTATATATTTATCATAGGTTAAATAAAGTTCTGTGATGTCAGCCATCTTTGATTTTAATAGAACTAGTAGAGAACCATCCTATGAATATTCTGACAATATCACAACTTAATCTTCCAAGCGCTTTCTGAGAAGATTCTTTTTTAAATATTAGCCATTCTAATAGTATTACTGGTCAGAGCATCCGTGATGAATGGCGAGTTGGGTAGGGACGAACAACTTAGTCGTTTGTGGCGGCTACAGTGTGCCTATTCTTTTTCGAAATCTACAAAAGAGGTCTTTAGCGTGAATGGAGCGTGGCACTCTTCAAACATGTTCCCCACTATGGTCCATGGTCAGGCTTTCTCTATTATAACCTGACAACCACCCATCTATCTTCCACCCGGGGACGCACTGTGCAGCTCTGTGAGTTTGAGGCCTGGGAATCTGGATCAGTATGGAGAGTTATTTCAAGTGTTTTATCCGTATTGACAATTTTGAAAGTACATACTCTTTGGATTGAAGGCCAATGCTGACCCAAATTGGGCTCATCTGCATGTTTGGCAAATAAATTATCAAAATAATTTCACATAAAAACTCGAAATTTATAAAAACAACTCATTAGCATAAAGCTGCATTTTATTTTCCAGTTCATTTTAATTTAAAATGCAGTAGTTTTGGCCAGCCTGGATTTGAGGTTGGGACAGTACGATGTGATTTTGATAAGAGAAAACTCCTAGGGCGATCTCAGCATTATCTGGATTTAATGGGATCAGTGGATCCAGAGTAGAAGATTATGAAACCTTTTTTTGTCAAAATCAGCCTAATATTCGTATCTTCGTCAAAAATCGGCAACAGAAAGGGACAAAAAGATACCATGCAAAGGGTTCAGAAGTCGTAAATCAAAGAATGATAGACAATACAAGAATGATAGACAATACAAGGGCCGGGCCAACAGAAAGGGACAAAAAGACAAACAATGAGCTACACAGAAAACTTAAAATTTAGCAATATTAACCCCACAAAAAACGAGAATGAACTCAGGTGTTCCGGAAAGGTAAACAATTCCTATTCCACTAGTGGAACCTGTCATGTTACTATTGTCGAAAATTCGACGATAAATCATGAATGAGGAAAAGACCAAAGACATGGTACAATGTATATACAATAAACATTTCATGCCACAAGATGGCTAAAACATTACTAAAGAGGGTGTTCAACAACAAACAATCAAAAAAGAGCCTGGACATAACTATAAAAGTAACCAAAAAATCAGCATTGCATTAATATGCTGAAACATTAAATTTCCATCCAGCATGACCGAGTGTTGAACCCATTATATTGTGATTAATGACTAGTGCTTCTTTTAACAAAATATTTAAGTGCTCAATTTATTCTATCGTTTGTTCGACTATGAAAATAACTTGAGAGATGGTAAAAACGTTGTGGGCGTAAAATAGATGATTAACTCTGTCAAAAAGACAGACAGGCGAGGATTACATACATACAAACAACTGGTTGTTATCTCTCTGTAAATTACACAATCAATGTCTATTATTATAGCTCATGTGCATCATCTGAGGAATACCTTTACTCTATTCAACTTAATTAATTTATACAATTATACATATCGATGATGATATGGAATGTTGCCATTAGTCTCCGTAACGATCAGCAGCTGGCACATGCGGAAAACTTCCGGATGATTAGAAATGCATAGTTTGATTTGGTTTCTAGTGTTTAACCCCACTTTCAACAATATTTCAGTTTATATCATGGCTGTCAGTTTACAAAAATAATTATATACGAATGATAATCACCAGAATTCAAATTAAATAGAAATAAGATAAAATTAAAATTGGAACTGAGAAATACTAATATCTAATCTTGTTTTACATAGGCGTGCAATTAAACGGTTTTGGCTCATTTCCCTGATAGAGTTGATTACATATGTTTTAACACTGTCGGTTCCGATAGAGTGGGTAATCGTTGGTGTAAACTTGACGTTTTGGAGAAATGGCCGTATTTCAACATTTTTTGTTGTGAAACATAAATATTATTGTTTATTGTCACCAAATGAAGAGAATACAATCCCGTTGAGGTTCATTGGCTTTCTAAGTAGAGTGCCGCAGTGATCTATTTTATTTACTCAAAATCATATTTGGTTCAAGAATTTAGACTCAAATTGCATGCAATGAGAGTATTCAAAATAAAGCATGCATGCAAACACTCCAAGGTCAAACGTTATGATTTTATATACAATGTAAATTATCAAATTAATATTGAAATTTAACCCGTTCCAAAACCAAGCAAATATCCCAGTTGCAGTCCATCTCATCTTTTAGCAGACGACGTTACTGGACATTGGATTTCATGTTACAACCTTTACTGCACCCCAAATACCTGGTTCCTTAAAGAGTAGCAGCACGCGCCTTGTACAGATGTTCGGTTTCTTATTACATATAATAAACTATTGAAAACATGTTACATAAACAATGTTTGTTTACAATTATTGAACATGTTAAATTATATAACTTCAAATAATAAAATGAATTACAGGTAAAATGCCCCCTTTCAAACCAAAGGTCAATCGAATATATGTGCATGCAGAAAATTGTACTCACCTTGTCGTTCGAGGAAGTGGTGGGGAGGACGGCGAGAAAGAGGCTCACGTCGTTGTATTTTTCTTATTAACGTCAATAGAATTATAATCAACGACAGACTTCGTAGCCGAAACAGTCAGCTATTCTTTCTCTCACCTGGGGTAACCCACGTATCAGCTTCACCTGCCTACTAAATATGGTATCGCCATGCAACAGAAATAAAACCTTACCCTCTGTAAAACCAAGGCTTGGTTTAAATCCTTTCCACCCTGTAATCGGAATCCCCAGGGGGTTTCGAACGAGTCCCGATACAACTTCACCAGCATGTCTACTGTCAAATTCTAGGCACCATCCTGGAATATTAACAGTCGGGATCAATTTCACCTTCCCGTCGAAATCGAGGCACGGTGTAGATAATGGAATTATTCAGCGAATGCCAAGCAGCATGCGAGAAAGTATAATGTATATAAAACAACGTTACAGTGATCATAATCATAAATTATAGTTGCCAGCACGTACGATGGTATTAGATAATAAATCAAAATTTCTTCACAATTTCACCAGGACTACATTTCTTAGATATTTTTTTGTATCATGTTAATTATAGTGATGGAACATTTTCTGACATTCAGTAAAGTTATACTTTAGACGAGGGAATTATGAAACAAGTACTGCTTTAGGTGACATCCGTCTCGTCTACTCTAATTTTTCAAACGAAAATTTTATTGCATTTAAATTTCGATTTTAAAATTAACAAAAAAGCACACAAGAAAGAATTAAAAAAAAAAGAGTATTCAATTACATACAGAACACATGTAAACGTGAAAATAATAATAATAGTAGAAAACAATTCTTACCCCGAGAATTGCAGCCTCTTTCGTCTCTCTCCAGTTGTGTTTAGCTTAATGAATCCTAATAACATGTGAATAAACTGGTTATATCATAACCGTATATTTCTGGGTAATTACGAGCAGATGATGGGGTGTTATATATCTGTATGTTTATATATCTTATTGTATAATTATTTTATCTTTTTATCTATCTACAGAAATTTCTTTTTTTTTTCACAATCTCAAAAAATGTTCATTCATATATACGACGTGAATAAGACAATTGTTACATCGTCCCCCACCCCCAACCATTAGTTATATGTCAAGATACTGTCGTTTTAGACATGTTCTTGTGCAATAGAATTTATATACGAGTTTGAATATATACTTGATACAATAATAATTGTATCGAAATATGAAGAAAAATAAATAAATGGCCATCACTCACTCATAAAGATTGTAATTATAATTAACGTCATAAAGCTTATAAATCTGTAGTTCAGGAATAGGATTACATACTTATATATGTAAAGAAAGTGTTTTTTTTAAATGATAGTCAACAATTCCAGCAAAATCAAGAAAAACAACGAACTACCTCTGAAAAAAAGGTGATTGAAATCCATGTTCTGGCTTGTGACAATATATGGCAGGATTAAACAGGTTAATGGAAACTCATTCCCCTTCTTGATAATTGGCTATACAGAAATAAACAAACAATTAAAAAAGACCTCGATCGAACAAGTACACAAAAATGAATGACCACATCAAAACTGGACAATACAATAACAGGGTTATGAGGATTGGTTGGTTCAAAATTCAATAACACATGTTTTGAAAATTGTTTGTTTGTGAATGGTGCTAAATTAGTTAACTCTTAGAACCAATAGTGAGGCATTTACAATGAAACTAAAATTATAATAAAAATACGTAGATATCAAATTTAGTGCGCACGACGCGTTTCTAGAATAACTTTCATCAGGTACGCTTAAAATCGAAAGATGTGAAAGCCAAATAATTCAAAGTTTTGTGAGCAGCAAAACCAAACAAGATAGCGAAAATCGGCTAAGGTCACCATAACTCATAGAGAAACTACATATTCTAGTAGCTCCTATAATGAATACAGAATTTCAGAAATATAAAACTGACTTATAAAACTCGTCCACAAATATTAATTGGCATATTTAATAATTATTTAAACAAAACTGACATGAAGCATTTAGCATAGCCAAAATTATGTAAACAAACCATTTATCATGTTTATATCGAATCCTCAAAAATAAGAAAAGTAAAACACTTTAAGAATAGGTGTAACATAATTGTGTCAGAAATTTTGCATGACTATGTTTTTAGATCTAATTTAACAAAATTAAGGAATAAGACCTACTGTTATTGCCGTCTAGTTCTACCACCACCACGATATAACTGAAATATTGTTGAAAAAATGGCGTCAAATACCATAACCCACACTACCACACTATACTGAAACAAATTTGATCTTGAAATAGGGGTATATCTGTAGATTTCGTTTACTTTTAAATCTTGTAAACTACTGGAAAGTCTGGAGAATGTTTGATAAAGTTATCTTTCCGAATAAAAAGGTTGTTTTCTGAAATGAATTATAATTAACAAATAGTTCATGGCACTAAGGGCCATATGGCAGTTTATGGACCGGTCTGTCACTCACAAAATATTATATGGACCGAAGCGAAGTTGAGGTCCATATACTATTTTGTGGGTGACAGACCGGTCCATAAACTGCCATTTGACCCGAAGTGCCATGAACTATTTGTTATATTATACTCAATACATGCAAATCTGTCAGACGACATGTTTTTGTTATTGTATATCTAAGACAAAAAACGAGTTCGGACAAAATCCGGAAGAAAACATTATATTGATCGGGCCGGTCAATATACTAAAATATTGACCGGTCAATATTATACAATTATAGCCTTTCGATGAGGTCAATACATGGATTTATCAACCCGTTAAAAGTATATTGACCCAGGACAAATTGCTTTATTATTTTTTGTAACACTGGAAAAAGGTAGGCTGCTATATGTTTTATCATTTTTCAATATTTTTATTTAAATATTAAAATTTTGAAATTTTTTTAAAACTGAAACTTTTTGAAAATTTTACCATTTTGAAATTTTTTGAAAATTTTGAAATCTGAAAATTTTTTAAATTTCATGAAATTTTATGAAATTTTTTTAATTTGTTGTGAAATTTTGGGAAATTTGTTGAAATTTTGGAAAAAGTGCAATCGACTAATTCCGGCAATGGTAGAAATAAACGAATATTTTCCCGAAGTCAATACGTGATTTTTCAAGTCAATACGTGTTTTTAAGGAAGACCATGTGACTATTTCTTGGCCAATAAGGATGTTTAAATAATATCAAATAATAATAATATACAAATACAGCCTTTCTATGAAGTCGATATACAACTTGTATCGACTGAATAGAAAGGCTGTATTTTTTATATTATTAATTGATAATTTTACTGTCATTTGATTTGTTCAATGCCATCACATATTTTTTATATTATTAATTGCCACGCAAAACATAAAACAGAAAATCTACAAATGGATATTCATCTGGGACTAGGTGTACTTGCTACTGGAAACTAGAACTAAAAGTAAGACAACGGAAACAAAATGTACACAGACGACGACGACTGCGCCATACCATAATACGACCCCAAAATTCTTGCGGTCGTAAAAACAATAAAACAAAAATGTATGTAGTGACATGAATGATAATCATTTCCTAGGGAAAATGTTATAGTTTATGGTGATATTTTGACAATTAGTAATCATTGGTACTGGAAAATGACACATCGACTTCGAAATGGGTACATTACTACATGTTTTTTGTGCAGGAATATCAACGTCATGAAAATATTGGATTTTTTTAATCTATTTTTAGTAACCGTGTTAATGTTATCAACCTGCCAAAATACAGAACACCACGTGATCGGCATTGAACAAATCAAATGACCGTAAAATTATCAATTAATAATATACTAAAATATTGACCGGCTGCGCTATCAAAGACAAATAGGGAAAATAAAAACGTAAAGTATAATATAGTTAATTATGTCCATTCTTATGTATAACATGGGTCCTTGAAACATAATTTGTTCCTATTTTATTTAAACATTATTACAATCATCATTCCTGTGAAACTTCCTTATTATGAAAAGAAAGTTTTAACAGTGATTGTCAACAATTCTAACAATATCACTCAAACGAACGATCATCTCCTACCTTCACCCATGGAACACAAAAAAAAGGCCACGACATATGACGTTGGAAATCCAAGTCCTGATTTGGGACAGGCACAAAATGCAGTCTTTTTTTTTAAATAAATAACATTAACAAATCAAAATTTTCACAGTTTCAGAATGACTTCATTCTGCATAGTTGATATAAAAAAATATTTACATACATTTGATACATTATGAATGTATTATAAAAGTTTCTAATAGTGATTTCTGGCTTTATTTTCATTGATTGAAGTCAGAAACAGAATGACATTTTTATTCAGTAAACATTTAAATATAGGCTAGAAGACCCTATATATATCTATTTAAAAGTATACTATACAATTATAGTCTTTTGTTGAGGTCAATACGAGTTTTTATGGACCTTAAAAACGATATTCACCGAAGCCTTTAGGTTGAGGTGAATATTGATTTCTAAGGTACATAAAAACTCGTATATAGCTGGCAAGGCTACTGTTGCGTTTTACGAAGTATTAAAAATGGGCAGAAAACATGGTCTTTCAGTAAAGATTCAACTTGATCTATTTGATAAGATGGTTAAGCCAATTTTACTCTATGGATGCGAGGTGTGGGGTTTCAGTAATAACGATATAATTGAAAAGGTACATTTAAAATTCTGTAAATTACTACTTCATTTAAAATCATCTACACCATCATATATGATATATGGTGAACTTGGGAGATATCCTTTGGAAATAGACATAAAAAGTAGAATTATATCATTCTGGGCTAAATTGCTATCTGGAAAAGAGTTCAAATTGTCAAAAATAATATATAATTTATGTTATTGTATGTCAATCAAAAACGTGGAACATTTTACGTGGCTAGATAATGTTAAAAAAATTCTAAATGAATGTGGATTCGCGTATATTTGGAACACACAAACCTTTGTTGACCCAAACTGGCTTCGACTTACAATTATTAGAAACCTACAAGATCAATTTGAACAATATTGGCATTCTTTATTAGATAATGCATCAAAAGCTATAAATTACAGATTGTTTAAACATTATTTTGGCATGGAAGTATACTTTGATATTTTAGATAACAAAAATGTTGTAGAGTTATGCAGATTTAGAACAGCAAATCATAAATTACCTATTGAAACTGGAAGATGGAATAACACCAATAGAAATAACAGAACTTGTACGCACTGTAATAAAAATGAACTCGGTGATGAATTTCACTATATTTTAGATTGCCCATTCTTTGAACAAGATCGAAACATCTATATACCAAAGTATTACTACAGTAGGCCAAATGTTTTAAAATATAAATTACTGTTATCTTCCAAAAAGAAATCAGAACTGATAAAACTAAGTAAATTCATTAATCACATAAATAAAACTGTATGTACTTCGGCTTAACCTACTGAATTGTTCATCTCTGTACATTTCTTCATTACTTACGTACTTAGTATAACATGCTATTGTATATTGTATATATTGTACATATGTATTTCTCTATACCTTGTCAAATTATGATGGTTTATTGAGAATAAAAGATATATATATATACCGATACAAAAGACTGTAATTGTTTTATTACATTAAAATGAAAAGTGAAAGTGAAAGTGAAACCAAGTCAATACGAGTTTTAATCAAACAATATCAAATTTTACGAAATGTCAGGTGACAGCATGATAGCCAATTAAATTGTTTAAATAAAATGATTATGTAATAATGAGTGTTATGATATGGTTGTCAAGACCTGCTTTAATATTTTAAGTAGAAGAAATAGTTTTTTATATTCTTAATGGATAGTTAACTTTTTACTGAACTGAAATGTTTTAGACATGATTTAAAGTTTTAATTTATTGAAATTTATATAGTCTCTCATAATTCTTTATAGAATGGCACTTGTATTTTATTTATAAAACTTTTGTTTTATACAATGTATATATTGTGATGATTGTGTATTATATGTATTACAAGTGGTGAGACTTTAATAAAATATTGAATCTGAATCTGTGACTATGAAATATAGAACAACAATAAAAGTGCTGTTTCTTTACTGTTAATTTGCTTCTAAATGTAGAATTGAACAGTCTCTTATGTTCATTTACATTAATATCGTTTCGTAATAGAATTATTTCATTTCTTCAAGTTTAAGGGTAAGGATAATTAGAGTTATCTTTCTTTGTTCATTTGCATTCTTAGGAAAATGTCCATCGGAGTTCGGTAATTTTGTTATTACACTTATATAATGATATGTATAATTTATCCTATATGACGATGCATCTGAAATGAGGTTTTCTTCATAGAGAAAAGACATCGGATCCCCTAAAGAAATATTTCAGGAAATTCTGATGTCTTAACATGCAGTTTTTGTGGAAAAGAAGTAAATGTTTAAGCCAATCAGAGGCCAGGGAGGTCATCTTCGATTTCAAAACATTTAAAAAAAAAGTAACAAAACTTCTGCAGAACCACTGAAGGAACATTGCTGGCAAGTCTGGTGACTTCAAAAAAAGTCACAAAAATGTCGCAGCCATGTTGGATTTCGAATCGCCCTAAATCTCAAATGATTCTGATACAAATTTTGCTGTTTAAACTACATGTACGTGGAAAGCTTTGTTTCCCTTCAAATATTATGGATTATCTTGTGTGTTGATTGACCAAACGTTTTATATGATTTTTTTTTTTAAATGCTGTTAAAACTTCTCTCAAAGAACAATTTCAACAAACATAGGCTCATAGCAAATAAATATTCAGAACAGTTTAAAAACAATAAATTATCCACTTTTCAAAGAGGATCTGGAATTTGAGAGGAATTTTAATATTCTTGATCTAAAAGATATTCCAACCCGTTGCATATTAAGATATACAAATAAAAAAACTACCAATTGAGTTCGGTCTTTTGGAGTGTATTCAACGAGAATTTATGCACTTTCCAGGACCTTGGAAATTATTTTGTTTTATGTCAAGACAATAAATATTTCAGAAATGCTTATATATTGAAATTTCTTATTATATGAATAAGCTAAAAATAAAAATCCTCAATTTCAACAAAACTTTTGAATACATATTGAAGCTTCCCTCAACATATAAATAATTCTGTTTCGGGACTACTTGAAAGTAAAAGGGAATGCTCTTAAATTTGCTTTTGACCATTCCAGTAAACGATATAACAGTCAAAGACATTATTTCCAAGATTTTAATATGTGTTGACCAGTGTATGCAATACAATTTAGACTCTTTTTGAATAACATGGTTAGCCCTTATAAGAGCTGTTGTAATATGAAACACACGATCCAGGGGAGATAACTACTGGTGGATGAATGGTCGGTTGATCTTCAACTCTTGTAACAGTCTACTAATCTTTTCTACATTCTTTTTGCTGTAGATAAAGTACATCTCTCTGACACCTTGTACAATCAACATACGGTTTCTACCGCTGTATTTTAAAGCTTTCTGTTGGTTTTGGACCATCTTTATATTACGGCGGTAAAGTGAATGGTATTCTTTGTCTAGTAACTTAATTTGCTCGTATGCTCTAACAAAGTTGGATTCAGCCTGGCGGAGTCTGGTATATTTGTCTCTTTGTGATTTGCTGCGTGTAATCGCCATTGTAGATGATCATCAGCTGTCTTGTAAATAAATATTAGCTTTAATGCTGTGGCGTTTTATAAGATATCTTGTTTTGAGAGAAATTTGTAGAATTACTCGTATATGGCTTGTAAGACTGGATTCTGTTATTACGTTAATTACTCATTAACAATAGACAGGTGGGTACGTGGAAAGCCATAATTGCTCTAATCAGAAATAATCAATGCTGATACAAGTCTACATCTGTTCAATTAATCAACGGCGGTCACTGCAGTTGTTACAACAATTAATACTATATATTTCACTATAAAAACATAATTATTTAATTGGTCACATTTTGATTGATCAGTTTTATAGAAATTATTACGTTTTTACTGACAAAAATATTGGAAATAATTGGTTTCGTGATTCTTAGATGAATTTAATATATACAATTTTTAACATTTTTATTATAAAAAAAATATATATATATATTTCTTAATAATCTGAAAAATTGTCAACATTTTATGTTATTCGACATAAGTTAAAATAGGAGGGGTATAAATGCAAAAACATGTACAGTTACGGTTTTTTAAAATCATATTTCCAACAGAATGAAACTTGAAAGTGAACCACCAAAGGGTTATATTAGTTTAAGTTTGGTTAATTAGCCAGACACTAAATGAGTGGATGCTTGAGAGATAAAAAGTTCGGCCGGGGGTCTGGGGGCAAATACCCCTGCAGAAAACGATTATGAGCATTTTAAAATATCATTCCGCTATTTTTTACGCTGATATTTTCTGTAAACGAATTTAGAAAATTGTACGGTATGACAGAAACATGATTATTACTTACAGTGTAGGCAAAGAAACATAACAAGCCATTTGTATTTTGATGGAAGTACAATTAATGTACACTTAAGGGCTTGCTGATGTCACCACTTACACTCTGCAAATATTACAATCACTGATTTCTGATTAAGGTATTAAAAATTACCAAGTTGAAATTGTATTAATCTCATATTTCATTTCATTTCAAATATTTTATTGATAAATCAATAGGATTGGATAACCGGCTATGTCTATACAAATCCTCTCCAACAACAAAATGGAACAATTAGAAAACAATTTACATAAGACATAGAGCAATTTACCCATCATCTATACATGCAATTCATCTTAATTACCAGGAATAAACACATGTATATTAATAGCAGAATCATATAAAAAAAAAAAAAAAAATCTCTTTCTTTCCCTTTCTTGTTAATAGGTATGATATAATACATATATTAATAGCAGAATCATACCCCAAAAAAAAAAGAAAAAAAAAAAAAAATTCCCTTTCTTCTCTTTTCCTTTGTTAATAGGTATGATATAATTTGGAATAGCCAAATTATGGCTTTATATTTAAGCTATTATTATTTATAATATTAATAATGATGAATTGGCATAGTATGATGGATAGACTGAACTTACATTTAACACACAATATATACAACATGTAATCTGAAATTATGAAATCAAAATCACTAATTAAGTGAGGTCCACCATATCAATATGAATTACATGTAACTCTTTTTCAGTATATATATTTATTATTGAATAAAGGGAATTTGGGAGAAATGGAGGAAGAAGAGACAAATAAGTAAATAAGGGGGGAAATATCTAAACAAAATAGTGATTGAGATAGGCAAGTACAAATTGGGTAAAGGAGGGAGGGGGTCATCCCAAAATGTCTACTCCCAAAATGTCTACAGGTAATTTTCTTATGTTACTTAAAGTAATTCATGAGTTGCTGTATTAAGTACCATGATATTGCTGTGCAAAATGATGAAAAGTACAATTTTCTTATATTGTTGGTAGTCTTATGTTACTTGTTGGTGGTCTTATATTACTTAAAATATTTCATGAGTTGCTGTATTATGTACCATGATATAGCTGTGCAATGATGAAAAATACACCAAATAGGCAGTATAATAGTAAATACACCAAATAGGCAGTTTAATAGTAAATACAGCAAATAGGCAGTATAATAGTAAATACACCAAATAGGCAGTATAATAGTAAATACACCAAATAGGCAGTATAATAGTAAATACACCAAATAGGCAGTATAATAGTAAATACACCAAATAGGCAGTATAATAGTAAATACAGCAAATAGGCAGTATAATAGTAAATACACCAAATAGGCAGTATAATAGTACAATGAAAATAAAACATCACTTGGTTACTTCAGTTTTATTACAAATATTTCTTATTCATATAGCTTTACATGTAATGATATTTAAGTCAAAACAATCATATTCATTAACAAAAAGGTTGCACTATTTCATTTTTTATGAAAAATGTCCTAAAAATTAAATATGTATGATAAAATAATTGTTGCAACATATAGAAAAAAATAAAATTTGTTTAGACATTTTGGGAAAAACCTAATATTCTGCAGTGGACATTTTGGGGGAAAAAACAGTAGACATTTTGGGCATGGACCGAAGGGAGACCTGAATAATTGAAAGATTTACAGCTATTAATTAAACTGAAAAATTTAAAGATTTGGAGTTATATATGGGAAGACTTTTCAATGTTATATAACCAAATACAGAGAAAAAAATAATTTATTGAATCATGTGAATCTTCTACTACCAGTAATGAAATGGTGAACAGCATCGAATATCTCAGTATTCTCCTCTACAGTAAGGATTGGTGAGCCTTTCAATAATATATCCAAATTTAAAACATCTTGAAACTTTCTTAGAGAATTAAAAGGTTGTATTCTGTGTCTTATGAACAATGGACAAACATATAAAATAATGGAAATTATTTTCAGTTGCATCCCCACAGGTACACTGGGAGCTGTCGAACAGATGAGTCTGAAACAAGTGGTGATTTAAACTGCTTGCTTCATTTCGAAGTTGGCAATGCCAAATATTTAAGCTGCGAGAACCAATAGAGTAGAAGCTAGGAGATTTATCAACATCTTCATTAAGTTTAATCTTGAATGAAGATAATGACTGAATGTTCCTAGTATCATTATCTAGTTTGTTCCATAAATCCAGAACAGTTGGAAAAAAGCTATCCTTATATGACTTGGTGCGGCATTGGGGAGGGGTGAAGAATCTGGGGTTTCTAACCATGTAGTTAGGTTCAAAATTAATATAAGAAATAATATTATTTGTTGTATAGTTGGGTAGCTCTCCTTGCAGAGCTTTGAACATTAGAATAAGTTTTTGCTTCTCATATCTAGATTGAAGTAGTATAAATAGCTATAGTCAGATAAGCATACCCTCAACTTAATTATTATATGCTACACTACAAGTATACCAAAAATAGTAGAAAACAATAGAAGTGTTTAGTCTAGAATCTCCTCTTCTTCTTCCAGGTAAAGAACCGGATTCGTTAATTAAACGAATGTATTTGGTTCTGCTTGAAAACTGATAAAATCAAGTTTTTTTGTCTTCTGGTGTGTGAAAATTGTCTATAAGATGAAGGGCACTTAAAATGTCTTTCTGGTCTGTTTTTTTTTACCAAAATGAAGTGGATGCTCAAGTATACAATCATACATGTAAGCTACACCACTGATAACAGATGGAACTTGAAGGAAATGAACTACCATAGGATTTTCATTATGTCTGGTAAATATTAGTACAGCAGATTGATGATGAAAAATATACAGAATATATACAGCAGTATAAGAAATGACATTGCTTGCTTTCTTCCTCCCAAAGTCTTTTAAATTACTAGTATTTGACTTTCTAATTAGGTTATTACAGTAACACATGGTGTACATTACTTTTTACTTTGAGTGTACCTGATGAAGGTTATTACAGTAACACATGGTGTACATTACTTTTTACTTTGAGTGTACCTGATGAAGGTTATTACAGTAACACATGGTGTACATTACTTTTTACTTTGAGTGTACCTGATGAAGGTTATTACAGTAACACATGGTGTACATTACTTTTTACTTTGAGTGTACCTGATGAAGGTTATTACAGTAACACATGGTGTACATTACTTTTTACTTTGAGTGTACCTGATGAAGGTTATTACAGTAACACATGGTGTACATTACTTTTTACTTTGAGTGTACCTGATGAAGGTTATTACAGTAACACATGGTGTACATTACTTTTTACTTTGAGTGTACCTGATGAAGGTTATTACAGTAACACATGGTGTACATTACTTTTTACTTTGAGTGTACCTGATGAAGGTTATTACAGTCACATGGTGTACATTACTTTTTACTTTGAGTGTACCTGATGAAGGTTATTACAGTAACACATGGTGTACATTACTTTTTACTTTGAGTGTACCTGATGAAGGTTATTACAGTAACACATGGTGTACATTACTTTTTACTTTGAGTGTACCTGATGAAGGTTATTACAGTAACACATGGTGTACATTACTTTTTACTTTGAGTGTACCTGATGAAGGTTATTACAGTAACACATGGTGTACATTACTTTTTACTTTGAGTGTACCTGATGAAGGTTATTACAGTAACACATGGTGTACATTACTTTTTACTTTGAGTGTACCTGATGAAGGTTATTACAGTAACACATGGTGTACATTACTTTTTACTTTGAGTGTACCTGATGAAGGTTATTACAGTAACACATGGTGTACATTACTTTTTACTTTGAGTGTACCTGATGAAGGTTATTACAGTAACACATGGTGTACATTACTTTTTACTTTGAGTGTACCTGATGAAGGTTATTACAGTAACACTTGGTGCACATTAAATTAGATATCTATGTTTTTATTTTGTACTCGTTCATTATTCTATACTACTTGAATATCTGTTGTGGTCGCGAACATATGGTAGTTGGATTTATAACTACCTATGCAATCAGTGCCTTTCACCACTAATGCTGTGAGTTTGAGTCCTGCTCAGGCAATGTGTATTGGATACAACATTATGTGATATAAAGCTTGTCAGTGACTTGCGGCAGGTTGGTTGTTTTCTCTGGGGACTCCGGTTTCCTCCATCAATAAAACTGGTCCCCCACGATATAACTGAAATATTGTTGAAAGTGGCGTTAAACACCATGAACCTAACCCCACCCTGAAATATAATGGTAAACAAGTTACTTGAAACAAACTTTATTTCAGTAATATATACAATCTTATAATTCAAAATCATGACACAATGCTGTTGAAAACTTACTAGAAACTACAGGCTTACTGGAATATAACAATGCCAAAATACTATTGTGTTTTAAGATGATAGTTCAGGTTAATAACTTTAAACTTCTAAATATTTGACTTTTGTTCAAGTTCAATGATATTAAACCTTTTAATACTCTGACTCCTAAATAAGTCATATCAAATGTCAGATGAATTTCTATTTTCAAATGCTGTACTTCCAAGACTTTAGTTATTGTATCTGTTACTTCTAAACACAGAGATACTTTAGCAACTAGACATGGATTTGGGTGCATTTCAAATAAAAATAATACCTAGAAGGAATTGAATTTTCTCATTCACATGACTTTTAAATTCATATTTCTCACCTCCCATTAACAAATTATAACATTTATCTTTGACTTAATACATTATATTTTATATGGCTACATTATGTAGGTTTACTGACTGATGTCCATGTTGATTCTTGACCAGTCTGTAATACATTATATTATGGCTACAATATGTAGGTTTACTGACTGATGTCCATGTTGATTCTTGACCAGTCTGTAATACATTATATTATGGCTACATTATGTAGGTTTACTGACTGATGTCCATGTTGATTCTTGAACAGTCTGTTTCTGTAACTAACACTACTTTATGGCACATGTCATACATGAAACAAAAAATGATGTGACTGGAATGATATATCTTACTCAAAATATGAGACAGTTTTAACATTAATACAAAATATGATGATAACAATTGAAAATATATGTTGTCTTGTTTCTTTAATGATTGTACCGGGTAAATGAAAAATAGGAAAGACACACATATATCATATATGAATCTACAAAGAAGAACCATAAAGAAAATACTAAGAAGATGTTGTATCTCCTAGAATATTTTTAGTGTACAATGTATATTTATCATAATATATAAATACTTGTTTTTATGAATTTATTATAGATTTAAAATAAACTTTTGATGGAACTTATTTTTTTACGTTCCATGTCAATTGAGAATTAAAGATCACCCACATGTCTCTATGAGGAATGTTCAATGTTTAAACATATATCAGGTATCTTTATTGTTTATTGACTCATCAAACCCTTCTATGACAGATTTTTAACAAAAATCATAAGGCACATCAATAATGTTAACTTCAACTTACATAAAAATGAATTAAACTCAAAAACAACATCAATATTGGTAAATTATTAACACTACATGTACATAAATATAGGTTTTTTTTTCCATACCGTTCACCTGTCAAAGAAATTAAGGTTCAATCAAACAAAAAATATGTCAACTTTATCATCTCATCATTCTAATTTTTTCCAAGAAGGTGATTTAAAAAAAAATGAGTTAAGAAGCTAATATACTGACATGTGGTGGCTATATTTGATGAACAACTTGAAATGAAGTGAGGACCTGGATTTCCAACGTCATATGATGTGGGTTTTGTGTTCAGTGAGTTAAGATGAGAGGTGATTGTTAGTTTTGTTGATATTGATGGAATTGTTGACCATCACTGTCTAAATTGCCTTTTCATAAAGGAATATGTTTTCAGAGCATATTAATTCCTTCAAAATTTTGGTTCAAAGAATATGATGATTTCATATGAAAATATTTTTTCTTATTTCAACTAATCAAAAGTTATCATGCATCATCGTGAAGAAAACAGGCATTTTCATATAGGGAATTCTATGAATCTCTCAGTTCAAATTTCCGATCATATTGTATGAGTTAGTGGTTTCTGGGTAAATAATTGTTATCACATATACATTTGCATACTTTTGAAAGCAGATACTATTATGCCCTGAGATCAGAGGAGGTCGTATTTTATGTTGGATCAGAACAAGATGTGGAAATTTTGTGGAGGGTCATCATTAGTTTAATCCCAAAATGTTGGTTCCAAATGTCCAGTGAATTCCTATTGCAAGATTTTAATTTGAAGACTAAACATTTGATGGACAAACTACAGATGCCAAATGATGGCAAAATATCCCTTGGTCTGTGCAGGTAGTGTACAGAAAACAAAATCATAGCACCAATTAAACACAAAATATGTAAATTCATCAAATTCATCATGTAAACATCATTATGTTTGATTTTTTTTTCAGTTACAATTGCACAAATAAATAAATAAATGCATACTATAAATACTGCTGCAGATATAATGTTATAACAAAGTTGCCTGTGAAATACTGTGATTTATAAACAAACTTCAAACTCCATACATGAATGTAATTGAATACCTACAAAAGGCTTGTGATGGTTAGGTTTATGGTGTTTAATGCCACTTTCAACAATATTTCAGTTATATCGTGGCGGTCAGTTTTATTGGTGGAGGAAACCAGAGTATCAGGAGAAAACCACAGACCTAACGTAAGTCATTGACAAACTTTATCACTTTAAGCTGTATCGAGTACACCTCGCCATGAGCAGGATTCAAACTCACAACGTTAGTAGTGAGAGGCAATGATTGCAAAGGTAGTTGTAATTCCAACTAACATATGGTCATGACCATGATGCCACGCCCCCTTAACAAATTTAAATACTTATTTAAAGAAGAAACAAAAACAAAATATAATTCAATCAACTGATTATCATAAAGCTGCAGTTTTAATTCTAAATATATCTTCAGATGTACAAGCTCTGATCATTTAAAGAACATTTTATTAGCTGCGGTTTATTGAATGGAGGATTGGGCTGTCCGACACATTTTAGAAGGGAGATAACTCAAGCATCAATTTGGTTTAGCATGTCTTGTGCTGTCAACTTTGGTAAGTTTTGGTTTTGCTACTGTTTAGTATAGTACTTTAACAAGATACAAGTCAACAATATACTCATCTAGTACATTGATGCATTATGTTTACAAAGGCCATCTTTGCCAAATCTGATTGTGTTTGGCATTACTGTTTCAAATGAAAAAATAAAAATGTGAAAACAACAGATAATGATGGATACCACATTTGGCAAAATCTTACATAACAATACTATTCTGGTATAAATATGACTATAAGATCCAGGCCAAGCTACTATCACACTATCGATCCAGGCCTATTTACAATGATTGTTTATCCAGGCCTAGATACAATCACATTCATATTTACTACACACTTTCAAAAGGAATTTCATGAAAGACATTCATTCATTACAATTTACCGGGGTACACACAAATGAAACAAGCAAATAAATTTAATCCTAAATGAATATTCATCAATATATGACAGACAATATATATTACCTTTATTATTAACAATGTTAAGGTAAAAAAAAATTTCACAACGAGATGCAGAAACACAAATATTTTTTTTTTTTTTACAAATTTTAAAATATTTAAATCCTTCAATTAAAATCAACAAAGCACATTATGTAAGGCTCCAGGATACGACTACATGATTCAGTAGTACACAGCTGGTCAACTTCTGTACACGTCATTCTGAAAGACTAGGTATATGATACAATGATACACATGGTAAGGAATGTTCATTTTATGACTCTCATATGGTGTGAATGAAGAAAAAAACAGCATGCTTTTGATGTGGTAAAAAAAAACCTGATCACATTTCGCAAAATATTTGTGGAGAAATTTCAGATCAGTTATTATTTTTATCACCTTAGCAACACAAAGTGAGATGTATCTAAAGTTTAATTACAGGAATTTCAAAATTAGTCATTGAGATTGTGTATTTTCTTACCATGTACAACATAATATTTCGTTTATTTTCATAAATATGAAATGCATCAATAATTTAACATGTTATTCATTATAAATATGACTTAAAATACATCAATCACTATATACAACATGGAACTAATTCAATTTATGCATAAAATATATATTAATGATTATTTGATGAACGATAAAATACATATAGTAAGGGAAAAATACTATGGTGTGACCAAATACCTATCTGGATGGACACAAAAATTTACATAATATTAAATTCATAAATAAGTCTGATTGGTTAGATAATGATATGATTATAAATGAACACAAACTGGATCCATGCTTCGAGTGATTAAAAAAACCAAGCCAGAAAATATACAACATTTCAATATTGCATTGTAAGTTGATCAAACGGTGGTAAAAAAATGATATACTCGGCAGCCTTCTTACACAATCTATCAACAGATCCCATTATTTTCCTTTGAAGTAGCCACTATCATTTGTGTACAACAGCTCCTCTTAATAATGATAATATTCTTGAGTTTCAATAAGATCCATTAGCTTAATAATCCACTCTTGAGCAACAAGATGTTGACTAAGGAAGCAGTAATTTTACCAGAGGCTTAAATTGTAAGATACAAATTTGTGTTTTATTAAAAATGTCAAAATAAAGCAATGAATGAGATAAGTCATAATGTAAAGGAAATTTGCTCATGATAAATAAAAAATATGAAATGCAAAAATATTTTTATAATAATCTTTCTATAAATAATGGAAATTTGCACCCATCAAAATGGTCCACTACACGGTATATATATTACTATTTCGGTTTAGTGAATTAAGTCTTCTATATATATATATATACATATATAGTGAATTGGGTCTTCCATATATTTACTATATCAGTTCAGTGAATTGGATCTTCCATATATTTACTATATCAGTTCAGTGAATTGGGTCTTCCATATATTTACTATATCAGTTCAGTGAATTGGGTCTTCCATATATTTAGTGTATCAGTTCAGTGAATTGGGTCTTCCATATATTTACTATATCAGTTCAGTGAATTGGGTCTTCCATATATTTACTATATCAGTTCAGTGAATTGGGTCTTCCATATATTTAGTGTATCAGTTCAGTGAATTGGGTCTTCCATATATTTAGTATTTCAGTTCAGTGAATTGGGTCTTTCATATATCTAATATACAAGTTTTATGAATTGAGTCCTCCATATCTTGATCTATGAAACTGGTCACTTGAGAAGTCTTTAAGATTGATGTAAATCCTTTAGAAGCAGTTCTTTTTGTAGATATCACACTATCAAATTTTTGCCATTGGTTCTTCTTACAAGTTTGAAGTCTTTTTACCATGGGCTCTTCTTACAAGTTTGAAGTCTTTTTTCCATGGGCTTTTCTTACAAGTTCTAAGACTTTTTGCCATGGGCTCTTCTTACAAGTTCTAAGACTTTTTGTCATGGGCTCTCCTTATAAGTTTTAAGACACTTTGCCATGGGTTCTTCATACAAGTTCTAATACTTTTTGCCATGGGCTCTTCTTACAAGTTCTAAGACTTTTTGCCATGGGCTCTTCTTACAAGTTCTAAGACTTTTTGCCATGGGCTCTTCTTACAAGTTCTAAGATGTCTTGCCATGGGCTCTTCTTATAAGTTCTAAGACTTTTTGCTGTGGGCTCTTCCAACAAGTTCTAAGACTTTTTGCCATGGGCTATTCTTATAAGTTCTAAGACTTTTTGCCATGGGCTCCTCTTACAAGTTCCAAGACTTTTTGGCATGTGATATTCTTAAAAGTTCTAAGACTTTTTGCCATGGGCTCCTCTTACAAGTTCCAAGACTTTTTGCCATGGGCTCTTCTTACAAGTTCTAAGTCTTTTTGCCATGGGCTCTTCTTACAAGTTCTAAGACTTTAGGATTACCATCCATTCTTCAGAAATAAGAGTCTGAGAAATCACTCTTATTGGATGTGGGACTATCATTTTTGTGTAAAGAATCTTCTTTATATTGTCCTATACTTGAGTCTGGAGAAGAGTCTTTAGGATTAGAGTCTGCTCTATATTTACTAATACTAGAGTTAGGGGAGGAGTGATGTGAATCTTCTCTGTATTCATCAAGGCTGGATCCTGGAGAGGAATCTTGCCAACTTTTGTTACTTATAGTCTAAAAAATATGAAGAAACAAATATTAAGTTGATTGATTGGTGTTTAATGCCAACTTTAGCAATATTTCAGGTATATCGTGGCATACAAACATTCAGAAAACCTTTAATGGAAAGATGGGTAAATTATTGTTTTAATTTTTAATTCTGGAATTGTTGGAATTTAAACACAAACAGGAAAATATTATTCCATTGATCACACGTTATTCTACTGTATTGTGAATAATCACTAAAATTCCTGTGGAAAGCAGATTGTTGATTGGCCAACAGGCACCTTTTAACAATCAATGGATGGTGAAAATAGATTTTTGATTGGCTTACAGTCAAAGAATTAAAAAATGTTTTTTTTATGAAAGACCCTTTGTTAATATCTGATCCTTCGCTTTTAAATTCTATAAGGATCACCTGTCTCAATGAAAAACACCAGACAACTTTGATCTTTATCCCCTAAATATAGAAGCCAAAAATAGCAGACAATTACACAAAATTTAAAATCACCTCTCCTTTACAGGTATAAAGTTCTGCTTTTCTTTTATGTAACTATATTTGAAATGTCCTGTTAATACTGTATAATTTAAATAAGTTTTAAACAACCTTTTTTTTTTAACTAAGGACATTAATGTAATTACTTTGCTTCCTCATTGATACAAAT
Organism: Bathymodiolus septemdierum; assembly: GCA_963383655.1. Classification (NCBI taxonomy): domain Eukaryota; kingdom Metazoa; phylum Mollusca; class Bivalvia; order Mytilida; family Modiolidae; genus Bathymodiolus; species Bathymodiolus septemdierum. The sequence continues at coordinate 27,365,879 of OY726522.1, read as the reverse complement.
TATGAACCTGTTCTGCTTCATGCCGTATATAAACTTGTATCGTACATTGTTTATCATGCTGTTGATTCTAACCTAATGAAATGCACTACTAAGTATACTGTACTTAGAACTGACCCAATATTTTTTTTAATAATTCTGAATATTAATATATATATATATATATGCTAAAGAATATATGTGTGCTAAAGAGATATATACATGTTTATATTCCTATTCTAGCAACAAAATGCACTCTTTATAACAAAATTCCAATTATTAGGATGTCGACACAATAAAGCTGACAAATTGAAGAAAATATTATCAATTTTCTGTGATGGATAACTTTAAATTAGTAGTAATTTGGACATTTTCCTTTGATCTAAGAGTTATATTTTCAGTATCAACACTGACTCTGATACTGAAAATTATTGGTCAATTAGATGTCAAACACATTGCAACGTTACCGATAAAAACAATATTGACCCTCTACACTCGCTACCATACCAATAATAATGTCTGTCTCTACCTTCTTAACTGCCCTTATTATATAATCTTGGCTTCTTATTATCTAACCTCAAAATGTTGTTCATTCTTCATAGCTGCTGTAATTCGTAATCTCAACGGTCTTCTGAGAGAAGTTTCACAGTATTTAGATAAATCCTACAACAAAATATAATTATAACTGTGTCTGCTTACAATTCTGCTTAATTTATTCATCATTTATATTTTCTTTGCTAATTTCAACAGGAAAATTAAATGCAATTTATAGCAATTCATGAAATCTTCCTAAATTATGGAATTTAGTAAATTCCACCACATTTGCAAAAAAATAGGGAGACTTGACTTCTCCCTCAGAGAACATGAGGGAGAAGTGAAGGCATGACAGGGAGACTTCCAACAGCTTCTAAATGTTCATTTCCTTCCTCTATTTCCATCGTCCCTGTGACCACCATGTTTAAAACTTGACAAGTTGATTGTTTAGTTTTGAAAAATCTACAAATAACTCAAGTTTTGTTAAAATAATTAGAATATAATACAATTCAACAATCAATTTACTATAGGAAGTGTCTGTTTGTATATTTTTAGATTTAGGATTTAATTGTCACCTGGAATTTAGTCAGTACAAATTTAGAAGTTTGCCGTGATTCGTTTGTGTCAACAAATTAAACCTTCTTTATTGCTTGAATAAAACCTTTTCCTCTTATTCTTATGTATTTTCCCATTGATTACAATTGCATTGTCAATCATAAAATGAAGATTATTTGCAAGAAAAGAATGATTTGCAAAAAGAAACAAGGTGACTTTAATTTCGCTTTGTAGTCGAGGGAGGGCGACTTCAGCCGATATAGGGCGAATATTTCGCCCACCTACTTCGCCTAATTCGCCCTGATTTACTATCATCCATACCCTTACAGCACTGTATCTAATGTTAATTGCCTATCTGATATTCCCATAGAAAGTAGAAAGTTGATTGGCAGACAGTTGCCTTTTAAAAACAAATGAATGGCGAACATATAATTTTGATTGGTTAACAGTCAAATAAATACAGAATGTTTTTTTTTATATCAGTTCCTTGGTTTATACAGACCATTTGTTTGCTAAATCTAAAACGATCACTTGTCTCATTAAAAAAAAATAGCATAAAACTTCTCTTTTGTCACCTATTACAAATTACAAAAGCCAAAAATATCATTAATTAATTGATATGTATGTTTTTATACTAGTATGAAGTTGCTATTAAATTTCAAAATATTGGTATTATAACTTGATGCATATAAAATTCCAAATATCATACTTAGGCTGCTTATATAATGCTTAACATATTATATTATTTTTAGTAATAGCTTTCTGTTCATACATTATAATTATATTCTATATCAAAGCAATCTTTTAATTTCAGCACCATTTCTGCGTATTTTGCGAAAATACAACAAGTCTCTCAAAAGCTAAATAAAGGAAGTACCATTACAACTTTAAATATGAAACACATACTCAAAAGTCTTATAACCGTAAGGTTTGTTACCCTGCATTTATTCATCGAGAGACAATTATCTGTTTAACTATAGTCACACTTGCCCATGTGGTCACCTCTATTAAGCAGTCACCTGTATTGAAAGATCACCTTTTTCTTGTCATGTCATAGAAAAATTCATATGACTTGAGCCTCTTTTAAGAGGTCATCTGTCCTATAAGATCACTATTTTCTTTGTCCCACAGGTGACCTCTTAATACAGGTTTGACTGTAATTAATACAATGGCAATAATCATAGCTTTTCAAAGAAACTTTGCAGTCAGTAACAGTAATGGTATCAATATGAATATTAACTAACACAGACTGATGTCCTGGTGATAAAGGATAAATACTGACACATCCAGGTTTAAGTTAACCAGCTAAAATGCTTCAAGTGCATATTTCATGGAAATGATGGTATCATGTCTTAGGGGGAAGACCATTTAACTTTTAGACGGAGGTCATGTTTTTTCCCCTGAGCCAGAATTTTGCCTTTTCATACAAAAAAATAATAATTTTAAAGTGAAAAATCAGTAATTTTTCTTAAAAATTTACCAACATTTCTTGTTGAAAAAGCTTACAGGTCAAGATATTTTTTCCATAAAATTTAGCAACAGAATATTTAAAAAAAAAAAACACCCCCTAAAAGTTAGATGGTCATTACTTAAAATGTTAGCTAACAGCAGTGAGAAGAAGTGCTAATAAAAGTCAGTCTAGAGAAACTCATGCATTCCATTCCTTTCTTTTCTGGGAGAATCATATTTCCATAATACACTATCTGTAAAATGTCTGTGTCTTTATACTATAAATCAAAGACAAGACATCTAAAAATTGCAAATATCCACGAACCATAATACATACAGGAATTGTATTACATTTTAAATAAAGATTATTTAACACAAAATTTGTTGAACAGACATACAATGTCTATTAACTTTACCCAATGAAAGGCCCTGAAAAAATGTTGTTTAAAAAGATTAATGATCCTTTTTTCATGTGGCTTCATATACTGGTATATCCTTTTTTCCTGTCTTCATTTTGTCTATCTGATAACTGGTCCATTGTCAAATTATTGCTGTAGTCTGTTAGAAGTTAATATCATTTCAAAGGGGAATGAAACTGTTATGTAGTCAAACCTGTCCATGTGGTCACCTCTGTTAAGCAGTCACCTGTATTTAAAGATCACATTTTCTTGTTCTGTCATAGAAAATTTCATATGAATTGAACCTTTACTAAGAGGTCACCTGTTTTATAAGGCCATCTTTTCTTTATCCTAAAGGGCATGACCTCTTAATACAGGTTTGACTGTATATTGCTTTGATACCATTAGGCTTTTTAAAAAGGCAATGCAAAGCATGGCGTATCCCCTTGCCTAAAAATTTGACCTGGTGACCTTGACGTTTGCCCTATGACCTTGAAAATCAATAGGGTTCCAGATTCTCTTAAGGACTAAGTATGTACTAAGTTTGGTCAAAATCCATTGAAGGATGTTGATTCTACAGTGTTCACAAGGACGGTAGCGTTACTATATCCCTTTGCAACTTCGTTGTCGTCGAGGGGATAATGAATGGGCCTTACTTGATTAGAAAACGATATCATTTAAATATTTTATTCTGCCCTATATATATTTAGTAATTGTAGGAGAGAAAAAGATCTAATTAAAATGAAACTAAATTTCCATCTAGAAATAATTATTTTCATATTTTCAAAGGACATAATTCTAAAAATAGAATCAAAAATATAAATATAGTGAAACCTGTCTAAACTGAATCTTCTTGGGAAATTTTAGTCTTGAGTAGACAGGTGTTCAGTTTATACATACTAAATTAATAAAGATCTCATACATTGAGACTTTACATAAAGTTCAATATATACACAATGCCAATTTATTCAGGGTTTTGTGTTAGACAGGATTCACTGTAATAATGATTTTAAATAGAGTGGTGATGGATGTACAAATTAATGGTTGGGTAGTAGGATAGTTCTTTTAATACTTGTTGAAAAAAGTATGGTCGATATTCAAGCATGCACTCAATTACAATTTTTTTTAATAAATTCCACTCCAAAATGTATAACATAGAGATGTCTGTATGTCATAATTACACCCCTCTCCCATGGCAATATTTTTTCAAAATAATTTTAATCATGCACAATAAATATTTTTAAATATACGACCACGGGAAACATAATTTCGTCTAATACAAGGAGAGATTTAGCATGCACTATTTGACTAGCAGAAACACACCTCCTCCCCATGCTGCTGATATAGAGTAAGCATGCAGTCCTCAGAGGTCTGAGAAATCTACCTCATGGTGGTCAGTAAACATAGGCCACATGGTACTAGGGTTCCCCAGGAATGTTGGATCTGACAATTCTGAGTCGGAGTAGGCTGGATTTGTCCTGTATGCTACTGTTACAGGTATACGTCTAGGATAGGTAACGACCTCTAATTCACGGTGTACTCTGTCTATTGTTTGGTAGTTGTTTTTCCTTTCTTTTTTTTTCTTCTTCTTCCTTCTGTAATACAGCCCAAGAATGTCAACATGTACAGATGTATCAGGTATAAATACACAGTAAGTAATAGATGTCATAAAAGTAAACAAAACACATAATGAATGCTATAAACAATGTATAACATAGAGATGTAACATCTGTATAAATAATGTATAACATAACATCTGTATAAATAATGTGTAATACATCTGTATAAACAATGTGTAATACATCTGTATAAATAATGTGTAATACATCTGTATAAACAATGTGTAATACATCTGTATAAATAATGTGTAATACATCTGTATAAACAATGTGTAATACATCTGTATAAACAATGTGTAATACATCTGTATAAATAATGTGTAATACATCTGTATAAACAATGTGTAATACATCTGTATAAACAATGTGTAATACATCTGTATAAACAATGTGTAATACATCTGTATAAACAATGTGTAATACATCTGTATAAATAATGTGTAATACATCTGTATAAACAATGTGTAATACATCTGTATAAATAATGTGTAATACATCTGTATAAATAATGTGTAATACATCTGTATAAACAATGTGTAATACATCTGTATAAACAATGTGTAATACATCTGTATAAACAATGTGTAATACATCTGTATAAACAATGTGTAATACATCTGTATAAACAATGTGTAATACATCTGTATAAACAATGTGTAATACATCTGTATAAACAATGTGTAATACATCTGTATAAACAATGTGTAATACATCTGTATAAACAATGTGTAATACATCTGTATAAACAATGTGTAATACATCTGTATAAACAATGTGTAATACATCTGTATAAATAATGTGTAATACATCTGTATAAACAATGTGTAATACATCTGTATAAATAATGTGTAATACATCTGTATAAATAATGTGTAATACATCTGTATAAACAATGTGTAATACATCTGTATAAATAATGTGTAATACATCTGTATAAACAATGTGTAATGCAGCTGTATAAACAATGTGTAATACATCTGTATAAATAATGTGTAATGCATCTGTATAAATAATGTGTAATACATCTGTATAAATAATGTGTAATACATCTGTATAAACAATGTGTAATACATCTGTATAAATAATGTGTAATACATCTGTATAAATAATGTGTAATACATCTGTATAAATAATGTGTAATACATCTGTATAAATAATGTGTAATACATCTGTATAAACAATGTGTAATACATCTGTATAAACAATGTGTAATACATCTGTATAAATAATGTGTAATACATCTGTATAAACAATGTGTAATACATCTGTATAAACAATGTGTAATACATCTGTATAAATAATGTGTAATACATCTGTATAAACAATGTGTAATACATCTGTATAAACAATGTGTAATACATCTGTATAAACAATGTGTAATACATCTGTATAAACAATGTGTAATACATCTGTATAAACAATGTGTAATACATCTGTATAAATAATGTGTAATACATCTGTATAAACAATGTGTAATACATCTGTATAAACAATGTGTAATACATCTGTATAAATAATGTGTAATACATCTGTATAAATAATGTGTAATACATCTGTATAAACAATGTGTAATACATCTGTATAAACAATGTGTAATACATCTGTATAAACAATGTGTAATACATCTGTATAAATAATGTGTAATACATCTGTATAAACAATGTGTAATACATCTGTATAAACAAGGTGTAATACATCTGTATAAACAATGTGTAATACATCTGTATAAATAATGTGTAATACATCTGTATAAACAATGGGTAATACATCTGTATAAACAATGTGTAATACATCTGTATAAACAATGTGTAATACATCTGTATAAACAATGTGTAATACATCTGTATAAACAATGTGTAATACATCTGTATAAATAATGTGTAATACATCTGTATAAACAATGTGTAATACATCTGTATAAACAATGTGTAATACATCTGCATAAACAATGTGTAATACATCTGTATAAATAATGTGTAATACATCTGTATAAATAATGTGTAATACATCTGTATAAATAATGTGTAATACATCTGTATAAACAATGTGTAATACATCTGTATAAACAATGTGTAATACATCTGTATAAACAATGTGTAATACATCTGTATAAACAATGTGTAATACATCTGTATAAATAATGTGTAATACATCTGTATAAATAATGTGTAATACATCTGTATAAACAATGTGTAATACATCTGTATAAACAATGTGTAATACATCTGTATAAATAATGTGTAATACATCTGTATAAATAATGTGTAATACATCTGTATAAACAATGTGTAATACATCTGTATAAACAATGTGTAATACATCTGTATAAATAATGTGTAATACATCTGTATAAACAATGTGTAATACATCTGTATAAACAATGTGTAATACATCTGTATAAACAATGTGTAATACATCTGTATAAATAATGTGTAATACATCTGTATAAATAATGTGTAATACATCTGTATAAACAATGTGTAATACATCTGTATAAACAATGTGTAATACATCTGTATAAATAATGTGTAATACATCTGTATAAATAATGTGTAATACATCTGTATAAACAATGTGTAATACATCTGTATAAATAATGTGTAATACATCTGTATAAACAATGTGTAATACATCTGTATAAATAATGTGTAATACATCTGTATAAATAATGTGTAATACATCTGTATAAACAATGTGTAATACATCTGTATAAATAATGTGTAATACATCTGTATAAATAATGTGTAATACATCTGTATAAACAATGTGTAATACATCTGTATAAACAATGTGTAATACATCTGTATAAACAATGTGTAATACATCTGTATAAACAATGTGTAATACATCTGTATAAATAATGTGTAATACATCTGTATAAATAATGTGTAATACATCTGTATAAATAATGTGTAATACATCTGTATAAATAACATTAAAGGTAAGGGTTATGGTTTTGGTGTTTAACGCCACTTTCAACAATATCTCAGTTATATCATGATGGTCAGTTTTATTGATGGAGGAAACCAGCATACCTGAAGAAAACCACTGACAAACTCTATCACACAGTACATCTGGCCATGAGGGGGATTCCAACTCACAACTTTAATGGTGATAGGCACTGATTGCACAGATAGCTGTAAATCCTACCACCATATGATCACGACCACCATGGACACAAATGACATTCAGCTTAAGGAATGAACTTGACTGTTTAAAAACCATAAATACTTCTAATTCATATCTGACTTAACAATTGGTGTGTCCATATAAATCAGAACTCCATAGAGCATGTAATTACTACCAGAGCTCCATAGAGCATGTAATAAATTACTACCAGAGCTCCATAGAGCATGTAATTACTACCAGAGCTCCATAGAGCATGTAATAAATTACTACCAGAGCTCCATAGAGCATGTAATTACTACCAGAGCTCCATAGAGCATGTAATAAATTACTACCAGAGCTCCATAGATCATGTAATTACTACCAGAGCTCCATAGAGCATGTAATAAATTACTACCAGAGCTCCATAGAGCATGTAATTACTATCAGAGCTCCATAGAGCATGTAATAAATTACTACCAGAGCTCCATAGAGCATGTAATTACTACCAGAGCTCCATAGAGCATGTAATAAATTACTATCAGAGCTCCATAGAGCTTGTAATTACTATCAGAGCTCCATAGAGCATGTAATAAATTACTATCAGAGCTCCATAGAGCATGTAATAAATTACTACCAGAGCTCCATAGAGCATGTAATTACTACCAAAGCTCCATAGAGCATGTAATAAATTACTACCAGAGCTCCATAGAGCATGTAATTACTACCAGAGCTCCATAGAGCATGTAATTACTATCAGAGCTCCATAGAGCATGTAATTACTACCAGAGCTCCATAGAGCATGTAATTACTATCAGAGCTCCATAGAGCATGTAATTACTATCAGAGCTCCATAGAGCTTGTAAATACGATTCTGATTATCATTTAAATGGAGAGATAAACAATTTCAAAGAAAATTTAGATGTGATTTTGTATGTAACAAACAGATCTCATTTACACAAATCAATGACAATTATCACAAAGGTCATAACAATCTAAGGGGTTGACATTTTGTAAAGACAATTTTTTTCAAATTTTTGTAGGAAAAGCAAGAGCAACAAAATATAACACTGGTATTTCACACAAAACAATATTTTTTAAATAAAAATAAACAAATGCAAAATCAACTCATCTGTAGTAATGATGGCCTTCTTTGATGGAGAATGTGGATGTCAGACATAAATTTGGAAAGAGATAACCCAAGGATTATCTCTGTAGAGTTTGTGGTTTCAGAGATGATTCTAAAGTATAAAACCTGATGGTTTATAAGTGATGACAAATGCTCCCACAAGGCCTTTCGACAAGAGATCTATAAAAGTATGTTACAGTATTCATATCATACATTAAAAAGTAAGAAATGCCTACCTTTTACAAACAATGACTGTTATTATCAATATCATTACTAGTACAAGTGACGATGCCCCTCCTGCTAAAGCTGCTACTGGTAAGGATTCTGGAAATGAGACAATATCAATTAAAAACTGACGTTATTGAAATGTATTGAAGAAGTAAACAAAACAAGTTTTCTTAAAATCAATCATTTCTCTTTTATATACTTACTATTAAATCGGAGACGTCATTAGGGTTATGGTGTTTAACGCCACTTTCAATGATATTCTGGTGGATGATTGTGATCGCATGGCAATTGGATTTACAACTACCTATGCAATCATAAACTAAAGTTGTGAGATCGAATCTTGCTCATGGTGAGGTGTACTCAATACAACATTATGTGATAGTTTGTCAGTGACTTGCAACAAGTCAGTGGATTTTTTCGGGTACTCTGGTTTCCTCCATCATCAATAAAACTTACCGCCACGAATAACTTCTCTTGGTATTTATGCCTTTCAATGTGATTGAAACAATGAAATACACAAAATTAAACTTCAACGAATACAAAATGAATTCCTAGTATAAGATAATAACTTACAGTAATATAATAACCATTTAAAATATTTACATAAATGTATCACAGAAATCTGACATCAGTTTGAACAATATAACAAACAAAATATTTATTTACCTGAATTATCAAGACATTGAGGGTCACCACTGTTATCAATCAGACATATCTCTTCTTCATTACAGAACCCAATACATTTATCTGAATAAATAAAATTAAAAACAATAAAATGAAGGTTACTTTATAACTTTAATCTATAACTGGCTTTTTAAATATAATTTTTAAACAAATGCATGTATCTATTCCAACTTGGGCATCAATATTTTTTTCTAATTATTATCAATTAGCATGCATCATGTATTTGAAAGGTCACATAGGTTTAACTGTACTTAAATGTTGCTCCACTCAAGACACATTAGCCTGATTCTGAGCCAATCAGTCTGACTCCATAATACTGTGTATTTAACGGAGAAGCAGCTAATACCAAATTGATGATGTACTTCACTCTAGGAGAGCATGCTAACCATTACACCACCAATGATGTACTTCACTCTAGGAGAGCATGCTAACCATTACACCACCAATGATGTACTTCACTCTAGGAGAGCATGCTAACCATTACACCACCAATGATGTACTTCACTCTAGGAGAGCATGCTAACCATTACACCACCAATGATGTACTTCACTCTAGGAGAGCATGCTAACCATTACACCACCAATGATGTACTTCACTCTAGGAGAGTATGCTAACCATTACACCACCAATGATGTACTTCACTCTAGGAGAGCATGCTAACCATTACACCACCAATGATGTACTTCACTCTAGGAGAGCATGCTAACCATTACACCACCAATGATGTACTTCACTCTAGGAGAGCATGCTAACCATTACACCACCAATGATGTACTTCACTCTAGGAGAGCATGCTAACCATTACACCACCAATGATGTACTTCACTCTAGGAGAGCATGCTAACCATTACACCACCAATGATGTACTTCACTCTAGGAGAGCATGCTAACCATTACACCACCAATGATGTACTTCACTCTAGGAGAGCATGCTAACCATTACACCACCAATGATGTACTCCACTCTAGGAGAGCATGCTAACCATTACACCACCAATGATGTACTTCACTCTAGGAGAGCATGCTAACCATTACACCACCAATGATGTACTTCACTCTAGGAGAGCATGCTAACCATTACACCACCAATGATGTACTCCACTCTAGGAGAGCATGCTAACCATTACACCACCAATGATGTACTTCACTCTAGGAGAGCATGCTAACCATTACACCACCAATGATGTACTTCACTCTAGGAGAGCATGCTAACCATTACACCACCAATGATGTACTTCACTCTAGGAGAGCATGCTAACCATTACACCACCAATGATGTACTTCACTCTAGGAGAGCATGCTAACCATTACACCACCAATGATGTACTCCACTCTAGGAGAGCATGCTAACCATTACACCACCAATGATGTACTCCACTCTAGGAGAGCATGCTAACCATTACACCACCAATGATGTACTCCACTCTAGGAGAGCATGCTAACCATTACACCACCAATGATGTACTCCACTCTAGGAGAGCATGCTAACCATTACACCACCAATGATGTACTTCACTCTAGGAGAGCATGCTAACCATTACACCACCAATGATGTACTTCACTCTAGGAGAGTATGCTAACCAATATACCACCAATGCAGTGTACAATAAGATAAGACTCACACAAACAGGTGGTGCCATTTCCTTGGTAACCATATTTACAGCGACAATCAAAGTGGTTTGGAGTGTCTATACAATCAGCATTCTCATCACAATTGTCTTGTCGCAAAGCACATTCATCTATTTCTCCAGACAGACATTTTTGTCTTGTATCAAACTTGGTACATGGTATGCATGAGTTTTGTCCTGCGATTGGTTGGTGGTATGCTGGAGGACAAACTTGACATTTCTGGGTTACTGTATTGTGGAAATAGTCTGATGGACATGATACTGTAAAAAATATTGTAGTTAAATGATTTAAAATGATATAAAATCACAGAATCTAGAGTTTAATGTAAATTTGAGGGAGGATGGATGCTAAGTTGGAAAACGTTTGTATGACATTTGACCATCTCAGCTAAACAGAAAAAGTAACAGTAAATTGTTAGAAAACATGCAGTCAGTCAATATTCTTGAAGAATAAAAGGTCCTTTATCTTTGAAAAAGAATCCTCAATTATAAAAACATTTCATATATCTAATTGTGTCAATAAAGCTTATTATTGGATAGTCAAAGCATCTAATTAAATCATCTTGAATTTTAGACTAAAAAAAGAAATACCCATGCAATGAATTGCAAAGACCCTGTGAAATGATAGTCAAGAACTATTGTAAAAAAAAATTCTTCCTAGAGTTCATTGAATTTATTGTCTAGTAAAACCTTAGTAAAATCTCATCACATATCTACAATTTTTCATTGTAAGTACTTACCAACTGAACATTGGTCTACATATATAGCACCCACATGTGGTGTACTTTTGCCATATGGACAGGACTGACAACTGTCCTCATTGTCACCAGGTTTATATGTACCTAACACACATGGTTCACATATACCCAACACTGATAGTTCTGTACCAGCTCCACAGGTACCTGTAAAAGTTTATATTTAAAGTAGATATTATCTTCAAACATTTTGTCATATTCAACCAATATTTGGCTTAAAATCAATTTATTACTGGTGAGTGATTGTTGTTTAACACCAACTCAGCAATTTTTCAGCTATATTATGGTGAGAACAGGTTAATTTTCAATGAAATGATGAAGAGGTTCCCTTTGTACTAGACCAACATGCTTAGCTGGATTTTTATGTGCTAACTCACTGAAACAACAGTCTGTGGATAGACATGTCGCCCCACTCAGACACATTATCCTTATTCCGAGCCAAGCAGTCTTTGCTCTTTCTCTTTAATTCTGCGTGCTTAGCGGAGAAGCAACAAATACCACTTTAATAGTTTTTGGTTTGACCCGATTGGGACTCGAACCCACAATCTACCACACTCCAGGCGAGCATGCTGACCATTACATCACCAATGTGCTTTTTTATTACTGGTATATGTATTTCAAAAGCATACAATAGTAAACATTTAAGGGGAGATCAAATTCATCAAGGGAAGATTTTTTTCCAACATGTCCTTTACTTTAAAAAGTTACTTGTCCAAAACCATTATTAACTTATCCAAAATAATCAGAGTATGCAAACAAATGAAATTAAAAATTTCAAATGCTGCAATTATTTTTTCAAGCTTTCCTCGCCAATTGGTCCAAAAGTCCAGAGAAAGAAAGCATTTAACGCTATAAGTTGGAGATTGCATGTCATATATTTAGTCAAGCAATTATTTCAGATCAGGTTGTATTAATCGATATTGCAAGTATTAATGTGTTTACAATATAATTTTGAGTTGTCTTCCCATTATACTTACTTAGATAATCTACTTCTGATGTTGACTCAGTGTGTTGAGTTGTCTTCCCATTATACTTACTTAGACAATCTACTTCTGATGTTGACTCAGTGTGTTGAGTTGTCTTCCCATTATACTTACTTAGACAATCTACTTCTGATGTTGACTCAGTGTGTTGAGTTGTCTTCCCATTATACTTACTTAGACAATCTACTTCTGATGTTGACTCAGTGTGTTGAGTTGTCTTCCCATTATACTTACTTAGACAATCTACTTCTGATGTTGACTCAGTGTGTTGAGTTGTCTTCCCATTATACTTACTTAGACAATTTACTTCTGATGTTGACTCAGTGTGTTGAGTTGTCTTCCCATTATACTTACTTAGACAATCTACTTCTGATGTTGACTCAGTGTGTTGAGTTGTCTTCCCATTATACTTACTTAGACAATCTACTTCTGATGTTGACTCAGTGTGTTGAGTTGTCTTCCCATTATACTTACTTAGACAATCTACTTCTGATGTTGACTCAGTGTGTTGAGTTGTCTTCCCATTATACTTACTTAGACAATCTACTTCTGATGTTGACTCAGTGTGTTGAGTTGTCTTCCCATTATACTTACTTAGACAATCTACTTCTGATGTTGACTCAGTGTGTTGAGTTGTCTTCCCATTATACTTACTTAGACAATCTACTTCTGATGTTGACTCAGTGTGTTGAGTTGTCTTCCCATTATACTTACTTAGACAATCTACTTCTGATGTTGACTCAGTGTGTTGAGTTGTCTTCCCATTATACTTACTTAGACAATCTACTTCTGATGTTGACTCAGTGTGTTGAGTTGTCTTCCCATTATACTTACTTAGACAATCTACTTCTGATGTTGACTCAGTGTGTTGAGTTGTCTTCCCATTATACTTACTTCGACAATCTACTTCTGATGTTGACTCAGTGTGTTGAGTTGTCTTCCCATTATACTTACTTAGACAATCTACTTCTGATGTTGACTCAGTGTGTTGAGTTGTCTTCCCATTATACTTACTTAGACAATCTACTTCTGATGTTGACTCAGTGTGTTGAGTTGTCTTCCCATTATACTTACTTAGACAATCTACTTCTGATGTTGACTCAGTGTGTTGAGTTGTCTTCCCATTATACTTACTTAGACAATCTACTTCTGATGTTGACTCAGTGTGTTGAGTTGTCTTCCCATTATACTTACTTAGACAATCTACTTCTGATGTTGACTCAGTGTGTTGAGTTGTCTTCCCATTATACTTACTTAGACAATCTACTTCTGATGTTGACTCAGTGTGTTGAGTTGTCTTCCCATTATACTTACTTAGACAATCTACTTCTGATGTTGACTCAGTGTGTTGAGTTGTCTTCCCATTATACTTACTTAGACAATCTACTTCTGATGTTGACTCAGTGTGTTGAGTTGTCTTCCCATTATACTTACTTAGACAATCTACTTCTGATGTTGACTCAGTGTGTTGAGTTGTCTTCCCATTATACTTACTTAGACAATCTACTTCTGATGTTGACTCAGTGTATTGAGTTGTCTTCCCATTATACTTACTTCGACAATCTACTTCTGATGTTGACTCAGTGTGTTGAGTTGTCTTCCCATTATACTTACTTCGACAATCTACTTCTGATGTTGACTCAGTGTGTTGAGTTGTCTTCCCATTATACTTACTTAGACAATCTACTTCTGATGTTGACTCAGTGTGTTGAGTTGTCTTCCCATTATACTTACTTAGACAATCTACTTCTGATGTTGACTCAGTGTGTTGAGTTGTCTTCCCATTATACTTACTTAGACAATCTACTTCTGATGTTGACTCAGTGTGTTGAGTTGTCTGTCCATTACCACATGATTTACAGGACATCTTGCCAGTTTCATCTTGATAATATCCTATGTCACATGGTCGACAATCCAATGTAGATTTGTCAAAGTAATTTCCTGTTTTACAAGATTCTGAAAGAAAAATATTACAGGGCTTATAGTCCTATGCTAATTTTTAACTTGTCAAATAGAACTTAAAATAAAAATCAAAAAATTTGGTTGTTTGTCCCTTTTGGTTCTCTCATATCTTTGAAACGCTAAAGCTACAACAAATCTGTAGGAACCTTCCAGAAAGAAATTTTTCAATGGAAAAACTGAATAAAAATCTGACTTAAATAAAATATCATTTTGGCTCCCTCTGACCCCTTTAATCTCAGAAACCATAACAGCCAGGTCAAATCTGTTTGAAAAACACAGGTGCAGAATTTTATAAGGAATCTAAAGAAAAAAAAATTCTATCAAAATCAGATTTTAAATAAAAATTTAGTTTACATTTATCCTTAACAGTTAACAGAATATTTCTACATATTACTTTTAATTTCTCATGGAAATTACTGTTTTCTATCCCAATATTCATAATTTTACATTAATGGATTTTATAACTCAAAATTTTGCTTTGAATGAAAACTGGACTTACTATAACAATGTGATGAACTACTAGCTCCTGAAAATTCAGTTGTGTATCCTAAGTCACATGACTGACACCTGATCTGTTTTTCATGGTCTGTATACTGTCCTTGAGGACACAATTCACAAGAACCAGAGGATGGGTTCATGTATGTCCCTCTTGCACAATTCACTGAAAGCAAACACATTTTCTTACTGATCCATCTGTGCATTATGTTGATAAATTACAAACTTTTCCCTTTATTTGAATATTAAGATTACATCTAGAAATTTGTAGGAAGTAGCAACAATTTTTTTTACAAAGTCGAATAGGCCATAAATCATTATATCTATTAAATGATTGATTATTCTATTAATTAAGGTTAAGATACATTTGTTTTAAGGAAAAAACTGAACTGAATCAAATTAATTATAGCTATTGAACAAGGTACATTATCCAAAAAGACATGAATTCAATTTACAATTAGGGAAAAAAAACTGAGCTAAATCAAACTAAAATTAATTACTGCTTGGAAGGATTTAATAAAAGAATCATATACAAAATGGTATGAACTCAATTTGCATAGATATAAAAATATATAATACCACATAATCCATTGAGGAGTATCTGTCCAGCCTGACATGTGACATAAGGTTTAACAACCAACGATGCAGGATCACATGAGAAGTTCTCGGTGTTAAACTCTTCATTCTTAACCATTGTCTCCAACTGTGTCAAAGGAAGGACACCATCCCCCTCACTTACTAATGACCTGTCAACAAATGTTATTTTCATACAAAATGTACTTTTTTCAATTAAAACTCGTCTTATTTGATTTTTTAAAATAAAATTCATTAAGATAGTTAAATATTTTGAGCTTTTATAAAATATTTTGAGCTTTTATAAAATAACATGTACTTTAAGCCTTTTAACTTTAAAGTGAGTGAGCAATTTTTCAGCTATATAATGGTGTGAACAAGTGGCATTTTTGATGAGATGAAGATTTTTATAATGCTAGCTCACTGAAACAAGTCTGTATGTAGACATGTCGCCCCGCTCAAACACATTATCTGGACTCTTAAGCTAACCAGTTTTATCCGGACTCTAAGCCAGCCAATTTTATCTGGACTCCAAGCCAACCAGTTTTATCCGGACTCTAAGCCAACCAGTTTTATCCGGACTCTAAGCCAACCAGTTTTATCCGGACTCTAAGTCAACCAGTTTTATCCGGACTCTAAGCCAACCAGTTTTATCCGGACTCTAAGCCAACCAGTTTTATCCGGACTCTAAGCCAACCAGTTTTTACTCTTATAACTCCTTGAAGCTGTATGTTTTTAGTGGAGAAGTTGTAAATACCAATTTTTAAGTCTTTGGAAGACCTGTCCTGTGATTTATTGCACAATAGGTAAGTGAGCCAGTCATTACACAAATGAGGCGGTTACTAAATTATAAACAATTTTCAAAAATTTCCATAGGATATCATGTCATCCATTGTTAATGAAACTGCATTTGGATATTCTTACCCATTAACTGGAATGTCAAAAATGACTAGATATGTGCCTTTAGTAGACCTACGACGACGTCTACGGACAGATGTCACACACTCCACTGTTATGTTGGAGAAGTTACAAACATTGCCTGGACACATTCCAAACTCCATATTCCATTGGTTCATACTTTTGACAAAGTTCTGACTTAGTATTTCTCTATACATAGTGGTACATAAAGGTCCTAGGAATACCATTTCTCCCTGGATGGTACCAGCAGGTTGAGACGATTCTATAAAAATAAAATACTACTGTAGTTATTATGAAAATAAAGCTTAAACATTGGTGGTCATCAATTGCACCAATAACAACAGCCACCTCTTACACTAATTCATTGTACACAATATGTCGTAACTAGAACTTGAAGTTACTGTCTGGAAATCATTCTGTCCACAGACGGACTGCAATAACGATGACATTACATAATATTAATATCATTTATTTATGGAGGTATAAAAAACAGATCAGGAATACTAGCAATTTTGCATATACATTGTAGATAGGTTTTGTTTTCAACAAAAAAGTCATTAAAATTATTTAGATTTGTATAAATATGTATGCTTAACATCAATGCACAACAATTATATTATATAAAGTGCTCAAAGAGTATATAATATACCAAAGAAATGTCATTATGTGAAACAGAAAATTACTGTAAGATCTAAAATTAGCAAAGAAACTGTTTAAAGACAGAGAATCAAAAATACATAGATATATCACAAAAACTTGCCACTACATAACAAATGTAATTAAAATAATTTAATAACATTGACACCCTTTATTAAAGAACAAACAAATCAGTACTATATATCATTTACCTGCACAGGTAGGAAATGTAAACTCTTCTCCCCTCGGTGGATCCCAAAATCCTTCATGTCCACATTTGTAGAACGGTGGTATCTCTTCCACAAACTTATGTAGTACAGGGTCTTTACATCTTATAGTACAATATATACCATCAGACCAGCTACTACACGTCATGATAACGTTAGAGGACGGGACAGGCATTGTACAGTTAGAGGCTGAAAATAGATATATAACACAGTTAACATCAGACCAGTTACTACACGTCATGATAACGTTAGAGGACGGGACAGGCATTGTACAGTTAGAGGCTGAAAATAGATATATAACACAGTTAACATCAGACCAATTGCTACACGTCATAATTATGTTAGAGGAAGAGACAGGCATTGTACAGTTAGAGGCTGAAAATAGATATATAACACAGTTAACATCAGACCAATTGCTACACGTCATAATTATGTTAGAGGAAGGGACAGGCATTGTTCAGTTAGAGGCTGAAAATAGATATATAACACAGTTAACATCAGACCAATTGCTACATGTCATAATTATGTTAGAGGAAGGGACAGGCATTGTACAGTTAGAGGCTGAAAATAGATATATAACACAGTTAACATCGGACCAATTGCTACACGTCATAATTATGTTAGAGGAAGGGACAGGCATTGTACAGTTAGAGGCTGAAAATAGATATATAACACAGTTAACATCAGACCAATTGCTACACGTCATAATTATGTTAGAGGAAGGGACAGGCATTGTACAGTTAGAGGCTGAAAATAGATATATAACACAGTTAACATCAGACCAATTGCTACACGTCATAATTATATTAGAGGACGGGACAGGCATTGTACAGTTAGAGGCTGAAAATAGATATATAACACAGTTAACATCAGACCAATTGCTACACGTCATAATTATGTTAGAGGACGGGACAGGCATTGTACAGTTAGAGGCTGAAAATAGATATATAACACAGTTAACATCAGACCAATTGCTACACGTCATAATTATGTTAGAGGACGGGACAGGCATTGTACTGTTAGAGGCTGAAAATAGATATATAACAAAGTGAAACTTGTCCTAGCCAATCTCTTAAAGATAATAAAATGTCTATATCTTTTCAATATTGGATATTAAAGTGGAAAAGGATTTTTAAATATATTTTGGCCAAAATTCATCATTTGGATTCTATTTATCAGAAATACCAAATGTGTTAGTTTTATGCATGTATTTCCAAGATAGAAATGTGGGGTTACCTAACAACTCATACAAGCCTATCATCAATATGGCGTGGGTTCATGGTCGGTTTTGTAAATTACAAAAAAGGGTGGACTCGACTCACAGCTGCAAGTGATAAAGTTGACCAGTTGCTTGCCCATGGTCAGTGGTTCTCTCCTTGTACTCCGGCTTCTTTCACCACTAGAACTGGTCACCATGATATAGCTGAAATATTGCTGAAGGTGGTGTTAAAACACCAAAAAGTCAAATCAATCAATCTTATATTTTAAACTACCAGAGACTATAACAATTGTACAAGATGCATAAGAAGGGTCACATTCTGCCCTCTCTCTCCACCCTCCTCCTCACCCCTTTCCCAAAATTGTTTTACACATAATGTAGCTGATATACTACACAGATGTTAATGAAAGAGGTGCTGAACACTTCCCAATCTTAATAATTTGTTCAGGAGTTAGGGTTCTGGAGTTTAACGCCACTTTCAACAATATTTCAGCTAAATTGTGGCGGTATAATATTTTGTTCAAGAAAATCCATTGATGTACTTATTTAATACTTACGTATAACATAAACAGTAAAACTACAGACAGCTGTGTTGTTCTCTCTATCATATGATATGTACATCACATCATATTCACCATAGGCAAATACCTGACCTGTTGTACACAAACAAAATCATTTAAAATTTGTGTCAATAGTAGGGATGGCAAACCGTTCAGAATTTACTAACCGGTTACTCGAATAATCTTCCGACCGATTACTCGGTTAACCGGTAGATATCATTGTTCAGATGTAATCTTGCAAGGGACAAATCAATAAGGCGATGTCAATAATAAACTTATATTACATAAAGAATTTTACTGTATTTCGTGAAGGAACCTTATAATCTGGAGCTAGGATACTCATTAAATTTTAAAATCCTTTGCCTTCTACGAGTTTTAACGGCATATAATCCAATACCACCATTTCAACTATTGCTTTTGTAACGTGTTCATTCTGGGAAGATGACAATTTCCATGATCGTGGTGAATTTGCAAATTCGGCTACAGATGGCTGTTTTTCAGGCGTAAACCATCCAGAAATATCAGACGAATGTTTTAGCTTTAAATGATTAAGCATATTGCTAGTTCCTCCCGTATATGTCATTTCTAAATTGCACAGTTTGCATTTCACAATTTTCGACTCCACATCTCGTTTAAAATACGACCAAAGCTGTCGATTGTGGTGGAGGCATTTTGTAATGAAACTTCAAACATTTCAATTGCAAGTTAATTAGACAGATGAACAGTTTTTACAATTGTTGTGATTAGTTATGGTTGTGAAAACATGAATGCCCGCGAGATAGTTATCGTGTCTTATCACAGTTATTTAATTATTGATTTAATCTGATATCTAATTTTATTTACTGTTACACTATACATGTACTTTAAATATTTTTTAACTTTTATGAATTGAGGAAACAGTGACAAGATCGAGATATTTTCATCATATTTTATCAAAACATAACGAATAATCGAATCGCAAAATAGCTAACCGGCTACGATCTTTCCGACGGTTAACCGAGTAATCGTTGCCATCCCTAGTCAATAGTAATACATTTTCAATGTCTACATACAAATTGTATCTCTTTTTAACCCTCTGTAATCATAAAACAAAATGCTGTATCTAGTGACATATCTGTACAGTAGTCCCTCACTAATAAGGACCCCTTCCACTGAAGGTCATTCCTCTTATCACGCCAGATTGCATATGTAAAGAGATAGTAAATATTACTACATTGCACCCTCTTTCAAGAGTCATCCCTCTTATCATGCCAGATTACATATGTAAAGAGATAGTCAATACTACTACATTGCACCCCCTTTCAAGAGAGATCACCCATCTTATAAGGTCATTATTTCATTGCAGAAGGGGGGTCCTTATAAGAGAGGGGCTACTGTACTTGTCATTTTAATAATATATGAAAGTTTTTTTTATTGTAACCTTACATATATTTAAAAGGAAAACATAATGTTTGTTAAGTGCACAGCTTAAATCTTGAAAAAAAATATACCAATCTATTATGGACTAATGAAGACAGACATACAGAAATTACACACCTGATCTATGAGACTGTATTATATTAACTATCTCTACGTTATCAGAGAATCTAGGTTCTGTCCAATTAACTATATTCAGTCTACTTGTAGTAACCACTTGCACAAATGCTGGACAATATTCTACTGTTGGTGGCTCAGTATCTGTAAAATGGCAAGTAATTAATTACATCATCGTTATACCACTCCTCTTTAATCAGCCATCCTGACTTATCACCATCAAATTTCAAAGTCCAAATTTCCAAAAATCATGTAATTTCTATGCATATTTCTTCCTTGTTATATTGCACCCTTGCTTATCATCAAAACATAGCTTTATCCAAAAGGCCGTGGTAAAATGAGGATATGTTGTACCTTAATTTTCACACACATAATGTACAATAACCCAAGTGATAATTATGATCACGAAAAATGTCTGTTCTGCATTTATCAATCCCGCAATATATTCGTAAATTCATTTGATTTTCAAAACTCAAACACAAATCATTAGTTCGCAAAATTCATTATATTATTAACATTTCAGCATTTTTTAAATCTATGAATCAAACAATCCTACAAAAAACAAAAATTATAATTTATTATCCAATTATTTGAAACTACTAATTTATAGTTCTCTAAAAGCTTAGAACACATTTCACTTTTACCTTTAGTTGAATTACAGAACTGACCACTGTACCCAGTGGGACATCCACCACTTCTACACACAGATGGTTCTATAACCTCCACACCGCTGTTGATATAACTTGAGAAGTCCTGCCACCTAAATACTGTCCCTGATGGCATACTGATAGAACAGTTACCACTTTCTGTGACAATATGTGTGGCATTCAGCATAGAGTCATACATATTGACCTGGCTTATTATACCATGGAACATGTTATTGTTATTAACAGTGTCTGGTCCCAACACAATGTTTTGTCTGCAAAATAAACAGAAACATTTATTTAGAGTTTGAATATATCTTGTCATATATCTTCAAAAGTTACTACTATTCGTTTCCTTGTAATCTGTTCCTTTAAATCAGAAACGATAAAATGGTTATCCCATATATACTCATATAAATATCTTGAATCTGATTTGATAAAACACTGTCACATGATATTTATCCATTCGTTGGGTCACCCGCTAATAGTAAGGTCCACCGCTCGCGAGGAAATCCCAAGGATATTCCCACGTGAGGCTAACGTGTTTCCAATTATAGTTACTTCCCTTGATTCAACAGACAACAAACATGGCGTCCAGCAACAGGTTCGTCACTGTAGGCGAAGAAGAAATGGAATGATTGCTGTCGAATAAGGACTCCAAGAACACGAAGAGGAAAATTTCGAGTTCTCTTAAATACTTCAGAACATTCTTGGCAAAAAATTACCAGAATGACAATTTCGAAAGCTTTACTTGTGATGTTTTAGACGACCGCCTGAAAGTGTTTTATGCTAGATCAAGGAAAACAGACGGAAAACAATTTACTTTTCTCTGGGAGACTAACCGTCCGGTCACACTCCAACAAGGGTGATAATTGTATAATACTATTTGAATCAAAATGAGTTCCCTCCCTCTTTTCAAACTACTTGAATAAGGTTTTAACTTTTAACTTTTTGAATATAGATCATGTTCTCATCAACTCATCAAATTACTCAAATCAAGTTAACTTCTCAATGGATTTTTCAAGAGAATGTTTAAAAGTGTAAATAGAAACAGATTGACATAAATATTAGATTCTATACAACATCAAACTTATAGGTGTAATGATCTAAAAACAATTAGAAAAAACTCAGTATAACATTAGCCTTTATGAAAGACAATTGAATTATGACTTCTTCCAAAAACAGGAACTGAATGTCCTATTAAACACCAAAACTAACCCGATAGGTAATTCTTGACCACTTCCAAACCCAATCCCTTCTATTTGTACCACTCCATTGATATATAAAAACCACTGTCCGTTCTCTTCACTGTTCCATGTCAAACATAAATGATTCCAAGATCCGTCCAGAATTGTAAAATTAATTGTTCTTTCACCCCAGTAAGACAAATGTAAACTATCCGTGTTTAGTCTCAGGATCTCATGGTCAATTTTGGGGTCACTGAAAAGATACAGAAACATTTAACTCTAATCTTAGATGAGAGGCTATCAATCTAGCGTAAAATCTTATCATAGATGATGCACAGGGTTATGACTAGCTCAAGATGATGTATACTTAACTTTTACCATGACATAATTTATAAGAAATTTTAAGGAAATCTTGGTATTACAGATTCCGTCATCAGTTAGTATTACAGATGCCGTCATCAGTTAGTATTACAGATGCCGTCATCAGTAAACCTGTTCATTAACATGAATTTCTGAATATTGCATTAAATAACAGTTAAATCATTTAAATCTAATACAAATTGATGGTAAAAGCATTTGAATGAGTTATGCTAAAATGATTATCATATGAACAAAGCCTTATAATCATCGGGCTTAGGTCCTACCATTGGTTCATTACCATAGTATTGAAAATGGGTTCTATACTATAAATTAGCTCTACTAGTTTGCAAATCAAAGAAAAACTTTTATTATTCTAAAAATATTTAAAATTAATATTTTTTACGACATTACCAAATAATTTGACTGGTTTCTACTTACCTATCAACATCTTTTAAAGTAAGGACAGGTGATGATGATGTAGAGTCTATAACCTTCAACCAAAAACATACACTTAACTGGTTCCTGTTTTTCATCCTGGTTACCTCTGTTACTACTCTGCCACCTGGTGTGAAATACAGATCATACCAATAATCTCTTTCTGAAAATACAGTAAATGACACATTAAGGCATTGTGATTGTATAGAAGTTAATTACACTAGCACACCTTTCAATATATCTAAAAATTAAATTGTTAAGTGGCTCTCCTGAAAAGAAAAATACAGGTTGATGTAATCCAGCCAAATTTTTTGAAGTATCTACCACAGCCAATTCATTGTTTTCTTTCAAATATCGAAACAACTTAATGCAAAAACAAATCATTTACAGGTAGACATTTTTATTCAATGTAAATATAAGTCAAACTGAAAGCTCTAATAGTCATGAAAATTTATGCATTAATCATTCATATTATTATACCAAATCTCATTGAAGATATTTTTCTCATCATTTCAAAATATCAATATATGAAGAAATCTTACTGCGAGATTTTGAAATTCTTCTGCAAATGAAGTGCTTCCTGTATGAGAAAACTCGTGTGATAGAAGGGTCTTGACCTATTACCTAATACCCATCACAAAACAATACATCACAATTTACACAAAGGATCATCATAAAGATTTGTGTTTATTATTCTAAGAAGTTTCCTAACATACTTCACACATCTCACCATGAAAACAAAAGTTTCCTAACATACTTCACACATCTCACCATGAAAACAAAAGTTTCCTAACATACTTCACACATCTCACCATGAAAACAAAAGTTTCCTAACATACTTCACACGTCTCACCATGAAAACAAAAGTTTCCTAACATACTTCACACGTCTCACCATGAAAACAAAAGTTTCCTAACATACTTCACACGTCTCACCATGAAAACAAAAGTTTCCCAACATACTTCACACGTCTCACCATGAAAACAAAAGTTTCCCAACATACTTCACACACGTCTCACCATGAAAACCAAGGACTATAAAAATTGGATTGGGACTATTACTATTGAGGCCTAAATTTTGACCCACATTAATATCAAGACTTTATTGAACCCCTCCATGAAAAGCCTTGGCTACTTCATACTCTTACCACTATGCTCCAATCCACAAAAGACAGA
This sequence comes from Bathymodiolus septemdierum, assembly GCA_963383655.1. Classification (NCBI taxonomy): domain Eukaryota; kingdom Metazoa; phylum Mollusca; class Bivalvia; order Mytilida; family Modiolidae; genus Bathymodiolus; species Bathymodiolus septemdierum. The sequence continues at coordinate 27,340,911 of OY726522.1, read as the reverse complement.
ACTAATTTACATATGTGGAAGATCATATTAATTTCATCTGGAAACACACCTCAAATTTAAGAATGTTGTAATATGTACAGCTTCAATCTTTCAGATTTGTGTGGGGTTTTTTTTAATATACCGTATTTAGGGTTGTATAATGTGGAGGATTTTGCCCAGATTCTTTAATTTGTAGGAGGGGTGCGCATTATAAACAGGAACAATGTGCTTCACTCTTTCCCAGACCGGGAAATCACATGTCCGCCAATAAAACCCAACACATTTAATATTTTGCAACTTTATTGAAGATGAAAAGAGATAAATGGTTCTTAAATTCTCCCAGCAAATGAAACATGCTCAAAGGACTGAAAAATATATACGATTGATATTTAATTCTTACATTTCCGACGGCGATTTTTTTAAAAGTCCATGCACATTATAGACACAAACTAGTTTTTTTCTGGAGATTTTCAAGGCCAAGAGGGGGTGCACATTATGCACCAATGTGCATTATACAACCCTAAATACGGTACATGTAAATCTTTGATAAACAAAAGCTGAATGACAATCCCATCTACATGGCTTTACTAACAATTATATTTTGCAGTTTCTTTATGTCTAATTATGCATTAATTAGCCTATCATGACCATAGGTTGTATTAATTTGACATCAGTTGTAATTTAAATGACATTTGGTATTAAAGACATAAAAATCTAACCTTTTCCACAATCAGGACCAACATAACCAGGTAGACAAACACACTGTCCATTGTGACATTCTGTAGCCTCATTCTGACATACTGGACATGGTTGGTTTATAACATTACAGTTAGGACCAGAATAACCACTTGTACATGTGCAGAAATATCCTCCAATCACATTTGTACATTGTCCATCATGAAGACATGGATCAGAGACACACTCATTGAGATCTGTCTGACATTGATTTCCAGTGTATCCTGTTTACAAGAGAGTAGTTGGTATTTTAGTTCATTGTACTGATATTATCTTATCATTGAGTAAGTGAGTTTTTTTTTGTTAAATGCTAAGTGAGCAATTTTTCAGTCACATCATGGCAAGAACAGATTACATTTCGATTAGATGGTAATATTAGGTCAGATGACCTGATTTATTTTGTTATTTCCACTATAAATATGCTACAGTCTAGTTCTAATTCAGAGAAAGGTATTGTAACCTATGTTTTTGGATCGAATTAGGTGACAATCCCATGTTTTGAAAAGAAAAAAAAAAGTGCCAAAACCTATTTAGAGAACAAAACTAGCTCTCTGTCAGTTCATGCAGACATATTTTAGCTGAGACAACTCTTCCAATTAAAACATGTCTGTGTATCTACATTCTAGATTAGGAATTTCAACACACATTATTTCAATAGTTTTAAAAACTTGTTTCAAGCTCTTAAATAAATTTAATTTAATTTAATTTAATACACATAACTCAAAAATAGACTACGAATTACAAGACTCAAATTTACTCATGTTAGCTTGAGTTCTATGAAAGTTGCATACAACATTTAGATCTTAACAACATGTAAATGTGGACACAGGTTAAAAAACATTTACAAATTTTGACATTTTTTCAACAATGGGCAATAACTCTGGAATGACAAAATGAAAACTATTAATTGCAGCATGGGAACTAATGGTTACCAAATGATACCCGAGTTCATGAATCGTCAGATTTATTAATCAAAATGTTATGAATATAATTGCAAACATCCTTTTCAGCACAAACATATCTCAGAAAGAAAAAGAGGAAGGGAAAATTTGTCAGCATACTCTAGATATATCTTACAATAAAGAAGAAAAAGACATTACATAATTGTCTTACCTGGTAGACAGGTACACCTGAAGTCATTGACAATATTGAGGCATGTAGCATTGTTATAACAAGGTAGACTGAGACAGTTGTCTACCTTTGTATCACATCTTTGTCCAGTCCATCCAGCTTCACAGCTGTAATAAAAATGTACAAGAATTCTAAATCTAAAAGGGGTAAAGGTTAGGGTTATGGTGTTTAACATCACTTTCAACAATATTTCAGCTATATTGTGGCAGTCAGTTTTATTGGTGGAGGAAACCGGAGTACCGGTTCAGACATATGAACAGAATTGAACAATATACATACTCTCTCCTTTTAACATGTACATAAGGCATTAATCACAATTTATCATGTGGTCCACACCATACATGTTCAACTTTGACACAATTGAGCTGAAAGACCTGAATGAACTTTGTTCAATCTAAAATTTTCTGTGCAATATATTATATAAAAACTTAATACTTACATGCATGTGAAAGTATCCACCAGATTTAGACAGGTTCCATTATGTTGGCATGGCAACTCTAAACACATATCTATATTATGTTGACAGTTACCACCAGTAAAACTATCCTTACAGGTACATGTGTACCCATTTACTTGGTCAATACACTGGCCATCATTAAAACATGGTGAAGAACGACACTCGTTTATCTCAATCTAAAACAACAATAAAATTAACTTATACATGTAGCTTGTTGTATGAATACTACCAGGTAAATATATATAATAATTAGCTGCTGAAGCAAACTTTTAACAGTTGTTTGTGTTTTTCTTTGGGTATGCCAGTTTCCTCCACCAATAATACTGACTGCCACGATATAACTGAAATATTGTTTGGTTTTTTCTTTGCTTTATGGTGCTTAACGCCACTTTCAACAATATTTCAGTTATATTGTGGCGGTCAGTTTTATTGGTGGAGGAACCGGGGTACCCATCACAAAACCAGACCTGTCACGAATCACAGATAAACTATATCACATAATGTTGTATCAAGTACACCTCACCATGAACGGGGTTCGAAATCACAATGTTAGTGGTGATAAGCACTGATTGCATAGGTAGTTGAAAATCCAACTACCATACGATCACGACCACGACGGTCCTTGTTTCTTATTAGTAAGAGTTGTAATCATATATGTTATGATATATTACAACCTTATTTCTAACTAACATATAGTGATTGAAAATGACTTTCATGTGATTTAAGAGTAATTCTTATAACATAAGTAACTTAGATGGCTATAGATGACATGGTTATTATATGACTGACCATTGTAACTGTGATATGTTGTTGGTTGTTGTTGGTTACATAATGTCCAGTGGCAAATATTTTATACAATTTTGCATATTCAAGATGAGAACAGGTTCAGCAATATCTTAAACTATGTAAAAATGAGGGAGGCATGGGGCAATCAGGGCAACGACTTAAATGAGGGAGGCATGGGGCAATCAGGGTAACGACTTAAATGAGGGAGGCATGGGGCAATCAGGGCAACGACTTAAATGAGGGAGGCATGGGGCAATCAGGGCAACGACTTAAATGAGGGAGGCATGGGGCAATCAGGGCAATGACTTAAATGAGGGAGGCATGGGACAATCAGGGCAACGACTTAAATGAGGGAGGCATGGGACAATCAGGGCAACGACTTAAATGAGGGAGGCATGGGGCAATCAGGGCAACGACTTAAATGAGGGAGGCATGGGGCAATCAGGGCAATGACTTAAATGAGGGAGGCATGGGGCAATCAGGGCAACGACTTAAATGAGGGAGACATGGGGCAATCAGGGCAACGACTTTTAACAGCTACTAGAAAAGTATAGAGAGATGAATGAGGGAGGCATGGGACAATCAGGGCAACGACTTAAATGAGGGAGGCATGGGGCAATCAGGGCAATGACTTTTAACAGCTACTAGAAAAGTATAGAGAGATGAATGAGGGAGGCATGGGACAATCAGGGCAACGACTTTTAACAGCTACTAGAAAAGTATAGAGATGAATGAGGGAGGCATGGGACAATCAGGGCAACGACTTTTAACAGCTACTAGAAAAGTATAGAGAGATGAATAAGGGAGGCATGGGACAATCAGGGCAACGACTTCTAACAGCTACTAGAAAAGTATACAGAGATGAATAAGGACGAACAAATTTACTTTTTGTAGCGGATACAATGTGTCTCCTTTTTAAAAAAAAAATGTGTTATTGGGCAGATAGCAAACTGTGATATGGTACATTAGAAATCGTAAATGTCACATGAACCAGAAATCTTCAATAATTTCAATTTATGTAAATTATAATATTATACATAATTTCCAAGAATTACTAAACATTAGGTAAGAAATACATTATTTACCGAACAGTTGTGACCAGTATAGCCTTCCATACATATACAAGAGAACTGATCATCTCCTAAATCTGTACATATACTACCATCAGTACAAGGACTGGTGATACACTGACTTATATGTTCATTACATGTGTCACCTATAAAATACAACATAATTATGCATCTAATATTTATTTCTTTTATCATACCACACTGTCTGAACAGTTCCAAAAACTTAAAAATTGTAGAAATAGTGGCAATATTGATACCCTTAGCACACATATACATGACTGCTGACACACCTGGCTTGGTACAGACACTTGTACAAATAAGTGGAAGGGATAACCCTTAACACACATATACATGACTGCTGACACACCTGGCTTGGTACAGACACTTGTACAAATAAGTGGAAGGGATAACCCTTAACACACATATACATGACTGCTGACACACCTGGCTTGGTACAGACACTTGTACAAATAAGTGGAAGGGATAACCCTTAACACACATATACATGACTGCTGACACACCTGGCTTGGTACAGACACTTGTACAAATAAGTGGAAGGGATAACCCTTAACACACATATACATGACTGCTGCCACACCTGGCTTGGTACAGACACTTGTACAAATAAGTGGAAGGGATAACCCTTAACACACATATACATGACTGCTGACACACCTGGCTTGGTACAGACACTTGTACAAATAAGTGGAAGGGATAACCCTTAACACACATATACATGACTGCTGACACACCTGGCTTGGTACAGACACTTGTACAAATAAGTGGAAGGGATAACCCTTAACACACATATACATGACTGCTGACACACCTGGCTTGGTACAGACACTTGTACAAATAAGTGGAAGGGATAACCCTTAACACACATATACATGACTGCTGACACACCTGGCTTGGTACAGACACTTGTACAAATAAGTGGAAGGGATAACCCTTAACACACATATACATGACTGCTGACACACCTGGCTTGGTACAGACACTTGTACAAATAAGTGGAAGGGATAACCCTTAACACACATATACATGACTGCTGACACACCTGGCTTGGTACAGACACTTGTACAAATAAGTGGAAGGGATAACCCTTAACACACATATACATGACTGCTGACACACCTGGCTTGGTACAGACACTTGTACAAATAAGTGGAAGGGATAACCCTTAACACACATATACATGACTGCTGACACACCTGGCTTGGTACAGACACTTGTACAAATAAGTGGAAGGGATAACCCTTAACACACATATACATGACTGCTGACACACCTGGCTTGGTACAGACACTTGTACAAATAAGTGGAAGGGATAACCCTTAACACACATATACATGACTGCTGACACACCTGGCTTGGTACAGACACTTGTACAAATAAGTGGAAGGGATAACCCTTAACACACATATACATGACTGCTGACACACCTGGCTTGGTACAGACACTTGTACAAATAAGTGGAAGGGATAACCCTTAACACACATATACATGACTGCTGACACACTTGGCTTGGTACAGACACTTGTACAAATAAGTGGAAGGGATAACCCTTAACACACATATACATGACTGCTGACACACCTGGCTTGGTACAGACACTTGTACAAATAAGTGGAAGGGATAACCCTTAACACACATATACATGACTGCTGACACACCTGGCTTGGTACAGACACTTGTACAAATAAGTGGAAGGGATAACCCTTAACACACATATACATGACTGCTGACACACCTGGCTTGGTACAGACACTTGTACAAATAAGTGGAAGGGATAACCCTTAACACACATATACATGACTGCTGACACACCTGGCTTGGTACAGACACTTGTACAAATAAGTGGAAGGGATAACCCTTAACACACATATACATGACTGCTGACACACCTGGCTTGGTACAGACACTTGTACAAATAAGTGGAAGGGATAACCCTCAACACACATATACATGACTGCTGACACACCTGGCTTGGTACAGACACTTGTACAAATAAGTGGAAGGGATAACCCTTAACACACATATACATGACTGCTGACACACCTGGCTTGGTACAGACACTTGTACAAATAAGTGGAAGGGATAAACTAGCTTTATTGGCCCAAACATAATTAATAAAATGAGGTCAGATGTTTCTATTCATGGCATCTTCTACATAATTTCCTCTTTCATCTTAACATTTATTAATACCCTCAAAGTATCTCTTTTTTTATTATTATTATTCTTGTTAATATAATAATAAGTTTTGACATGTGTAGTTTGTGAAATTGAATATAATGAAAATAAAAAGAATAATTCAGCAGATTTTGTATGAAGTACAAGCATGTGCCATCACTATGACAACAGTTGTGTTAACACTTACCTGTCCATCCAGGTAAACATTCACAGGTATACCCATTGATTCCATCTTTACATGTAGATTTGTCTGCATTACACTTGTTATGTTCACACTCATCTATATCAACTTCACACAATATCCCAGTATATCCTATAAAAACAAACAATATCCTGGTTTATTATGCCTAACATAATATTTTACCCTTAAAATTACTAAGACAATTTGGATGTTTTATGGAAAATTTGTTGACGAGGGAGACAGACAACCTGGTGAGCAACCAAAACATATATAATGTAGAGGGAGACATTAGGTTGTAGCCCAGTCTACAACCCCTGACAATCGGAAGTGTATTGAAAATCTTTTTTTTTTTTCAATCTGTTTCCGTAATAGTATTTTCTATACCAGAAATTATTTTGTTGCCTTCTGCAAAAACAAAACATATCAAGTCATAAATATCTTAGAGTACTTTCCTATAATAAAACAGTTATGGCTTTCATATGAGGTGAACATTAAGTTGTCAACCCTCGAGAGGTTGTTTTCCTTCAGGTTGACAACTTTCGATGTTCTCCACATATGAAGGCAATATTTGTATAATATCCTGTAACAACACACAATACATCAATTGTATATACTCACCTGGTAAGCAATGACACATTATTCCAAATTTGGCTGGTTACACATGAAGATGTCTTAACACATACATGAATTGTAGAGTTACTTACTTGGTATGCAATGAAGCACACTCCAAATTTGGCTGGCCAATAAAGACGAGTGATTGTTGCTTAGCGACAATACAGCAATTTTTCAAGCTATATCATGTCGAAAACAAGTTAATTTTCAATGAGATGATAATGAGGTCCACTTTGTACTAGACCAACATGCCGAGTTGGATTATTATAGTGCTAGCTCACTGAAACAACAGTCAGCAGATAGACATGTCGCCCCACTCGGACACATTATCCTGATTCTGAGCTTTCAGTCTTTGCTCTTTCTCTTTACCACTGCATGCTTAGCAGAGAAGCAACAAATACCAAGCTTATAGTCTTTGGTTTGACCCAATCTGGACTCAAACCTACGATCTACCACACTCAATGTCAGCACGCCAACCATTACACCACCGATGCAGTTCCCATTGAGATGACTTTGTGTTGATGCATACATGAATTGTAAATAATTACCTGCTAAGCAATGACACACAAATCCAGATTGGCTGGTTACACATGAACCTTTGTTGACACATGGGTTGTCATTACAGTGTGTGTTCACATCACATAGAGATCCAGAATATCCTGGCTGTAATTGGAAAGTACAGTAGAAATAAAATATTATTATTAAATTATTTTTTACTTAAAGTTTTAAGGTAAATATTACTAAATAAACATTATTAAAGTCATTAATCACAAGTGAAACTGCACATCTATTTTCAAAATGTATAAATATATAACACAATTTCATAAACAACATTCTGTGAATTCATATCTATTCGTTGAATACTAATTTTCAGTTTTCATTAGTTCAATCATACCATGAAATTTAGTGAACAACTAATGACATAAATAACAAGAGAAGTCGTTAGGGGGTGGGGGTTATGGTTATAATGTTTAGTGCCAATTTCAACAATATTTAAGTTATTTCATGGCGGTTAGTTTTATTGGTGGAGGAAACCGGAGTACCCGGAGAAAACCTCCGATCTGTTGCACTGATATTTGTAAATCCAACTACCATACGTTCATGACCACAACGACCTCTTAGAAGTCATTAGAAGTATCAAAATCACAAACTAAAATGTCAACGAATAACTCCATGTCCGCCAATCCATGAAAATTTACACAACAAAATAAATGAAACAACAGAATTTTAATTTTTATAAGGATGTGTCTGTGGATCACAAAATAAATGTTTAGTAAATCAATTGTTGTGGATTATTAAAAAAAAAAAATTCCTCAAAAAAATATTTTTGGGATAAATATTATGGTATTACCTACCTGACATATACATGAGTATGAGTTAATACCATCTACACAGACAGCTCCATTTCTACAGTAGTGACCTGTACAGTCATCAATGTTAATCTGACAGAGATCTCCTGTGTAACCTGATAAATCAAAGGTATTAACTAGTTATGATTGGTTTGATTTATTGTATTTAGCACCACTTTCAACAATATTTCAGTTTTATCGTGACTGTCAGTTTTATTGGTGGAGAAAACAAAAGTATATCACTGACAAACTTTATCACCCAATGTTGAATTGAGTACATACACCTCCCCATGAATGGGGTTCAAACTCACAGCTTTAGTGGTGATAGGCACTGATTGCACAGGTATTTGTAAATCCAACTACCATACTATCACGATGGCCCCACTATTTATGATGCCATGTACCAAACTCTTTATACAGACTAGATTTGACATTATGGAATCAAAGTTTCTACAGTCTGTATTTCTTTTTTAATTAAAACATACACAAACTATTTAGTAAGTTCTTTAAAGAAAACAAAGTCATCCTCCCTCTTATATATCCAGAATAGTATCAGTTTTATAAATACAGTAGTTGCCCTCTCTTATAATGCCACCCCTTCTGCAATTAAAAAGTGGCCTTGTAAAGGGGGACAATTTACTATTATTTTACTATCTCAGTGCATCTAAAATCTGGACTGATAAGGGAGCTTCCTTTGATGGGACTATTGTATGGCCTTTTTACTAATTATATGATCTAGCTATGGGGTTAGGGTTATGGTGCTTAACACCACATTCAACAAAATTTCAGTAATATTGTGGTGGTCAGTTTTATTGGTGGAAGAAACCGGAGTATGCGGAGAAAACCACAGATTTGTCGCAAGTCACTGAGAAACTTTATCACATAATGTTGTATTGAGTAACCTCACCTGAGTGGGATTCAACTCACAATGCTAGTGGTGATAGACACTGATTGCATAGGTAGTTATAAATCCAACTATCATACAACCACGACAGCCCTATCTGGATATGGTGTTGGTAATATTCGCATATGATTTTGAAATAAAATGATCAAATATGCCATATTTAAAATAATACACATTATAGCTTCTTAATACAAAACCAATGTGTAAATATTAATTACCCTGCATTGAGATGAGATACATTGATACAAATTATTAAAGGAAAAAAGGTTCAGCTTAATGAGTTCTGCAAGAATTGTCAAGCAACAATCGTATAAGCTAGGATGAACTGAGTGGTTGGTTGGTTAGTTTATGGTGTTTAATACCACTTTCAACTATATTTGAGCTATATCGTTGTGGTCAGTTTTATTGATGGAGGAAACTGGAGTACTCGGAGAAAACCAGTGACTTGTCACAAGTCACTGACAAACTTTATCACATAAATTGTATTGAGTACACCTCACCATGAATGGGATTCAAACTCACAACTTTACGATCAGGACCATGATGACCTCCATATAGTTTTGAAAATAATATGGTCAAATATGTCATATTTAAAATTAAAAATAATGCATATTAGAGCATCTTAATACTAAATCAATATGAAATGAATTACCCTGCATTTAGATGAGATACATTGATACAAATTGTTAAAGGAAAAATGGTTCATTTTAATGTTTTCTGCAAGAATTGTCAAGCAACAATCGTCTAAGCTAGGATAAACTGAGTGCTTACAAGGAAAGATTTGCATGTAAATAAAAAAATATTTTTGTAATTACCAGTGTTTTTGATAAGGTGCTAAAAATATTTATTATTCTCACCTTGAGCACATGAACAACTGTATCCTAGGTTATGTGGATGACAGACTCCATCATTTAAACATGATCCATTATAACACTTCTCTGGTAATATACTACAATTCTTCCCTGTGTATCCTGTTTCCTGATCAAATTAAAATCAGTCATTAGTTTTATGTTGTTAAAAGTGTAAATTATCACATAAATATTATCATTATCTTAATATCTTCTTCCAATTTGTTGTTGTTAAAGACGATATGAATTCCAAATTATAAATATTTACAAAATCTAATTTTATGCTAATTCCTACTTGTATAGAATATTGGCGATTGCAAAGTTTAAGAAAGACATTTTCACTAGTATCGCAGCAAGTCTGATAGGATGAGTGGAGATACTTGTGATAATGAATGTCAAGACCTTCACAACTGACACTATTGTTTTTATTGGTAATGTCATGTGTTTAACATCACACTTACTGTTAATTAAGAAATAATTCATGGAAGCCATATGTAGATATTGTTTTTACCACGGATAGGCTTTTATGTCACGAAGTTTTACCCCGAGCGTCAACAAGGGGTAAAAAGCTGACATAAAGGAATACCCGTGGTAAAAACAATATATACATATGGCTTCCATGAATTATTTTGATTCTAATATGTAAAAATTGGTAAAATATCGTTATAAATTGTCGATGACGTCATAAATTTAATCGGTCATAGATTAATATTATTTTTACTACAGGTTTGGACTAAGTGTTTGAAGGACGTCATATTAGAATTTTCAGTATTCAAGTCAGTACCCTGATACTGACAATATCACTGGGCGAGATGAAAAGAAAAAATTGATAAATTACCAATAAACATACTTACTGTACAGTTACAAGCAAAATCATCAATCAGATCTATACAAACACCACCATGTTCACAAGGGTCAGGGAGACATTCATTCTTCTCTTCACACGTACTGGAAATAAATTAAAATCAACTATTTGTAAATAAGAATAACATTTATCTTACTTCTAATTATCAAGTAATTACAAGTGCATTTTTTGGTGTAAAAGTAACATAGACATTAAACTTCAAATCAAACAAGTACCTTTTTATCTAATATGAGACAGGCAACCTGTTTGAAGGACGAAGTCCTAAAATTTCAATAATACGATGATCTGTACAAGTTATTTTGAATGAATTTTTTAGCCAATTTGTTATGGCTGTTCCGTTCATTTTACCTACTGTACGCCGCTCTTCCGTCGGGAGTTTCGTAGAAAGAGATTTTTTTTTAGAATTTTATTTCAAGTTTATTTCGATTTTGCATAGAGTAAATAATTAAAGAATTGGGTATTTTTCATTGAAATATATTTCTTTTGCATTTCTAAGTTATCAATTGATCTATTTTTTAAACTTTCGGTGAACAGATATTTGGCTATCAATATAGAAGGAAAAATCGGACAGCCTATCGTTATAAGGACTTTGTCCTTTATTACTACAGTGAAACCTGTCTAAACCAAACCTCCTTGGGATCAACTTTTGGTTTCAGAATAAGACAGGTGTTTGGTTTATGCATGTTAAATTAACAAAGATTTTCTATACATTGGAACTTTATTTATAAATACTTAACGAAATACTCACCTGCTACCTATAAAACCTTCGTAACAGATACATGTATGTGATCCATCAACACATGTACCATTACCACATTCACCAGGGATACATTTGTCAATGATGATGTCACAATTATACCCAGTGTACCCTGTAAATTAAACAGAAACACATTATAAATTTATTAATTGTTTACTACTTAACTTCTAGAGGTGAATATTTCATGCATATTCAGGATGAAACAAGTTAAAAAATATCAATAATTAAAAATAGGAATGGGACAACTGTGGCAATGACTATTGACTGCCACTGGAAAAATACAGAGAGCTTGGTGAGGGACAACTGTGGCAATGATTATTGACTGCCACTGGAAAAATACAGAGAGCTTGGTGAGGGACAACTGTGGCAATGACTATTGACTGCCACTGGAAAAATACACAGAGCTTGGTGAGGGACAACTGTGGCAATGACTATTGACTGCCACTGGAAAAATACAGAGAGCTTGGTAAGGGACAACTGTGGCAATGATTATTGACTGCTACTGGAAAAATACAGAGAGCTTGGTGAGGGACAACTGTGGCAATGATTATTGACTGCCTCTGGAAAAATACAGAGAGCTTGGTGAGGGACAACTGTGGCAATGATTATTGACTGCTACTGGAAAAATACAGAGAGCTTGGTGAGGGACAACTGTGGCAATGATTATTGACTGCTACTGGAAAAATACAGAGCTTGGTGAGGGACAAAAAAAAAGTCTATTGTAGCAACTAGAATGTTCCTACTCTTTTTCAAAATCTACAAAAGATCTCTTTAACACATTACCCAATATGATCAATGGCAGGGATACTTGTAGCTCTTTAACACATTACCCAATATGATCAATGGCAGGGATACTTGTAGCTCTTTAACACATTACCCACTATGATCAATGGCAGGGATACTTGTAGCTCTTTAACACATTACCCACTATGATCAATGGCAGGTTTATTTATAGCAATTTGATTTGATGAGTTCAGAAGACATTTTTGAAAAATTTGGTGAGTCCCACCATTATAAGACTCTAAAATTTGAAAATTTAAATTAGGTGAATCCTAACTGAAAATTGTGAATCCAGTACTCATCTAGGTGAGTTGCAAGGATCTCTTGTCAACGATAAGGTCTTCTCTATTATAATCAGACAATCTTCTATCAAGAGGGCATTTCCTATCCACCACCTGGGTACATGCTGGACAGCTCGTGCGAGTCAAGCCCTGTGAACCTTCACCAGTGTCCAGCACAAATAAATGTTTAATGTAAACTAATTTACTTCTTACATTTATTATGTTTATAATTGTAGCAATAAAATGTGATTTATCAATACAAATTTTGTTTTTCATTAAAAAATTCACAAATATTTGAAACTTGTGAGCAAAAGTTATTTACTACATTTTTGAGCAAAAGTTATTTACTACATTTATTAAGTCATACATATTCCTGACAATGAAAGAGAAATAAAATGTTTGATTTTTTTTGGACGATAAAAAAAAACCACTCAGTTGTGAATCTTGAGTGAAGAAATATTGTGACATACCAGAAAACATGTAAGAATGTTTACTTTGTTTCTTACCTTGATCACAGGTACAGCTGTAATTGTCTTCTCCGTCAATACAGACACCTTTAACACATGGTCCACTAAGACATTCATTTATGTCAGTCTCACAGAGTTTACCTGTCAAATAAAACAATTATTTTCAGAAATCATTATTTTACTTCCTTAATTAGGTTTTTTTTTTGGTAAAAAAAATAAAACTGAAATATATATTTGTTGTCTATAACTATAACAACTCCAATTAACTTACCGTTTTCAGGTGTGCATAATACGCATTAATGTATTGTACTCATCCTCTTTCTGATCCTATAATATTGGAAGAAAATTTGGGCCACTGACTAAAAATTGGTTGCAATATGTTAATAACAAATTAGTTTGTGTGATACATATTATTATGTCTGGTTTTCTGTGTAACGAACAAGTAGACCAAAAATTATTTTACTGAAGAAACAAAGAAACATGTAACCCTATTAGAATAATGTTGATGATATAGTGTTTTTTTTTAATACTTTTAAATAAGGTCATATTGTATTCTTGTTTAAATATTCCTGACCATGATGATAAGCAATACATTATCACCATACAATAACACTGAATCTGTCATCAAAATATAAACTCTAAAGAATTTCTTTACTGTTAACAAGAGAAAAACTACTTCTATACATACCACGGAATCCAGGAGAACATTGACATATAAAGTGTCTGCCACTGTCAACTGGTACACAGTTTCCACCATTCAAACAGACATCACTGTCACATACATTAGGGTCTGAAATAATATTACATCTCTGATAATCAAATGCTACATAAAACTTCTGTATACAAAAAAATTCAAAGCTACATTTCATTTTTGCTATTGAAAAATAAAATAAAAAAAAATATGTAGAAAAATTACACCATTTACATGTAACAGAATAAAAATAGAATTGACAGCATGCTAGTATTAAGTTATCAAGATGTTGTAGAAAATAATAAAATCCTACCAATACATTGGCTAGAAGATGAACTTCCTGTAGAAATTGTTACTAGTCCTGGTGAACATTCAGTACAAGACTGGGACCTTGTTGTGTCTGTATAAAACATCTGTGGACAAGGCTTACAGGGGACCAGTCCTGTCTCACTATACTGTCCTATAGGGCATCCAGCTGCCAAGAAAAATGTTAACATTATGATTTTGATTGATTTTTGGTGTTTAGCACAACTTTCAGTAATATTTCAGCTATATCATGGCGACCAGTTTTAGTGGTGGAAGAAGTCGGAGTACCCGGAGAGAACCATCGACCATGGGCAAACAACTGGTAAACTTTATCACTTGCGCTGGGAGTCGAGTGCATCCTTTTTTGTAATTTACAAAGCCGGGTGCGAACCCACGCTGTATTGGTGATAGGCTTGTACGAGTTGTTAGGTAATCAAACTATCTAACTCATTGAGCCACCCTGGCCCTACAACTACCTAACTCATTGAGCCACCCTGGCCCTACAACTACCTAACTCATTGAGCCACCCAGGTGCCACAACTACCTAACTCATTGAGCCACCCAGGTGCCACAACTACCTAACTCATTGAGCCACCCAGGTGCCACAACTACCTAACTCATTGAGCCACCCGGGTGCCACAACTACCTAACTCATTGAGCCACCCAGGTGCCACAACTACCTAACTCATTGAGCCACCCGGGCCCTGTTAACATTAGAATACCATCTATTTTTTAATTTTAAAATTAAAATTTGACATATTGCAATATCTAAATTAACACATAACTTTGACATATGGCAATAACTAAATTGATACATATTTTGTAGATAAAAATTGTATTTGAATATTACAATTTACAATAGACCTTTTACATATACTGATTTGAATATAGGATTATGGTGTTTAACGCCATTTTCAACAATATTTCAGTTATATTGCGGTGGTCAGTTTTATTGGTGGAGGAAACTAGAGTACCCAGAAAAAACCACCAACCTGTCGCAAGTCACTGACAAACTTTATCACATTATGTTGTATCAAGTACAACTCACCATGAACGGGGTTCGAACTCAAAACTTTAGTGGTGATAGGCACTGATTACACGGGTAAATCCAACTACCATACGATCACGACCAAGACGGCCCCGCTTTGATTATAAAAGAATACCTTTTTAAGTGAATCATTCCCCATATGATAGACAAAAAGGTACCTGGTCTAGCAAGAACAATGGAAATGATAATGAATTTAAGAACAATTTTCTCATAAATTTTCGATATCTGAATCTTGTAAAAAATCAGAGGATAATTATATAGCAAATAGAAAATTTTGAACAGATAAAATATGGGAAAAATGTATATAATTTTCATTGAACATTGCATGAAAGGGGATTCTTTTGAAATGAGGGGGTTCAAAATACCATGGGGGTTCAATTTACCATACAGGGGGGGTCAGTTTTCAATAAGGGGCGTCAATATACCATGGATGAAAATTTACCCTGGGGTCAATATAGCATGGGGGTCAAAATACCATATGACACCGGGGTCAATATACCATGGGGGTCAAAATACCATACGACACTGGGGTCAATATACCATGGGGGTCAAAATATCATATGACACCGGCCTTAAAGGGAAATAACTTCTGTAAAATGCATAATTTTAGAATCAAAGTTGGAAATGTGCAAATGGTCTATAAATGCCCCAAGAAGAGATAAATATCAAAAATTGTCAACATCACAAAGGGTTATTCTCCTGAGAAAAAAATATTTCTGAGACCCTATCTATTCATTACATAGCTAAAATATTGCTCACTCAACACGAAACAAGCAATTCATCACAGATCAAAGTGTCACATTCTTACCTAAACACTGAGTAAGGGATGAAGTGCCTGTGTTTATTGTAGACTTTGAGTCATATTCTTACCTAAACACTGAGTAAGGGAAGAAATGCCTGTGTTTATTGTAGACTTTGAATCATATTCTTACCTAAACACTCAGTAAGGGATGAAGTGCCTGTGTTTATTGTAGACTTTGAGTCATATTCTTACCTAAACACTCAGTAAGGGATGAAGTGCCTGTGTTTATTGTAGACTTTGAGTCATATTCTTACCTAAACACTCAGTAAGGGATGAAGTGCCTGTGTTTATTGTAGACTTTGAATCATATTCTTACCTAAACACTGAGTAAGGGAAGAAATGTCTGTGTTTATTGTAAACTTTGAGTCATATTCTTACCTAAACACTCAGTAAGGGATGAAGTGCCTGTGTTTATTGTAGACTTTCCTGATGGACATGACCTACAGATGGTAGCATTAGATATATCTGTATATGTACCTACAGCACATTTAGTACATGGCTGTAAACCTGTAGGTGAATACTCTCCTGGCTTACATGTGTCTGTAAATAAACATGTTAAATGACAATTACTTACACAGAATATAAAGCATGGTTAAAAACTATCATCTCAAATACAGACAATTAATGCAACAGACAGAACAGAAATAAAATACTGTAGATGTGCTAATAATACATTCTGTCATATAATACGTCCTTGTATATCAAATAAACTTATGTAATATAATCTTTATTACAAAAGGGTAATAACTAAAATAAATGACAGAAGTAAACACACTAAATAAGATATGTACATTATTATTACTATCACTGGGTTGATACCTCTGTAAGTGTAATATTAGTCTCTGACTGTATCATCTATTATTATTACTATCACTGGGTTAATACCTCTGTAAGTGTAATATTAGTCTCTGACTGTATCATCTATTATTATTACTATCACTGGGTTAATACCTCTGTAAGTGTAATATTAGTCTCTGATGGTAGCATCCATCCTGTATTCAGTGCTTCAGGACTGACATGGGTTAATAATTAGATATATTCAGAAAGAGAAACATGCCTACAGTTCCTAAATAATGTATTTATTATTCAAACTAAGTTCTCCTCCCTCAAGAATAGGTGATTTCAGATATCATGTTAGATCTTGTGGTTTTCTTGCAACCAAAGACTTAAATTATATGGTTTTCCAATCTTTTGACTGAGTACTTGATGAAGATTATTACAGAAACCAGTAATTTAGTTTTTAACATGCAAAAAAGGTGATTAACCAAATGACTTCCTACCTAGACAATGTAAACTTCTATCAGAACAAACAGTACATTCTGTAGGTATATTATCGTGTGTTACAGGACAAACTTCACATGCTCCACTTGTCATATTACTGAATGTACCTTTTCTACAATAAGCTGTAAATAATAAATAATAAGACATATGATATTAAATACATTATAGGATTTTTTATTATTAAAAGTACTGTAACCATGACAACTAAATGTATTCACAAAACATAATAAACTCCCCTAATATTTCACATGGCTATATTATTTTGATATTATGATAAAAATATGATAACAAAATTTCAAGCTTTAGCTATTCATTAGAAAATTTTACATTGTGGATAGAGATTCAATTATCAAGAAAGGGAGGATTGGGATCTCATTAATCGGTTTAACCCTGCCATATTATTGTGCCTGTCCTAAACCAGGAACTGGACTTCTCACTAAAAAGATAAGCAAGTTCCTATTTTTAGGGGTGGAAGATATTTTTATCTTGTACCCTTCATACAAAACAAGAAAAAAAATCATGCACCTTTTCCTGGAAAAAATCTATTCATAGCTTTTTACCATGGTTCAGACTTTATTCTCACCAATAAAACCAGGATTCTACTACATAGGTATTTTTTAGATTAATCTATGTATACTATTCTGCTATCTAATGATTTAATGATCTTGCACTTTTCACAGTTATACTCCCTCGGTGTTATATTCTATATTTCTAACACCATATAGTGGTCTTGTTTTATGTTCAATAGTTTGAGGTGAGAGGCAGTTGTTTGTTTTGTTGATATTTGTAGAATTGTTAGCAATTGACCAATCCTTGTTTAAAATACTTTTTTTTAATTGCACACAGTGTGAACCAGTTAATTTTTTACCTTTTTCTATGTGCAAATATTTTCTGAAATTTGAAATTTTATAAATATAATGCTGTAAATGATTACTTACTGCAAAATTTACTTGTTTTATTTAAAACAGTAAAATTACTGGGACATAAAAATTCCTGTGTTGTCTCCTCCTGGACAGCTAGCAATGTAATCTCATTACAACCAGATGGCGCTAGTGTAATATTTCCTAGCTCAGTCATCTTCTGTGCACTCAAATTACCACAATTTTCCATCTTATCTAAATCCAGTATTATCATCTTCTTAAATCCCAAGGCAACATTCATAACAAGGTATTGTTCCTAAAATATATAAATGATGTTCATATTAACTTGGGGGCCATCATGGTCGTGATTGTATGGTAGTTGGATTTACAACTACCTGTGCAATCAGTGCCCATCACCACTAAAGTTGTGAGTTCGAATCCCGCTCATGGTGATGTGTACTTGATACAACATTGTGTGATAAAGTTTGTCAGTGACTTGCGGCAGGTCGATGGTTTTCTCTGGGTACTCCAGTTTCCTGCATCAATAAAACTGACCACCATGATATAATTGAATTTTGTTGAAAGTGGTGTTAATTACCATAACCCCAAAACCCTAACTCTAATTCATATCAACATATGTCAGCAACACTTATACCAATGAACATATTTTTTTCAAATAATTTAAAATGATTTGAAATAAGCAGACATGTGAGAAAATCATTCTGCAACTAATGTTAAAATCAAAAATTAAGAATTTCTCCCCAGCAAACAGATATTCCCCTAGAATAACAGATAAAAGTATTTCCCTGGTCTATAGATATTCCTCCAATACCTATAAGGGTATTTCCCTGGTCTAAAGATATTCCTCCAATACCTATAAGGGTATTTCCCTGGTCTATAGATATTCCTCCAATACCTATAAGGGTATTTCCCTGGTCTAAAGATATTCCTCCAATACCTATAAGGGTATTTCCCTGGTCTAAAGATATTCCTCCAATACCTATAAGGGTATTTCCCTGGTCTAAAGATATTCCTCCAATACCTATAAGGGTATTTCTCTGGTCTATAGATATTCCTCCAATACCTATAAGGGTATTTCCCTGGTCTAAAGATATTCCTCCAATACCTATAAGGGTATTTCCCTGGTCTAAAGATATTCCTCCAATACCTATAAGGGTATTTCCCTGGTCTATAGATATTCCTCCGATACCTATAAGGATATTTCCCTGGTCTAAAGATATTCCTCCAATACCAATAAGGGTATTTCTCTGATCTATAGATATTCCTCCAATACCTATAAGGGTATTTCCCTGGTCTAAAGATATTCCTCCAATACCTATAAGGGTATTTCCCTGGTCTAAAGATATTCCTCCGATACCTATAAGGGTATTTCCCTGGTCTATAGATATTCCTCCAATACCTATAAGGGTATTTCCCTGGTCTAAAGATATTCCTCCAATACCTATAAGGGTATTTCCCTGGTCTATAGATATTCCTCCAATACCTATGAGGGTATTTCCCTGGTCTATAGATATTCCTCCAATACCTATAAGGGTATTTCCCTGGTCTAAAGATATTCCTCCGATACCTATAAGGGTATTTCCCTGGTCTATAGATATTCCTCCAATACCTATGAGGGTATTTCCCTGGTCTATAGATATTCCTCCAATACCTATGAGGGTATTCCCCTAATCCCGTATTTGGCATTCCAATCTTGTACCTGATGAACGTTATTCCAGAAATGTGTTGTGTGCATTATATTAGATATCTACGTTTTTTTTAACTATATATAAGGTTATTCTCCTATCTTACAGGTAAAATTATTTTCGTAGCCTACAGATGAGTGATATTTCAAGATTGTTGATTATTTAAAGCAATTTAAAAAGGGCTTTATATATTTATTGAATTAACATTATATATGACAATTGTCAATTTCATTAGGCAGGAATAAACTTGGCATTTAGCTCTGTCATCGTTCTAAATCTATAACAGTCAAACCTGTATATAAAGGCCACTCAAGGGAACCTGAAGATGTGGCCCTTATGAGCAGTTGCCCTTTATATACAGGTAAATATTATATACACTATTCATTAATGGGGGAAATGAGACTGCACTTTATAGACAGTGATTTGCTATATAGAGGTGCCCTTTATAGACAGTGATTTGCTATATAGAGGTGCCCTTTATAGACAGTGATTTGCTATATAGAGGTGCCCTTTATAGATAGTGATTTATTATATAGAGGTGGCCTTTATAGACAGTGATTTGGTATATAGAGGTGCCCTTTATAGACAGAGATTTGCTATATAGAGGTGCCCTTTAAGGCAGGTTTGACTGTATATTTCCATACAATTAAGATCTATATTACAAAACCATTACCCCTTGTGTCTGAAGTAGGTCTGGTACAAGCATGAAATAATCATCACACTGTGGGACAGAAATGTTACTGAAGATCCAGATAAGTTCACTGCCGTACTTCATACTACAGGTACGATTTACAACTACATTAGGTGGTAGATATGACACTTTTATACTGTATTCTGGAAGTTGATCATCTCCTGTAATTAAACAAAAATTTCCATAAATTTTTCACTCACTTAAAATACATGTATATACAATATTATTAGTTTGAACCCTCAAAATAAATCTAAAATATTGAGGGGCCTCAGTGACCACGTTTGTATGGTATTTGACCTTACATACACCTATGGGGTTAGGGTTAGGGTAATGGTGTTCAAACAATATTTCAGCTATATCGTGGCAATCAGTGTTATTGGTGCAGAAACCGTGGAGAAAACCACTAACTTGCCACAAGTCACTGACGGACTTTATCACATAATGTTGTATCGAGTACACTTTGCCTGAGCGGGATTAGAACTCATAATAAACCTATGTGTTAGGATTAGAATTGTGAGTGTTGTTAAAACCACTTTCAATATTATTTCAGCTATAATGTGCCGGTCATTCTTATTAGTGGACAAAATCAGAGAATACCACAAGTAACTGATACCCTTAAAGTCTGCAAGTTTAATTTCTTCGTATGGTGAGGTGTACATGATTCCAGCCTTATGGAAAGTTCATGCTTTTTTCTGGGTACTTATTCCCACGATATAGCTCAATTATTGTTGTAAAATTTCTAATAGATTTAATAACATCTAAATAAATTAAAGGTTTTTGTGAGAGACCAGACTATATAGGCCATCAATTTGTCTGGTTCTAAATATAGAACTATTGGAAACAAAAACTACTAGACGTCACATTTTGCAACTTAATCTATCTGTAGAATGTGTACATTGGTGAGGTAAGATTAATATAACATAATGTGATCAAGTTTGTCAGAAGCTTACACAAAATTAGTGCTCCCTCACCCCACCAATGAAACTACCCACCATCTTATAACTATTTTAACATAAACAAGAATTGCCTGTGGCGGCAATGTTTGTTAACGGATTGGGACGAAATGAGCAATCTTTATAGAGGAACTTCCATAGATGCTTCCTACCAAGTTTCGGTTCATTTGGCCATGTGGTTTCAGAGGAGAAGATTTTTAAAAATCGGCCAATGAGAAACAAGAATTGCCTGTGGTGGCCATGTTTGTTAATGGATCAGGACGAAATTAGCAATCTTTATATAGGACCTTCCATAGATGCTTCCTACCAAATTTCAGATCAATTGGCTTTGCGGTTTCAGAGGAGAAGATTAAAATGTGGAAAGTTAATGGACGGCAGACGCCGGACGCCAAGTGATGGCAAAAGCTCACATTGCATTTGGCAAGGTGAGCTAAAAATGATGGTATTCACAACAAGACACCAAAAGATCAATCAATTAACTTACTGTTAAATCATTATTAATCGTGGGGTTCTAATTTTCGTGGATTTTGTTGTTCGCTAAAACCGTGAAAATTAAAATCCAACCAAATACAAATTTTTCCATTGATTGTTGCCTGCAATGTTTGAAACCACGTAATCAAGAATTCACGGATAAATGTATTTTGTAGAAACCACGAAAATTGGTGCCAACGAATAAAAGTACTTTCACAGTAGATTTTGAAATACATAAAAAAAACCTTACTAGTAGCTTCATATGTAAAGTTACAGGAGGTAGAATTTCCTGTAGCATCATAAGCCGTTGCCATGACATTGACATGATCGTTGATGCTGATGAGACTTCCTGCTGGAGGATGATACTGGATGTGTATTGTACTGCTTGGGGTTGTTACACCAGTATTGTTGTATCTAATGGTAACAGTATCATTGATGGTGGCATACGGTACATACACAACTTCTGATGGACAAGTCAGTGGATAGACATCTGAAATTAAAAACATATGTACATTTTTTCTGAAGTTATTATGGGTTAGGGTTATGGTGTTTAATGCTACTTTCAACAATATTTCAGTTATATTGTGGCATTCAGTTTTATTGGTGGAGAAAAGCACTGACCTGCAGCAAGTCACTGATAAACTTTATCACATAATGTTGTATCGAGTACACCTCGCCATGAGCAAGATTCAAACTCACAGTATTAGTGGTGTATAGGCATTTAATTCCATGGGTAGTTGTAAATCTCGCTACCATATGATCACGACCACGATGGTTCCCTAATGTTATTATGAAGCTTTTGTTGTCTACAATAATCTCTTGAGAGGACAATTATTTTGCCAGTAATAACTACATATATATCTAACTTTGTATGTACACAACACGTTTCTAGAATATCTTTCATCAGGTACGCTCATAGTCTACAGATTGGAGAGTGAAATAAACTATTAAAGGTTTTTCTATTTAATATAGATAATGGAGAGTTGTAGCATTTTAAATCAATTCGTTAAAAGAGAACTTTAAGAGACAGGTATTATTGATGTTGTTTATACTTGGCAAAATACAATCAATTGTTTGTACACATTAGCATTCAAATATATTTCATAACAACTTACTTCAAAATCATTTTTAAAGCAAAAAATATGTTAAAAAATGTAATTAAAAAAGTTTCTGGCATGAGCAGTAGAAGTAATCTGTGGTCTAAATGGTTGCTTGGTTTATGGTGTTTGATGCCACGTGGTGGCCAGTTTTATTGGTGGAGGAAACCAGAGTACCTGACCTGCCACAAGTCATTGACAAACTATCACATAATGTTGTATCGAGTACATCTCGTCATGAGAGGGGTTCGAATTCACAACTTTAGTGGTGATAGGCACTGATAGCACAGGTAGTTGTAGATCCAACTACCATACGATCATGACCATGATCGACCCTCTGGTCTAAATGAGTTATACTATTGAAGCCTAAAAAAGGTAACATTATGTGTTATATCTTCCTTAACAATTTATGTCCTTATATCAAACTAGGTCTAGTCTTGTTTAAAATCTCTATAAAATAAACTTTTTCTAACTTGGTAAAGGAATATAATTTACTAATATTTGATCATACCAATAAGATTGACTTGTATTGAACATTGTGCAGAGTTCCCAGTGTCATCTTCTGCTGTAAATATAACCTCTGTATTCTGTAAAATAAATAATTTCATAGGTATATAATATACTATTGTGTAATGGAAAAAGATTGAGACCTTAATACTCTGTAATATGGATACTTAAGAAATAATATTTTATTTTTTCCTTTGATTTGTAGCTTTGGAGAAAAATTTCACAAGTTCATCATAAATCACCATTTAAAATTAGCCAAAAATCTTTGTTCAACAATTCAACATTCCTACACTTTCTAAACTTTCTTGGCAAAACAAAAACAAGAGGTTCACCTGAGAATAAGGTTTTGACATGAAATACATTTAAATGACTAACCATACTAAAACTGGTTTAAATGTCCTTACCTCTCTAAACAAATATGGTTGTCTGAAGTCAGCTGGTGTGACTGTTATCCTTGGATTGATACCGGAATTATCTACTGCTGTTGGTAGTGATATGCTTACAAACACTGGACCCCAAGCTTCTTTGTAAATAGTCAAATCTTCATTGGGACAATTATGAAACACAGGAGGCTCTATGTCTGTAATATCAAAACAAGTAAAAATCATTCTTGTAAGTACAGTTGACTCACTTGTCTCCAGCTTGTATAAGTGGATTTCTTAGATAATTATGGTTTATTCAAGGTTCAGTTTAGACAGGCTTCACAGTATTTAAATACATGTTCCCATTGTGGTTTGATCTCATTGTAAGCCATGCTCTATCAACTGATCTTCAAGAGATATCAAAATGTAGTGTTTTTTATGAACTTACTACCGTTTCTATTATATTAAGTAGAGGAGATGTTTTGTAATTATTGCTGAGAGGCAATGGCAAATGACATATACAATTGTTATATACCTATACATGTTGGGAAAGATGAGTTCCAATATGCTGTAGTATCTACTGTATTAGACCTCTTCCTTCTAACCAGTTCTGCTGATCTCTTTTTTCTTTTTTTTCTTCCATCTGCAAAACATAAGACTTAATTTTTTAGTACAATAAAGAAAAGAATTGTCTGATATATATTTTGCAAGATTGTTCCATTTGCATTTTCCCAGATATTCACCAACTAATAAAAAGTAATACAAATCACTCTGACTGTTGTTATTTACAAAAATATTTTCTATTAAACATTCACATTTCTTCATTTCTACTTTATACACAGGTGTCAACTCTCCCTCTTTCTATGGGAATCTCACAACACATTTTGTTTTAAATTCTTCAATCTCCTTGGACCAAAACTATAATTTCCAACTTTCCTGATATTTCTCCCAGTTGCTTCAGATTTTCTGATTTTTATGTATTTTTTTTCTAATTGATCAGCTGTTGATGTAAGTTTCAATGTGTTTCAAGTGGGATCTTTGTATGTCAATAATAGATGACTGTTTATTGCATTTGAAAACACAAATAGGGTTTCTATGAAATACCACATCCTCTTCTTAAAGTTTCTGATTTTGTATTAATCAATTGATAAATATACAAGTCATTCTGTTATACTAGGGGCTACATACAAAATTAGTAACTGAGATCGTGTATTAGAGAAGGAGGTCTCCTACTTTAAAGGGATTGTATGGTAGTTGGATTTACAACTACCTCTGCAATCAGTGCCTATCACCACTAACGTTGTGATTTCGAAAAACGTTCATGGCGAGGTGTACTCGATATAACATTATGTGATAAAGTTTGTCAGTGACTTGGGACAGGTTTGTGGTTTTCTCGGGTACTCCGGTTTTCTCCATCAATAAAATTGACTGCCATGATATAACTGAAATATTTCTGAAAGTGGAGTTAAACACCATAAACCAACCAACCTACTTTAATGGTCACAAAGTTTGACCTCTACGACATTATTCTGTATTTCTACACAGATCTAACCTTAATTCGTCTTATTATTTTTATTTTTCATGAAGAAAGGTTTCTACTCTCTAGTTGTATCAAAGCTTTAAAAATCTAATATATAACTGTAGATAATGATGCCTATATACATAGTTCAAGCATACAATTATATAAATATATCATATAAAACTGTAGATAATGATGCCTATATACGGTACATAGTTCAAGCATACAATTATATAAATATATCATATAAAACTGTAGATAATGATGCCTATATACATAGTTCAAGCATACAATTATATAAATATATCATATAAAACTGTAGATAATGATGCCTATATACATAGTTCAAGCATACAATTATATAAATATATCATATAAAACTGTAGATAATGATGCCTATATACATAGTTCAAGCATACAATTATATAAATATATCATATAAAACTGTAGATAATGATGCCTATATACATAGTTCAAGCATACAATTATATAAATATATCATATAAAACTGTATTCTGTATAGGAATATATGACGTCATGTCTTTCCTATAATGTTAAGCATTAAAAACATCAAATACCTTATACATTTGTGGAATTGAACTTTATGTCAGTTTTAGACCCATTTAATAGCTCAATCAAAACAATTTTTTTGCATTGCATTAGAATGGTATTGTATTGTAAGTTTTGCCGATCTCAATTCTGGTTTTACTGTCTCAAATATCTTTACCTAGCTCCACTATAAATTGTTAGGTAAACTCAATTTGTGATAGTAAAACCAGTGATTGATGTTGTCAAAGCATGAAATACATTACAGTTATCTCCTATATACAATACTATGTAAATTACTTGAAAAGCAAACATTGTTATTAATAGACTTATACTTCTACCAAATACTGACAGAGTTTAACAAGTTGAAGATTACATCAGAGGTTGAACATGACAATTGAAAAGGGTTAAATCTATTTACAGGTTCATAAATTAGCATTATATATCCTTTAATCCAACTTTACTGTATTACTATACTGTTATAAAGAATATACAAATATATATATATATATATATATATATATATATATATATATATATATATATATATATATATATATATATATATATATATATATATATATATATATATACATGTAAGACTCAGATTGAGTCCAATCCTCAAATCCATGTCCGATATCTAAGTCACAGATATCTGTACCTCAGATCTATGTCCTTTTTTCAAATTCTCAAATCGGCATTAAATTTTCAAATCTATGTTCTTTTTTAAATTCTCAAATCTATGGCCGTTTCTCACTTTCTCAAATCGATATCCAATGACGTCACCTACGTAGGCCCTAACCAATAAATCGGCCATAGATCTGAGAATTTGGAAAGGACACTGATTTGAGAGTAACCTTTAATAGGACTGTGATTTAAGATAATGACGCAAGTAGATGCCGATTTGAGGAGTGGATGCCGATTTAAGTCCGGACCCTGATCTGAGTCTATCATACATATTACTGAAATAGAACTACAGGTAGAATTAGCTTATATACCAGAAAAGTTGTATGTATTTATGAGGGAATACCTTGCCAATCAAGTAAGATTGAGTCTGCATTGCAAAAATTTGTAGAACAACAATAAACACATGCTGCAGAGTAGTTAGTAGGATCACAAGGGTAAGATATCTGATGTAATAGACATGATATTGTTTCTACACATGTCTTTGTAATAAGTGCTTTCTTCTTGTGATAGCGGACCAGTGTCTGACATGATGAACCCTAAAGATTGGTGATGAGATGTTCAAAATTTATTAATTGATAAAAAAAATTAATGAATTTTAAAGACTTGTTCATTATTTTTAAAATATTCATGAATAAATCCAAATATAAAAAGTCACAAACTTTGACTTCAAAATTACTTTCTCTTTAAATATTCTGTAAAAATATTTTCTTAAAACAATGTATTTTTTCCCACTTTTCCCAATACAAAATATGAAAACATTACAAAACAAATTAAAGAAAATCTATTGAATATCCTCTCAATGATTAACCCCAAAAACTTTCCAAAAAATTTAAACATAACTGAAGCTTCACAAGAGCCTGGTTTTGCTCACCTATTTTAAAAACATTGAAAACAGACCCAAAGAATATGTTGCCAAAATTCATAATACATGCCCAATCTAGATCAGTGTTTATCATTGGAAAATTCTTTAAAATTCTGTTCCACAACTGTGACCATTCTGGATTTATGATAAAAAAAAAATGCACAAACATGGAACAGGAGTACCAATATCTAATGAGAAGTAACCATAACTCCATAAAGTACCAACTTTACTTGCTTACATGTTATTGAAGACATCCATTTTGTATATTTAATTTTGAAGGATGAAAAAAAAGGTGAACACAATCCAATGATCATTGAAGTAAATTTTGGTTTCTGATAATACAGTAATGATTAACTAAATATGTACACTTAAAATTTAACCAATTCAGTGGCTTCTAAGAAGATAATAAAACATTTATATACCAGTATGATCTTGTGTTAAACCATGTTAAAACATGTTCTATTATCCTGGTTATCTTGGATTTCAGATCAGCACAAAAGACACAAAACAATCCTAAATACCAACTGCTAAATTTCAAACTAATTTTTGTTTTTGGAGCAGATTTCTTTTTAAACATTAGCCAATTGAAATTAATAACTGATCATGGCAACCAGAGTAAAAGGATTGTCATTTGTTGAAAACCATGCATAATTACCAACATAAACTTCTAGAGCAAAAAAAACCCCTCAAGAGTTTGTTGAGAATTACCCTTGTTCATAACTATTAAGCTTTATTCAATTTGGTTCACTAGATCTGAACGTTAGCATTTCATCGATATATTTTCATTTGGTTCAGAAGGTTTGACAGTTTACAGACGACAATGACGAATGCAAAGTGAAGACAATAACTTACATAGCCATTTAGCTATACAATATATGAAATATTAACTTTAGCAGCAATTTACTCAAATGGTATTTTTTTCTTATCATAAAATAATTTAATGAAACAGTTGTCCTCTCATAACACCCCTCCACCAAAGACTGTCCCTATTATCATTGCAAGATTTCAGATCTGAAGATTTAATAAAACACTACTAAATCCTCCTCAAGAGAGGCTTCCCTTCTAATAAGGGCCCTTTTTGAATGCAGAACGGGTCACCTAGTAAGAGAGTGGGACCACTGTATTATAGGATAAATTGAATTAAGATAAAGACATAGACCAGGCTATAGAATTATAACACATCATGCGTCAAAGGAGGAAGAGATTCAAAATTATAACATGGCGTGTTACTTTCGCTTTGAAAACAATAGAAGGCTCTAAATAGCACAGAACACCCTAGCACATGCGCAGAAGGCATATCTAATCGACAGCATATTTTGCACACTTGTACTTTATGTATGTTAAATTAAAAGAATAAAAATAATAAATATACAAAAACTAGAAAAGAAGTATGCCCCTGCACTTGATAATGATGGACAAAGTTGTTTTGTTAGGAGTGATTTTTTTAAAAATGAAGTGTGTCTGTAAGACACAAATGATGCCCCCACCTGACCATAAGAAATTATAAACAAGTCAAAAGTTCTTTAACACTATGTATGATGTTCTATCATACTCAACTTGTATACAGATAGTACCTTTAATTTTTCATTCCTGATATGTAAATATAAAAGTATTACCTGTGGTGAAATGGGTATAATTCTATCTAGAATCAGCTTAGTCGCAGGGGCATAAAAAAATGACTAAGTCCAACTACCTGTCATTATCAAATATTTGATCAAAATCAAAATCAAAACGGACAGATGGACAGGGGTAAATTAATATGCCCCCCCGACTCTTTGTCGCGGGGGCATAAAAATCAGATGAAACTAATTTTTGATCATTATCAATTTTTATAACGTTTCTGTAGCGTTATATATTCTTGTAAATAATAGCGGGAGGTAATTGGAATAGCTTCTGTAGCATTATATATTCTTGTAAATAATAGCGGGAGGTAATTGGAACAGCGCCAAAAAATAACCTCTGTCTATGTACGCTTGAATGCATAAAATTACCGTAAATGCCCTGTTAGAATCAAAATAATTCTCGGATGCCGGGCTCTATGCTTATTTTAACATGGGTAGGCATTATATTTGTCATTATTTTACACCGAGCAACGCCAGCATCCGAGAATTATTTCTTAACTAATGAATTAATCATACTTAATACAACATAACATTAAAGCAGATTTGTGAAAACAAATGACAATCAATTTCATTTTGTATCAATCTTCATGAAATTTCTTATTCATTCTTTTTTCAATGACAAATATGGTAAAATATGAATTATAAGTAAATACAGTGGAAACTGTCAAATCCGATACACCAGGGAAATGTGTCAGATTGTACTCAGATTTTATTTTAGTCGACAGAAATACTTTGGGACCATAAATTTTTGTTGGATGTCACAGGATGTCGAAAATCTCAGGCATCGGATTGCACAAATTCCACTGTATTGAATATCTAGAAAGAAAGTATAACATGCATTTAACATGTAATTTAACCTAATGTTACTTATGTCTTTCGAGATGTGCTGTTTATCTAAGATATATCATACTATACATATCGACTACAGTGTGGCTAAGACTGAACTTATAACTAAATAGGATATCTTTGTCAATTTGACTTTAAAGCATAAAAATTGTCTACCAATGAAAGTAATGAAATGGCTACAATACATTGATGCTGATGATGATGATATTTACCTGGAATTAAACACTGATAAGTGACCTGGTCCCAAACTTTACCATCAGGACAAACATATGATCCACTGACGTCACTCATGACGAACTGGGGCGGAGTTGAACCACAAGTTTCAGCAATGGAAGAAAAAATGTCACTTAATTTCGGTGCAAAGTATGTTTCAGCATTACGGATGACTACACCTGAACAACCTGATAATGGTGCTGCTGTTTCTGTAATGCTGCTTAATTCATATATCATTGTGACATTTCCCTGAAAAATGAAATAATATTTATTCAAGTAGATTTTTATATGGAAAAAAAACAATAGGGCCTGGGTGGCTCAATGAGTTAGGTAGTTGGATTACCTAACAACTCATACAAGCCTATCACCAATATGACGTGGGTTCGCGACCGGCTTTGTAAATTACAAAAAGGGTGCACTCGACTCGCAGCCGCAAGTAATAAAGTTTACCAGTTGCTTGCCCATGGTCGGTGGTTCTCTCCGGGTACTCCGGCTTCTTCCACCACTAAAACTGGTCGCCATGAAATAGCTGAAATATTGCTGAGAGTGGCATTAAACATCCCACTAGATCTATTACCTAAAATGTCTATAATAGTATTGTAGGGTTAAATAGTGTCCGCCGTGAAATATTGTCCTCTGTTACAATTGTTTTCTATGATAAAGTCTGAGGACGGAATAAAGCGCAGAGGTGACTTCTTTTGGTCTGTTGGGGATTTTTCATTTGAAAAAGATACAATCCGACACATTTTCACAGGACAATATTATGGCTTACAGTATCAGGCCTCCGTGACCGTGATCACATTGTATTTAGATTCTCTAATCTATCTTCATGGCTTACAGTATCAGGCCTCCGTGACCATGATCACATTGTATTTAGATTCTCTAATCTATCTTCATGGCTTACAGTATCAGGCCTCCGTGACCATGATCACATTGTATTTAGATTCTCTAATCTATCTTCATGGCTTACAGTATCAGGCTCCGTGACCATGATCACATTGTATTTAGATTCTCTAATCTATCTTCATGGCTTACAGTATCAGGCCTCCGTGACCGTGATCACATTGTATTTAGATTCTCTAATCTATCTTCATGGCTTACAGTATCAGGCCTCCGTGACCGTGATCACATTGTATTTAGATTCTCTAATCTATCTTCATGGCTTACAGTATCAGGCCTCCGTGACCATGATCACATTGTATTTAGATTCTCTAATCTATCTTCATGGCTTACAGTATCAGGCCTCCGTGACCATGATCACATTGTATTTAGATTCTCTAATCTATCTTCATGGCTTACAGTATCAGGCCTCCGTGACCATGATCACATTGTATTTAGATTCTCTAATCTATCTTCATGGCTTACAGTATCAGGCCTCCGTGACCATGATCACATTGTATTTAGATTCTCTAATCTATCTTCATGGCTTACAGTATCAGGCCTCCGTGACCATGATCACATTGTATTTAGATTCTCTAATCTATCTTCATGGCTTACAGTATCAGGCCTCCGTGACCGTGATCACATTGTATTTAGATTCTCTAATCTATCTTCATGGCTTACAGTATCAGGCCTCCGTGACCATGATCACATTGTATTTAGATTCTCTAATCTATCTTCATGGCTTACAGTATCAGGCCTCCGTGACCATGATCACATTGTATTTAGATTCTCTAATCTATCTTCATGGCTTACAGTATCAGGCCTCCGTGACCATGATCACATTGTATTTAGATTCTCTAATCTATCTTCATGGCTTACAGTATCAGGCCTCCGTGACCATGATCACATTGTATTTAGATTCTCTAATCTATCTTCATGGCTTACAGTATCAGGCCTCCGTGACCATGATCACATTGTATTTAGATTCTCTAATCTATCTTCATGGCTTACAGTATCAGGCCTCCGTGACCATGATCACATTGTATTTAGATTCTCTAATCTATCTTCATGGCTTACAGTATCAGGCCTCCGTGACCGTGATCACATTGTATTTAGATTCTCTAATCTATCTTCATGGCTTACAGTATCAGGCCTCCGTGACCATGATCACATTGTATTTAGATTCTCTAATCTATCTTCATGGCTTACAGTATCAGGCCTCCGTGACCGTGATCACATTGTATTTAGATTCTCTAATCTATCTTCATGGCTTACAGTATCAGGCCTCCGTGACCGTGATCACATTGTATTTAGATTCTCTAATCTATCTTCATGGCTTACAGTATCAGGCCTCCGTGACCATGATCACATTGTATTTAGATTCTCTAATCTATCTTCATGGCTTACAGTATCAGGCCTCCGTGACCATGATCACATTGTATTTAGATTCTCTAATCTATCTTCATGGCTTACAGTATCAGGCCTCCGTGACCGTGATCACATTGTATTTAGATTCTCTAATCTATCTTCATGGCTTACAGTATCAGGCCTCCGTGACCGTGATCACATTGTATTTAGATTCTCTAATCTATCTTCATGGCTTACAGTATCAGGCCTCCGTGACCATGATCACATTGTATTTAGATTCTCTAATCTATCTTCATGGCTTACAGTATCAGGCCTCCGTGACCATGATCACATTGTATTTAGATTCTCTAATCTATCTTCATGGCTTACAGTATCAGGCCTCCGTGACCATGATCACATTGTATTTAGATTCTCTAATCTATCTTCATGGCTTACAGTATCAGGTTCCGTGACCATGATCACATTGTATTTAGATTCTCTAATCTATCTTCATGGCTTACAGTATCAGGCCTCCGTGACCGTGATCACATTGTATTTAGATTCTCTAATCTATCTTCATGGCTTACAGTATCAGGCCTCCGTGACCGTGATCACATTGTATTTAGATTCTCTAATCTATCTTCATGGCTTACAGTATCAGGCCTCCGTGACCGTGATCACATTGTATTTAGATTCTCTAATCTATCTTCATGGCTTACAGTATCAGGCCTCCGTGACCATGATCACATTGTATTTAGATTCTCTAATCTATCTTCATGGCTTACAGTATCAGGCCTCCGTGACCGTGATCACATTGTATTTAGATTCTCTAATCTATCTTCATGGCTTACAGTATCAGGCCTCCGTGACCGTGATCACATTGTATTTAGATTCTCTAATCTATCTTCATGGCTTACAGTATCAGGCCTCCGTGACCATGATCACATTGTATTTAGATTCTCTAATCTATCTTCATGGCTTACAGTATCAGGCCTCCGTGACCGTGATCACAATGTATTTAGATTCTCTAATCTATCTTTATACACAAATTGGTTTTCTTATTTAGTTGATTTTTTTAAAGATTTCTCTATGAACAAATTTTTGCTTAGATATATTACACAATCGGGAGTGTACGATATTAGATTCATTCAAATTATTTAACATACAAAAATAGTTTGTATATTTTGAGAGTTTGGTTTTTGGAAGTGTGTTCTGATGGGTTGTTTGTATGGCTGTTTCTCAATTCTGCTTTCAGATCTATCTGTTGTTGAGCACATATCTCAGTCTAACTGTAATTCAGTTCTTACTCCAACATTAACCCACCATCCACTATCTTAAGGTTATTACAAATCTTATTCAACAAGCCCAAGGTACAATTGATATTGTCTTTTTGCAAATTTATTACAAAATGGACTCAGAATGCAATTGAAATTAAATAATAATAAAAAAAAAACCAAAACACCTTTATCTATATAAATAATAACAATAAACACACATAGATAAAAAAATAATTGGTATCTTCTCCTTCGGTCAGATTTTCAAGAAGAGAGGTAATTCAACTCCAGACCAATTTAGTATACCTTTTACTTAGAACTATATGTAATTTGTCATACATAACTTCTTGTCTTTAATATCAATGGCTAAATTCTAGTTGCATCAATGAAACCAAATTTTTGAACATGTGATGCAGCAATTCATTCGATTACTTTAGCATTCCTCAATGCACAAAAATGGTTTGGATATATTAAGAGAGTATTCAGGTTTTCTTGTAATACGATATCAGAGGTACATGGTTGTTCAGGGTTATTTGGTATGAGGTTACGTATAGAGAAATATGTTCAGACTTACTGTAGTATATGTTCTAAGTAACGAGGCTGTAACATTGGTATATTGTAGT
The DNA here is from genome assembly GCA_963383655.1 of Bathymodiolus septemdierum. Taxonomy (NCBI): domain Eukaryota; kingdom Metazoa; phylum Mollusca; class Bivalvia; order Mytilida; family Modiolidae; genus Bathymodiolus; species Bathymodiolus septemdierum. Next base: position 27,306,320 of record OY726522.1, on the reverse strand, counting down.
ATGATGTCAGAGGTACATGGTTGTTCAGGGTTAACAGCATACTGCCTCACATAATCGAGAGATGAAGTAGACAGTTCAGACATTAATCTATCAATACACATCTTGTTTGTTGGTTGTTGCCAGGTATAAGACATCTTCAGTAATACTATGTACTTTGTACGGTTATCTGTGGAGTAAACAACACATTTATCTATTATTACAGTAGTCCCCCCACTTATAAGACCCCTCCCAACAAAGGCCACCCTCTTATAAGACCCCCTCCCAACAAAGGCCACCCTCTTATAAGACCCCTCCCATCAAAAGCCACCCTCTTATAAGACCCTTCCCAACAAAGGCCACCCTCTTATAAGACCCCTCCCAACAAAGGATACCCTCTTATAAGACCCTTCCCAACAAAGGCCACCCTCTTATAAGACCCCTCCCAACAAAGGCCACCCTCTTATAAGACCCCTCCCAACAAAGGCCACCCTCTTATAAGACCCCTCCCAACAAAGGTCACCCTCTTATAAGACCCTTCCCAACAAAGGCCACCCTCTTATAAGACCCTTTCCAACAAAGGCCACCCTCTTATAAGACCCCTCCCAACAAAGGCCACCCTCTTATAAGACCCCTTCCAACAAAGGCCACCTTCTTATAAGACCACTCCCAACAAAGGTCACCCTCTTATAAGACCCCTCCCAACAAAGGTCACCCTCTTATAAGACCCCTTCCAACAAAGGCCACCTTCTTATAAGACCACTCCCAACAAAGGTCACCCTCTTATAAGACCCCTCCCAACAAAGGTCACCCCTCTTATCTGGCCAGATTGCAGATGTATTGATTTAGTAAATACTACTTAATTGTTCCCTTCAAGAGGGGTCACCTCTCTTATGAGGCCACTTTTTCATTACAGAAGGTGTGGCCTGATTAGAGGGGGACTACTTTATTAGTATTTTGCTTATGATTGGATGTTGTTATCCACTTCTCAGATGAATTGTTAATTTACAATACCATGCAAGATTTTGTATTCGTTTTTCTATACATAACAATAATGGTCCTCAGAACAGGAAGTAAATGAGTAACTCATGTTCACATAATGCCATAAGCTTTCTGTGTAAGACAACTTACAGTTACTAATAATGACCAAGTTTGTTAACACTGGTCATTACTAACCCATTGAGGCAAAAATTTTCCGATCATTATTCACATCATCCACTAAATGGAAATCAAAACAAATATCTACAAACCTATCCCAACACCACCTATCATTTATGGCTTTAGTTGTCTATAAACTAATACTAGTCATGAATATAGCTGAAATACACTGCTTAATTGACATTAAACTAATGTCATGAGTTCAAATCCCACTCATGGTGAGGTGTACTCGATACAACATTATGTGATAAAGTTTGTCAGTGACTTGCAGCAGGTCAGTTGTTTTCTCCGGGTACTCCATTTTCCTCCACCAATAAAGCTGACCTCCATGATATAACTGAAATATTGTTGAAAGTGGCATTAAACACCTTAATCCTAACCATCTGAATTTACATTAAACAAAAAATAATCAATCCTTTTCACATCTGTAACAATCAGATACAGTCTATGCCAAATACCACTAGCCCTAAGCCCCAGTCTAGTAAAAATTTGCTTGGGCTACTTAAAATTGAATAAAATTTGATTCATCAGATAAAATATTCTTCTAAAATGCCTTTTGAGCTATTTTATCAATATGTTTTTTGACACATACTGCAAATATGATAATTACCTCTCAAACAAAGGTAGTATACATCACCGGGAGAAGCTCGTACATATCCTGACGTGCAATCACTGAAATAATTAGAGAAATTGACAGTAGACAAGGCAACACTGCTACACTGTGACTGATTGGATGATGGAATAGTTGATTGTCCAATCAGAATGTGGTTATTTACTGTCATAAAGACACTAGCAAGGTAACCTAAACATGCTGTAAGCCCATCCTGTGTCACACTAGCAGATGTAGAAAACAATTTGACAGCAATATCACCAGTCATCTGAAGAAAAAAAATAATTTCATTTACTTGTAGTAGATGTCTTTGTTTACGTGTGTTAAGTAAAAAACAATACAACATATGAAGGCAGTCAGAACAACATTTATAACCAATACTAACAAACATACTAAATAGGTTTTTTTTATTTTTTATTTATTTTTTTCATTACATGTAGTTGTAATATACAATCAACTTGTATTGAGTGACCTTTAATTTTGATTTCTCTTCATAGTGATTGATTGATTGATTGGTGTTTAACACCACCTTTAGCAGTATTTCAGCTATATCGTGGCACCCTTCATAGTGCATTTCATATTAAGTTAATCTGTATTTAATGACCACCTGTATATGACTGTATTCCAATGTTCCCTTAGATGGCTATATAAGATAGGTTTGACTGTAAATAAATGTTCATACAACTGATTTTTATACATTTTTTGGGCTATCTGAACATTTTCTTTCTATTTTTTCCATGAAACTTATTATATTAAAGCAGGAAAAGAGTAAAATTGCTAATTTTATACCCTAACATCAATTAATTTTTGTTGAGTAACAAATATATTCTGTGTCCATTTTCATTTTACTTTCTTTCAACAGAAAAAAATGACTTTTCAGAATAAATTGGCAAAAGGGTACCATATTTCATGAAGATCACTTAACATTGTAAATAACTAAGCAACATGACACTTACTGTAAGCTTAGAAACAGATATATTCACATCATCTGGATGAACATCGTTACCATATAGACTGATAAATATATCTGGACAATATGTATCAAATAAGTTTCCCGTGTTAATCACGACAGTCTGGGAAACCAACATGGATGCTAAAATGTTTCTGTATTCTGAGAGGCAGAATGTTTCGTCCACCATAGATACATTAGCAAACGATTCTACAGACAACAACAATCTGCCGTGCGGAATGAAATATTTGATGTCACTGGCCTCTAATCTGTTTAATGAATTAGATGAAGCAGACGATGAGGTAGTCGTCGTCTGAATGAGGCGACATATATGTGATGTCCCATCATACTCGTAATAGTCGTTACATGACCAGTCTGAGAATGTTATATTAAATTGTGCATATGTTACATAGCAGACGGCTGGATTAACTTCACTTAACAATCCATCGAACTTGGTCTGAACATGAACTTGTACACCATTAATAGCACAGTTTCTAACAGTATCAACATTTCCACTAAAACTCTGTATGGCAAACGGTGCTGTCAGTTCCAGCTATAAATAGAAATGGTATTTTTATAAGATTAACAGTTACAATTAAATCTTGCAATGTCCAAATACCCAGAGTATTAAAAGAATAACAGTCCATTTCAATAAAACATTTGCACATTTCCAATTGATTATAAAATTATACATTTTTATACATATTAATAGGAGTTATTTCCCTTTAATGCAAGCAAAAGATAACACATCTTTTTTCATGATCTGTACACAATTTTCATGTTTTAACAACTAGTGAATTTTCTTTTTGTTATTAATCTGTCCTCTGAATTTTTACAAGGTTGATTTACATCTACAAATATTAAGAAAATCATATTCAAATTCTTTTTCTTTTCCATTGGTCTTTCATGGAATGGATACCATATTGACTGCCGTAAAGGGAAATAACTCTTAAAAAAATGTATGAAAATGCTTAATTTTAGAATCAAATCAGGAATTTGCAAAAAGATCTAATCAAATGAATATGCTTATAAATTCACCAGTGAATCTTATAGTAAGAACAAACATCTATAATATTGGTATTGTCTACTTAAAAATCAGTTTTGGTAGTTATGAGGGTCCACAAGGGCCACCTATAAGATTGCTGCTCAATATGAGTAATCAGAGTGATTGCTATAAAGATCACTCTTAGGAATTATTTTGATGAAGCCATATATAGGTTACATATATGAAAGGTCATAAGTTGCCTTTCAAAACACCAAAGAGGGCAAGTTAGAAAATAACCTTCTGAAGCCTCAAATTAAATCTACAATTCCTTTTATAGAAAGAAATGTATGTTTCAGTCATAGTTGTGTGAATTAATGTCTTAAATCATCAGCCGAGGGCTGCTATCAAATACAGTGATAAACAGAAATGTAAAAAGTTATTGTTGACTATTTCAACAGCCACAAAACAAGTCTTACAATTTGTTTTAACAATAAAAAAGGTCTTTATTGAGCAAACATAGCAGCTCTAAGAGAATGAATTAGATCAAATATGGTAGAGAAACTAACATGATAGTGTTCTGACCAAAAAAATATAGGATATTTTTATCTGTAAGGTACCATATTTTATGGACGATAGGTCAATATTTTTTTCCTCAACACGATGGCTTCGACCTATTGTCCACATCGACCTATACAAGGTACCGGTATACAACAGTGGAACACACACAATTTTTTTTTAATGTACACAATTTTTGTTAAAAAACTGTTGTTTGGCATATTAGCTGCAATATAACTAAAGATTATATAAACTTAATCATCTACTATTCCAATCATTGTTTAAACAATTTAATGAATGGTGAAAAATCAACGAATCCATGCAAACATACAATGTGTATACAGAAAATGAAAATGAACATGTGCACTAATAATACATTATACTAATGTCGTGTCATTATCGTGGTGTTACAAAAATAAAATATACTGCAAACAAAAAATTCATGTCAAATCATAAATATCTAAATCTACAAATCATACTAACAAATCTTTACATAAAGGCATTCATAACTGAAATAAAAACATACAAAACATCTACTGAACATAACAGGTTTTCTGAACATAATTATCTGAGCCAACGCTGGATGTCATGCCGTTATAAACAAGCTATACTGACTTACCCTATGAGCAGAAGGATATTTAATGCTGATAGAAAGCTGGAAACAAATAAGTCTCTAATACATATTTATCATCAAGATTAAATAATGGTTTATTTTAAGATTCTGAAATGAACCCAGTTTTTGAGTGAACTTTTTGGATATCCAATCAGAATTGAAAACACAAACTTTATACAAAAAACAACAAAAAAACACCAGTTTCTGCAATTTCTGAAAAGGAGATTTATAAACAATTATTCAGTAAAGCATGTTAAACTTTTTTCCTTATTGTTGCCCATTTTGAAATAAAATCTCCACAAAACACAACAAGAGGCTCTCGAAACCAAGTCTGTATCACTCACTTAACTAAATAAAGGCCTAATATTCCACACAAATATTATATTGGTAGCTATTCTTAATTTTGTTTGTTCAAATGTTCAGATTGTTATGTTCACAAAAATGTACATTTTGCTTTTTTTCACTAAAAAAAATTCCTATAGCATAGAGTTTTTAGTTCAATAATGTTTGCAGGTAAACCAAACTAAGATTTCTGAACAACATCTAAAACACAAAGTGTATCACAAGATTACCATATACAGTTTTAATTAGCTTTGTAGTTTCTAAGAAGACATTTAGCGGTAAGTGGTTCCACAAAAGAATAATTCTCAAAAAAAAAAAAAATTCCGATATGGTCATATATTAAACTGGTCACTGACAATGGCAGCCATCTTTTGATTTTTGATTGACACACTAAAAAACTAAAACTTGGCAATGTACCATCCAATTACTATTCATGTACAGTTTGGGTTCAATCAGGTTTCTAGATTCTGAGAAAAATTACTCATTCATTTTCCCACAGGATATACATGTTAAAACTTTGCCTTGAATTTGTCGTGTATGGTGGTCATCTTTGATCTTCACTCATAAAAAAAATATAAATTTTTAATAGAGCCATTTCAGAAACACTCCTACCATGATAAAATTCCATCATTCATGTGGTTTCTGTAAAGATACATGAAACACATGTATTTGAAACTTCAGACAATCAGAAAGGATATCAGCCATGTAGAATTCCTGGATGAATCGAAAATGAAAAAAAAAGAGTTGAAAACCATCACAGGAATAATTTTGCCAAGTCTGGTTTAATTTGGTTCAGTGTATTATGAGGAAAAAAATTGAAATGTGAAAAGTTAACAGAAGCACACGACGACATTCATCTTGGACACAAAGCGATGACACTATCCTATATAGATCTTTGGTCTAGTTGAGGTGACAAACACACTTGTCTAATCTTTACCCTATACATCTCAGTTATCAGTATTTTATAGTACTTTGAATATATATCATACAAATATCATTTTCATTGTTACAGTAAAACAAAAAGAGTCAAAATGCAAATTTATCCCAAGATATTTGCATTAAAATAAATGTATACAGACACACCAATATCTGATTAAAAGATTATACTTGAAAGCTATTCAGATTTAGAGAAGCTTTACATATATATATATAGACAGCCACCATACAGGTGGGAATTATGAAGTTATGGATTCCTTACATTTGACTGTGTATCTGAAAACTGAAATATCAATGATATATCTTAAAATATATCTGTATTGTTGTAGCAAGGAAAAGGAAAATGTTGTTAAAAAATAAAATGACTGCATTGTTGTAAGTATATGCAAGATGTAAAGAAAAGGAAAGTGTTGTTAAAAAATTAATATGCCTGTATTGTTGTAAGTATCGCCAAATGTAAAGAAAAAGAAAGTGTTGTTAAAAAATTAATCAGATTGAATAATCTTAAAATATGAAAACCTTAACATTTGATATTGGTAGTTAAAAAATGACTTTAATATATTTGAAGAGTTGCTGATATTAATTAGGTATTTGACTGTCACAAATGTAGTTTTACTTAGCAACATGTAGCAGAGACAGTAAAAAGGATATTTAAGACCATAAAATCCTCAACTGATTCCTGCAATTATAACTACAAAACAGTCATTTCTGTTCTAATGCAAAACGAAAATATTTAAATTGAGCTTAAGAAAGGGTCTAAAGATCGAAAAAAAAAAGCAAAAGGCCGCAATATATTGTCAATTACTTTGGCTCATAAATGTAATAGAAAATCATGAAGACATTTGAAAATTGTCAGAAAGTTTTTAAAACGTAAACACTAAACATTATCTCACAACATGTATGCTTCAATTCTGGATAAAATCTAACAAGAAATGATTTCATAGGTAGGAAGAAAAGTTTGTCTAACAAGAAATGATTTCATAGGTAGGAAGAAAAGTTTGAAGATATCAAAAGGTAATAAGTGGGTGATGTCTTTATTTTCTATCATACTGTATTATTTGACATGTTGGATTTCAGGAAATCAATACGACAGATAATTCAAACTGGAACCTTTAGAAACAAGATGTCAACTGGATTTGACAGTAAAGATTAGCCAATGAGTAAACATGAGATATAATAATTGTATTAGAATTCAAATTATCTCTCAGAAAAGAGTTATCCTAGTTCTAAATAGTGATGTGGTGTTGTGCTATTCTAAGTGATTTGTAATATTAACACTTGATCAGATAAAATAATAACCAATATTAATCTATTTTGTTTAATGTCAACATTAAAAAAAAACTATTCTAAAGTGAGTATTACATGGAAACTTTTTTAAATTGACCTAAACTTACTTTATCTGGGAGTACAGATATTTTTCCTGTCCTTGTAAGGAGAACAAGGTCATTCTGTTTTGAGCATTGCCTCCATGACTTCAGGCCATCTATAATATTCTGACTGACAGCTTTCACTTTTTCCTCTATCTGACTTCTCATACCATTAATACAGCCATCCCATGTTAAATTTGTACCAGTATAAACAGCTGCTACTTGGATTAGGTAAAATGGCAAGGAGGCTGTTAAAATAAAATTAAATACAAAGAATTTTTAATATCAAATTTAACTCTTTTGCAATATATGGATTCCTAATAGAAAAAAAAGTGTTTCATATACAGTCAGGGGGCCGTCATGGCTGTAATCATATGGTGGTTAGATTTACAACTAGCTATGCAATCGATCCCTATCACCACTGTTGTCGTGAGTTCAAATCCCACTCAGGGCAAGGTGTACAGCCTTATGTGGTGGTTTTCTCTGGGTACTCCGGTTTCCTCCACCAATAAAACTGACTGCCATGATATATCTGAAATATTGTTGAAAGTGGCATTAAACACCATAAAACCATAAACTATACTGTCAGACATATCTGACATTTATTAATATTAGCATGGTAGAAACATTACAATATCAGTAAAGGTGTATTTACATGGTCACATTTGTCCTATAAATTTACTTCAAACTTAGCATCTGCACCTTTTTCACACACACATCTGCACCTTTTTCACACACACATTTGACATTCTAAACACCAATCCAACACCCTTCCGATATTTGATTTCAGAGAAGCATATTCCTTAAATGTTTCTTATTGACCATCCAAGGAATATCCCAGCCAAATTTGGTTTCAGAGAAGAATATCTTTTAAATATGTTTCCTGTTGGGTCTTATGTTAAAATTGTCCTGCAGTGACAGTCAACAATTTACATATTTACAACCGCCATAAAAATGAAAACTTTGTAAAGGACCATCCAATGATTATTCATGTACAATTTGGGTATTACTCAGCTTCTAGTTCTGAGATAAAAATATTTCTTTACATGGTCCTATCATACTTCTGTGCAAAATTTTGCTTGTCCTGTGGTGGTGGCCATCTTGGATTTTCACTTGACAAATAATCTTGTTAGGAATATTCCTACAATGTAACAATTGTATCACACATGTGGTTTCTGAAAAGAAAATATTTGAAATTTCAGCTATTCAGAAAGCAAAATTAGTCCTAGCAGTAATTATAGCAGGATTGGTTGGTTTACGGTGTTTAAGGCCACTTTCAACAATATTTCAGTTATATTGTGGCAGTCAGTTTTATCTGTGGAGGATATCGAAGTACCAGGAGAAAACCAGTAATTATAACTTGGTGGTAAACCTGACTGTATTATCATACTTACTTGGTGGTAGTGTGCTCCCTGGGGTAGTCGTAACTTTAGTTGTTGTTGTTGTTGGTGTAGTACTTGATGGTTTGGTAGTTGTCGGTGTTGTAGGACTTGTTGGTGTTTCTGTAACAATGGCAGTCGTTGTAGTAACTGATGTTGTTGTATCAGGATTTGTTGTTTCCTCTGTAACATTTTTGGCCATGGTAGTTCTGGAATGTTCTGATATTGTTGTTACGTGTGGAGATACTGTTGTAACATCAACAGGAAGTACTGTCGTCTGCTCAACAATATTACAGATTACTCCAAAGGAGTCTAGAATGTATCCATCAATACACTTCCACTGATTTATGGTAATATTAGAACTTTCTAAAGATTGTAAACATGTGGTCTGTGATGGCAAATATGCCAAACTGTCACTCAGTTCAGAAAATAATTTCTGTGCAATGGATTCTCCACATGGTGTCAGTATTGACTGTATCTGGCCACTTAAGCCATATGTCTTTGTTACTTCAATCTAAAATAAATAAATATGTATTTGTTCAAATTTGATTTATTCTTTTTAGGAAATGGCTAAGACAATTATTGACATGATATGAGGATAATGGCTATTGTGTTTGACCTAAAGATGGTTTCAGGTTTACATAAAACATAGACCAACGAGACAAAAAGCCAATTTCAATATTGTTCCATAAAACCTTATATTTATCAAGTCAAAGTGTTGTATTTGTTTTATTACATAAGCTATGTATATTTTATAATTTCTGTCAAATAAAATGCCCAGAGCAATATGATGTAACCATGGGACATATTTAAGCCAATGACAGCAATGGAGTGCAATATGATAATTCATTGAACTGAAACGGTGATTCACAGTGCAATATGGGGGGTCATGGTGTTTAACGCCAATTTCAACAATATTTCAGTTATATCGTGACAGCCAGTGCAATATGATAAAAAAAAAAGCATATATATTGATATATTGCAACAATATCGTAAAATAACCAAATATGTTTATTAAAAGAAGATACTGACTGAAAATGATATATGAATTGAAACATAATAATCTGTTTTTTGACTACACAACACAATCTTCAAACAAAGTGCTGTCATTAAGAGATGCCAGTAACTCAAAAATTCTGTTAAATCATACTTACAGATGTTGCTTTCATCTTGATTGTCGTTTCTATGGTAACTTTAATAGTATATTTAGAACAGGGTTCGGAAATTTGCAGTGCACCACTAACTCCTGCAGTAGAATTCAGTATACTAGATATGTTCAGGTTAATCTCTGTTTTACATTTTTCTGTAAGTTCTGTTGGTATTAAGATAGAGTATATCTGTATAACATACTTTGGCAGTACACCTGAAATTGCAAAAAAAAAATACTATCAAAAAATGTTCTTTCTCCATTAGACTTAAAGAAATCCTTTTTATGTCATCTTAGTCCAAATCTCACTTAAAAAAACCAAGTGCCTTATATAGATGATATCTGATTGATGGTTTGTTTGCTGATGTTTATCTTTTATATTACATTAGAGTAGAACTTCACAGTCTCAAACTCGAAGGAACTGTCAAAATGTGTTTGAGTTATCGAAAATTTGAGCCACCAAAGTTCCGTAATTTCAGAGAGAAAAAATCAAAGGTGTGAAAACCGAGTTGCGAACATATGGATGGACAATGCCTGTGTACCAAGATTCACTTAGATCCGACATTTCGTTCTTAAGATATCGTGCAGAAACAAAAAAAGTATATAATTTCTGCTCTATTTTTAGATGTTGTGACCTTGACCTTTGTCCTACAAACCTCAATATCAATAGGCTTCCTCCTCTCACCATCAGGCATGTGTGTACCAAGTTTCATTTAGATTCAACATTTCGTTCTTAAGATATTATGCGGAAACGAAAAAAGTATCAATTTGTTTTTCTATTTTTAGAAGTTGTGACCTTGACCTTTGACCTACAAACCTCAATATCAATAGGCTTCCTTCTCTTACCATCAGTCATGTGTGTACCAAGATTCATTTAGATCTGACATTTCGTTCTTAAGATATCGTGCGGAAACAAAACAAGTATCTATTTTTTTCCCTATTTTTAGAAGCTGTGACCTTGACCTTTGTCCTACAAACCTCAATATCAATAGGTTTCCTCCTCTCACCATCAGGCATGTGTGTACCAAGTTTCATTTAGATCCAGACGCCCGGACGCCATTCATCATATTATAAGCCGAGTTCGACTTCGTCGCAACTCAGCTAAAAAATACCTGATTTATTAATACGGGACCATAAAAATAGTTATACTGTTCGAGAAATCAGGGTTTATTTGACAAGGGAAAGGAATTAACGGCAAAATTGACGGGACTAAAAAAAACAGTTTGAGCAATCCATTGTATTCGAGCTAGCAAAGTTCCACTGTATTTACAAACTGTAGCTAATTTGGAGTTGCTGCAAGTTGACTTTTATGTTCAAGTAGCATGACATTCTCAATTAACAATGAATTAATTTGTGTCCTGCTCTAATGGAGATATTAGTGATTCGTCATGCCTTACAAATGGATACCCACTCTGGAAGGGTTGTACTGCACAGTAGAGAAACTAGGTTCTATTTCTATACCCAAGGTTACCTTGTTGATGCGTATGTAAGCGACAGTAATATGTGATTTTAGGCAGATAGAATGTACATGTATCTACTTTAACATATTACACTAACTGATTTAGAGGATGGAAGGAGAATAAATATATACATATCTATTTCAGCACTAATTTACTAGAAAATACTTCTGCCCAGTAGTTTGTTTTTAGGTAATACATGTATATTAGTAAGTTAAGATATAATAGTAATACATAACTCTCAAGATGCACAAAGCCAATTACTGAAGTGGAATAAGCATGCTGTGATAGAAAAATATTTGAAATGTGTAAATGTGAGATATTATCCTGTAAAGGTACATGTACATTACTATAGGAAACCTACAAATGTACTTGGTATGTATACAGTGACATACACCTAACGGTTACTGTACTCACTTGTAGGCAGAGTTATTTCTCTTTCTTTGGATGTAGATGTTTTAGGGGGAGAAGTAACACTCTGTGTCATTAGACTTGACACTTCAGACTCAGAGACACTAGCACTTGACACTTCTGAGACATTAGCACTTGTCACTTCTGAGACACTAGTACTTGACACTTCTGAGACACTAGTACTTGTCACTTCTGAGACACTAGTACTTGTCACTTCTGAGACACTAGTACTTGTCACTTCTGAGACACTAGTACTTGTCACTTCTGAGACACTAGTACTTGTCACTTCTGAGACACTAGTACTTGTCACTTCTGAGACACTAGCGCTTGTCACTTCTGAGCCACTAGTACTTGTCACTTGTGTCAGCTGAGATGTATTGACTGTTTGTATCAGTTGAGGTGTAGTGATTATTTGTGGTTGATCGTCTGTGTGTGTGGACACAGATGTTCTTTCTGTTTGACTGTCTGTCTGTGTGGATACATGAGTTCTTTCTGTTTGACTGTCTGTCTGTGTGGATACATAAGTTCTTCCTGTTTGACTGTCTGTCTGTGTGGGCACAGATGTTCCTTCTGTTTGACTGTCTGTCTGTGTGGGCACATATGTTTTTTCTGTTTGACTGTCTGTCTGTGTGGATACATAAGTTCTTCCTGTTTGACTGTCTGTCTGTGTGGGCACAGATGTTCTTTCTGTTTGACTGTCTGTCTGTGTGGGCACAGATGTTCTTCCTGTTTGACTGTCTGTCTGTGAGGATACATAAGTTCCTTCTGTTTGACTGTCTGTCTGTGTGGACACAGATGTTCTTCCTGTCTGACTGTCTGTCTGTGTGGAGACAGATGTTCTTTCTGTTTGACCATCTGTCTGTGTTGACACAGATGTTCCCTCTGTTTGACTGTCTGTCTGTGAGGATACATAAGTTCCTTCTGTTTGACTGTCTGTCTGTGTGGACACAGATGTTCTTCCTGTCTGACTGTCTGTCTGTATGGAGACAGATGTTTCCTCTGGTTGATCGCCTCTCTGTGTGGAGACAGTTGATATATTTGTAGTAAGGAAACCACTTTGTGAAGAGACTGTTTGGGTAGTTGCCTCAACATTAATTGTCTTGTTTACAGAATGAGTCGTCAATTTTGTGCTTCCTGTTGAAGAAGTATCACCAACAGTGAAAAAGTCTGGTATTGTTGGTGTTGGCTGTGTAATAGTGTTACTATTTATAGTAGTAACCTTTGACATCTTGGATACTGTGGTGACTTTCAGTGTTGATTCCTCAGGATTGGATGCTGTGACATTTTCCCACGTTGTTGTTGAACTACCAATATGTGTTATATTTAAATCAGTAGTATCTTCATTGTTAGACTCTGTAGTATCATCGGAATGATCAATTGTTGAATCTGTTGTATTGACTGTCATTACATTTTCGGTTGTAAATTCCTCGGCTGTTTGTGTTGTTTGTCCTGTTTCCATGGTTTTAGCAGTAGTATCCATTACACTTCCATCACTGATATTTTTCTGTGCTGTAATTTGAGATGTTCCTTCTTCAGTGACAAGAATTTTAGTTGTTGATTTAATAGTTGTGTCAGAGTCAACATCTGGACTGAACGTTTGTTGTTCAGATGTAACATAAGGTGTGATAGATTTTGGCGTGGTTTGCACAATGACAGTACTTGAGACTGTATCATTAAAAATCATCTGATTTACAGAAGTTGTTTCCATGACAACAGATACAGGTGTTGATTTTTGTGAGGTTGCCATTATGGCAGACGTAAATCCTGTTGTCATAATTTGGTTTTCACTAACTGAAACCTCAGTAACATTTACAACATCTACTGTTGTTGGAGATGGTTTCTGTGTTATATCTGTTGAAAATTCAGAACTAGATGAAATATATTCATATGTTGACCTCCTGTAACTTGTCTCTTCGTCATCAATTGCATCTTTTGTTATCGTGTCAGACGTTGATGGGGTTTCATTTGAAACTGAAGTCATCGAAGAATGATCCTTTGTTTCAATGGCAATTGTTGTTGTTTCTTTTTGGTCGTCAGTTGTTTTATTGATTGGCGATATCGGAACGTTTGAATCAGTTGTGAGTGGTGATATTGTTGTAGGTGATACATATATATCTGGACAGTCTGAAAAACAACAAGGTAGCCATGCAGAAATATAACATGCTATTAGCTTAGTAGTAATATAGACAGGCTTCGTTCAGTATTCTACAAAGATTGATTACAACAATAATAGCTATGATCAGTAGAACAATATCTCGCTTAGACTTTTATCTACAGTCAAACCTGCTTTAGTGATACACCTCTATTAAGCAATAACTTGTATTATGTGACCTTATTTATATCTCCCTTCACAGTGCATTTTATATCAATTAAACCTGTATTAAGTGACTACCTGTCTTATGTGACCATATTTCCCTACTCCCTTGGAAGGTCACATTAGACAGGTTTGACTGTATATGTTTCAGATATTTTGGGATAAAAGAAGAACCTCATTTTGGTTTTATCTTTTGCATTAATTAAGTGGAAACTTACATGCTTTCTTTAAAATATATACAATAACTTAAAATAGATGTTAGGAGGAAGTTATTCAAAGGATATACATATGTATGTTATCAACTTTTGGGAAACTGAAAAAGACGATTTGTCAGTAGATGTTCAACTTCAAATAGGGTTGTAAACAGTGTTTACATAAACTCAAAATTTCAATATTTAAGCTAAACAATGGATTATTCTATAGAGATTTAGCTGACTTGATCATATATGAATTTTCTAGAATAGTGAGACAGTTAAAGAATACTAAGAAGACAACTACATATATACATTGTATAAGGTCAGGCTATTTAATTTAATCATGCAACATTCTTATAAAAAAAATGTATACTAATGATCTTTCAGTGCAAAATATTTTAAGTACTTATATGCATCATTTTAATCAATACTGATCAAAAAGATTACATGCAATCAAATTCTGATAAATATTTCTACTCATATTTCTCTTGCGGTAAAATGCATTTACTCAAAATAGGTGTTTCATGTGCAATGTATTGAACAAATATGTAATAATGAAGGACTTTCATTCAAGGATGAAAACAGGTGCCACTAATGGAGCAGGAACTGATTACCCTTCCGGAGCACCTGAGTTCACCTCTGGTTTTTTGTGGGGTTCGTGTTGCTCAATCTGTAGTTTCTGTGTAGTATTTTGTAGATCATTGTTTGCCCTTTTGTCTTTTTTCTTTTGGCCTTTGTATAGCGAGTCCTTCAATTTACGGCTTCTGACTACCCCTTTGTTATCTTCAAACTTTTCTATCACATAAACAGCAAGTAACATTAAAAAACTGATGTATCATTATTTATGTCTTAAAAAATTAATTGTCACATTTCACAAGGTACTAACATTTTAAATTTAAACAATTTACCTGTTACATTAAAAGTTTAAACAATTTACCTGTAGATTTAACGCACACGGGTTCAAGGTCAGTTGTACAGGTATCTTTAGAATAAACAAATTCATATCCTTCGTCACACGTCCAGTTACTAGTAATACTAATGTTATCAACCGTCTTCAGTCTAACTACAGGACACGTTACGTCCCCAGAACCATTTAACGTATGGTTATTAAGATTTTTCTGTATTTCTCCTGCGTTGACTATCAGCAGTAGTTTACTTCTACACTGACAGACAGAACTAAATGATCCTCCTTCAGGTTTAGATAACTCTATCGTGAGGTCTACTTGTAATACCTGTAGAATATATATTAAGATGAAATCAATTATATGGATACTGTGTAAATACTTTTATTCGTTGGCACCAATTTTCGTGGTTTCCACAAAATGCATTGATCCATGGGATCTTGAATTTGTGGTTTTAAATACTACAGGCAACAATCAATGGGAAAATTGTATTTCGCTGAATTTTTATTTTCGTGGTTTAGGTAGACCTAAAAAATATCAGATACGACATAAAATCTACACATAAATGACCAGAACTTAAGACTGAGAAATCATACGTCTAATTTTTTATGCACTGTATTTCTATCAATGATTATTTTTAATCATTTTCAGTCATATATTCTTATAATCAAAGGAAGTTTTTACAGTCAGTACACATCATGTAGAGACATGATCAGTAACATTGTGGAAAGTTAACACTAATGAGTTTTATATTGTTTATCCCTTTTGTCTTCCAAGCATTTATGACCAGAAATTACAGTATTTAGGTCATTTTATAGCAGATTGTTTTGACAGCAGTTACCATTTATATGTAATTAATTTTACCTGCATTATTTAATTGTTTAATTTTTAACCCCCCTCCCCCATGCATAAAACTTTTATTACATATACATTCTTAAGAATTCTCTAGACAACAGTCTCATGACAATTTTTATTTAAATGAAGTGTCCTCAACTTATTTCTGGAAAGACGGAAAGACTCAATAGCGATTTTTTTTTCTCTTAGATATCCAATTGACCAATTGTACACTACTGTGGATCTATTTTGATAAATTATGTATTTGGAAGATAGATTGCAATTTGGTAAATTAATCTCTCTCCTGGTTACTTGTGGTTATCTAACAATTGATTCCAGTCAAGTATGAGTATGGACATTTCGATAATGAGAGTACCTGATGAAGGATATTCCAGAAACATGTCGTCCATATTAAATTTGATACCTACGTTTTTATTTCGACAACTGTGATTGATGAAATTATTGAAAACTATGAAATTGCAAAGTAAAACATCAACCAAGTCTGATTATTCATTTCTGAACCAAATCAAATTACTTACAAATCCGATTTTTACATCAGCGATAATTTTTTCTGACGGTCTTGGATGAGTACAATTGCTCTGTACCAACAATTTAAAATGCTCCACAATTTCTTTGACATAAACATTTACACAGGACTGGTTCAAGGAAGAGGGTGTCAGAAACTTCATCTCAAACAGCAAGTCAAATGTTGGTCTTCGTGTAGGTCTCTCAATCACACATTTTAAGGCTGTTGTTTCTAAAAAAATATGAAAATAATAAAAGTGCAATACAATAGGAAGTGTTTAACATCCTCTATATCTCTATCACAGTTTGATTGAAAAAACAATAAAAGTATGATACAAAAGGAAGTGTTTATCATCCTCTATATCTCTGTCACAGTTTTAATCAATTTCAGAATACATAATTACTTATGATAATAGTGCCCTAAAAGTATATTCCTCCATAGAGTTTATTTGTATTGGGTTTAAGAATGCCATTCTAATTACCGGTATATTATTACAACCAATATAAATGACAGACAATGTAGGACAGACAATAAGTGCTACAGAAAGCTCATTTCGTCTCAGAATTCTCAGACAATTTTCCTCATGATTCTTTAACAAACCAAACAATCAAAATAATGTATATAAGTATTTCCATAAATTAAATATACCTGATATTTCATAACCAGGTTTACTGCACTGGTAGTTGATCTCTGAACCAACAGCATAAAATGGCAATACCTTTGATAACTTTATAGAACTAGATATCACTGGAGACTGACATACAGAAGATGCTGCGAAAAAAAATCATTGTATTTAGTAAAAAATGTCTGAACATGAAACAAGGTACGATGTATATGGAACTTGAAAGTTTCCATGCAAGGAGATTTGTTTTTACCTTGCAAATATTTCATTTCAAGCTTGTAGTTCCTTTTTGGAAATATAAATACAATGTAACATTCATTTTGATCAAAAAGAGATAAAATACTGATTATCTTACAAACTAATAAACAACCATAAAAACCTTTTGTTATGATTGGATGAATCACAAATAAAAATATAAAAAATATATAACTTTAATTAGATTGTAGGTTTGGTTTTCAAAATTAAGAAAAAAAATATTCAAAATTATTGTGAATTGATTTCTTACGAGCACATATGGCATTTCTTCCATCCCATAATCCTTCAGGCTGGCATATTCTATTTTGTGACCCTATAAGATGATATCCACAGTTACAGTTATACTTCATGGTAGATCCTATGGCTGTTGAAGCATACACTGCTTTGCCATTTGTTGGGTCTGGTAAAGTTGGACACATTTTTTCTGAAATGAAAGACAAAAAAGTTGTACAGGGAACCAGAGTAGACACACTTTGGCCGATTTAACAAATTCAAATAGACTATTAAAATTAGGTCAGGTGATTTGTGTCTG
Source organism: Bathymodiolus septemdierum (assembly GCA_963383655.1). Lineage (NCBI taxonomy): Eukaryota > Metazoa > Mollusca > Bivalvia > Mytilida > Modiolidae > Bathymodiolus > Bathymodiolus septemdierum. The sequence goes on along the minus strand of OY726522.1, from coordinate 27,288,256 downwards.
GCTGATTTGTACAATACATTATGAAAGTGTGATTTAATTGTAGTAGGAATATGAAACAGATTTTGTTACAAAAACATACATCGTACACCATAACTGGCAGAATTCACATATTTTATTACAATTTATTGGAATTTCCTTTATTCAGTCATAAACAATATATTTGTACAGAAAGACCTTTTTTATTCCCAGGTGTATACATAGCTTATAAACAGGGTTTGATCACAGAAAAATAAAATACTACACAGTTATAATTGATTTTGGTCTTGGTTAATAGTTGATTTCTAAATCAGATCAAAGGTATTTGCAAGGAGATTAATTCCATAATAATAATTTAGTGGAAAGTAAACAAGGATATATTTTGTTTCAGTAAGTGCTGCTTTTGACTATAGTATCTTAAATGAATAAAGAGATTTGTTTAAGAGCTGCAAACTCAAAAGTTGTATAATATTATAGGGTCCACTTCAAATTATAAAGATATATAATTAGGAGTTTTGAGAATTGAAATGCTATTTGATATTGAGGGGACACATTTCACAGTTTTTAATATTGAAATTACTTCCGTCAACATATGCATTTCAAATTATTCTTACTTTAGTGACGCAGTGTGACATAATATAACATATTGGATCAGAATTACTTACCTCTACATAATGGAGCAATACCAGTCCACTCAAACTGTGATGTTCCATTAACAGACTGACAATATCTGTATCTTACACCATGTAATTCATATCCTTGATCACATGAATATGTTGCTACAGAGTTATAGACCCTGGATATGTTGCTGTAGGTCACATGTCCATTGACAAGGGCAGATAACTGTTGACATTGTTGATCTGTAATGTGAAAGTTAAGGATACCTGAGTTATCAATCTTTTTGGTTGAATAGATACACATGTAAAGTTATTAGAATTATGTAAAGAAACTTTTCTGTTGGAAAAGGCAAAAATTAATAGGTAATCTTTCTGGTAGGAATTTTATGATGAAAAAATATACTTTCTCATCCCCATTTACTACCACAAGTTTAGGAAATCAGAAGTTCATTAATAACTGACAACTGACAATTATAGTTAACAATGAGTAAAATGTAACATTTCTTGCTTTTTGATTTAAAATACAAAAATATAACTTCTTCCTGTGTTAAATGAACTGTACATCTGAAATTGGTGTACATGTACCAACCATTAAATGTTTAGTCATCTAATATACAGTCAAACCTGTATTAAAAGGTCATCTTTGGGACAAAGAAAATATGGTCTTATAAGACAGGTTACCTCTTAAAAGAGGTTCAATTCATATGAAACTTTCTATGACAGGGTAAGAAAAAGGTGACCTTTTAATACAGGTGACTTCTTAATAGAGGTGACCACATGGGCAGGTTTGACTGTACTTAAATTCCTATACAGTCAAACCTGTCTAATGTGTCCTATCAGGGGAACATTAACATAGGGTCACACAGGTGGTCTCTAAATACAGGTTTGATTTATATGAAATACACTGGGACAGGAAATTAAATGTAAGGTCACACAATACAAGTTATTACTTAACAGAGGTGGTTGCTAAAGCTGGTTTGACTGTAGTTCTAGAATACCAGTATTAATAATAGCTTGTCCATTGATAATTCTTTAATTTCTAAAGTAGTTGATCAAATGTTTGGCTATTTTTTATAACACTAAAGTACCAGTATTACTAAAATTTTAGCCATCAATAATTATTTAATTTCTAAATTACTGTTAATTAAATGCTTGGCCATCAAAAAACTTCAATTTCTTCAGATTTAGCTTAAAATGACAATATTTTGTCCTCACAGATATTTTATTGTACAGTGAAACCTGTTTAAACCAAACCCTGAATAAACCAGAATTCTGAATAAACCAGAATTCTGAATAAACCAGAATTCTGAATAAACCAGAACCCTAAATAAACCGGAACCCTGAATAAACCAGAATTCTGAATAAACAGAACTTTAAATAAGGTCCCATTGTAGGAAATCTTTGTTTATTTAACCTGTCTATTCCAAAAAAAGTTGGTCCCAAGGAGGTTTGGTTTAGACAAGTTTAACTGTATCTCCTTTGTACTTACTGAAACAAGTCGTAACTGTATCATTCCACGTTCCACCCAATTGACATTGTACTGTTTGTGATCCATCAGGTATAGTACCACGAGGGCAGTGTATTGTTACTGTTGTAGGAGCTATATATTCACCAGTAGACAGGGGATATGTGTCAGAGATGATTATTCCACCGTTACTAACAGTAAAACTGGCACATTTTTCTATTAATAAAAACATGATACAAATAATTGTACCAACACATATATGCATATAAGACGTTTATTTAACATTTTCATAGGACAAAAGATGGTAATACTGTTAGATTTCATTAATATATTTACTTTTTAGCAAATACCACTCTGACATTTAAAATAGTTTGATATGTCACAGACTGCATTACATCAAGTCACAACATCCATTCAAATGCTGCTTCATTCATCTATTGCTGTCACTGTCCAAATAAGGACATGTTTGGCCTCAAGAGTAATTGTAAATTGTACAGTTCCCCACAATATGATATGAACATATAAAACATTACTTTGAAGTATTCCCAAGTGGGATTATGTATTTATTAACAAAGACGTCATGGTTTTTTTTCCCCCCACATTCCAAGCCAATGGTATCAATAAAGTAGAATGGATCAAAGTACATCTTGTATGACATACAGCTTTTTATCTGATGAGTTGTATCCAATGGTTAAAAATCTGTATCAGTATAGAATAAATACTAAATGTTAGATAAAGCAATCTAATGAAAATGAGATCTCCACACTAGCTAATTCTTTTTTTGCTTGGCCACTACATGGGCAAGTGCAGAATATAGATATAAGATAAGAATTAGATTGTAGATAAAGTAACATACCTATACATGTTTTATTTGGCCACAGTGTTTTCTGTTTAACAACTCTTGTGTCTTCTGTATACAAATGGCGGCCAGGCACACATTTACATTGAAATCCACCATCATTATTTTTACATATATCATTACATAGCATTTGGCCACACTCATCAACATCTGAAAAAGTTTTAAAATTATTCATGAATGAAAAAAATAGTTTCAGACCAGTAAAGGTGTCAGTGAAAATGCTGGTTACAAGAACAAAATATATTTCTTTAAATAAAAATAAAAAAACAAATTACAGCTACAGTCAAACCTGTATTAAGAGGTCACCTTTGGGATAAATAAAAAGTGGCCTTGTAAAACAGGTAACATCTTAAAAGAGGTTCAATTTACATGAACTTTTCTATGACACGACAAGAAATGGGTGACCTTTTTAATACAGGTGAAGGCTTAATATAGTGGCCACAATTCAACTTTGTTCAAGTTCTGTTTTGGATAACTGGTGAAATATTCAAAATTACAAATATTTCAGAAAAAAACAATGAAAATATATTAAACAACTAAATCATTATGATGTAGCCAATGTTAAAATTACAGCCTATTCTGATTAAAATGTATAAGTTTTGGCCATTTGAAGATATGTCTAGTTTAGTAATGGGAGACATCTTCATCGAAGGTATGCTTATCAGATATTTTGAAAGGACCACCTAAGAATGATCTCATCCCAGCTTAATTGAAATTGACCAAATAATTTTAGAGAAGAACCTTTTATATGATTTTTTTGGGTCCTTATCAAGTAGCAACAATTTAGTTGGCCATTGGAGGAAATTTCCAAATTAAATATAGTATAACTAATCGTAGATTTTGAATATCAAAATAAGACCAAGAGTGACCGAAGTATGCATAAGGATTAAACGAGTGGGCCCACGAGTTTGATCATTAATGCGTATTCGGTCACGAGTGGTCTTATTTTGATATTCAAAATGTAATGATGTTGTTATACTGTTTATTATATAGACTTTCAAAATTTCTTATATTTTATTTTTTTATATTTGTATATTTCATTCCATGTGTATGAATCTACGAGCAATGATACTAAGATGTACAGCTGGAAGGATCTGCCATCTTGAAATTGTGAAATCCTACATGTCATATTTACAACAATACACAAACAAATTTAAAATGCTTACCTTGAAAACTTGTTTTTGTTAAATTTGACCAAAACTGAAGCGTACAGAAGCCAAATAACGTTTGATCTTTACGTTTCAAACTGGAAGTGTTCATATGACGTCACGTTGGTTATGTACCAAAGTCGTCAATAACATTTCTCGGAATTTTTTCAGTTTACAATCGTATGTGTATTCATTGTAACACAACAAGGGACGTAACCAACACACTTATAGTTTTGTAAAAGTAGTTCCGGTGGGAATAAACTGATATTTCACATGTGAGATACCGGAATTTATTTCACGGATAAATCCCCATAATTCACACCTATCTATATAATAACATTCGATAACTGTACTGTGGCCATCTTGGATGGAAGGTGGGGCAACTTTGGACAACTAGATCACAGTCCTGTAAGTGATGGACCATGCAGTTTCAGTAAATTCTTAAATTTCATTAGATCATATACATGTACCTGTACAAATTGTCTGATTATCTGGATGGTTTTGGTATCCATGGTTACAGACACATCTGTAGGAACCAGATAAATTTTGGCAGGTGTGTTCTCCACACACTTCTGTTTCACACTCATTTACATCTAAAACAAAAACAAAAATATTCTTTTATAAAGTAACAGAGTTGACATCTAAATATCATCTTTCATTAAAAAATCATGGTATTGTTACAACCTTTGGCTAAATAGTCATTATGATCATCTAAAGGAACCTTGAAAAACAGTCACATATAAAAGGTACATGTATATTGGTTCCCTGTCTATAACAAAAGGTTACCAGTATGTATTTATAGCCAGGTAGGGACAGATACCATTTAGATATTGAAACACACTTAACACAGTGCATTATGTCTGTAGAGTGTCTCTGCATGTATCACTTTTTTTTTCAGAATTCCAAATAAAGCCGATATTTATTTGCAAGTGTGTCGACTATTTTGCCCCAAATATATATATTTTGTAGATTGAATTCTACATCAATGAATCTGACGAAACCTTGATAATAATAAAATGAAATCTTATAAAAATGAGATACAATCTTACCTTGACAAGAAGGCAGTGATGTATACATCCCATTTAGATCACAAGGTACAACAGGACTTCCTATACGTGTGTATCCATGGTTACATGTCACAAAAACATAATCTCCTCCACTGATATCCTCTGTAGCATTTGTGTAACCATTTAATATATAAAGCTGAGGACACATTGGAGCTGCAAAAAAAAAAATCAAAATATTTAGTTATATGTTAAGTACAGTCAGCCCTGTATATAAAGGGCACTCAAGGGAACCTGAAAATGTGCCCTTTATGAGCAGTTGTCCATTATATACAGGTCAAATTCTAAAATTCTATGTAGTATTCATAATGAGAAAAATAAAGCTGTCTTTTATAGACAGTAATCTGTTATATAGAGGTGCCCCTTTAGGCATGTTTAACAGTACATAAAAATCTAATCTGATTAAAATCAACTGTTATAATACCCTATGTTTACCCTAACATCTAGAGGTTTCATGTCCAGATGAACTTTCACATATGCATACTTATTAATAAAAATCAACCAATCAGAGAGCTTTACTTTTGTAATGTCAACAATAAAAAAAAAGTGTGCAAGGCGCTGTTAAGATTGTGTCAGCTGTGTTTTCATTGGCTGATCATGAGTTCATCTAGACGTGAGTTCTAATCAGATGTTAGGGGGAGGGTAGTGTATTATGGCAGCTGATTTTAATCAGATTACTCAAATCAGATGAACCATTAAATTTGATGTAGAGAAATTATGTCTTTTAATTGGTTATTATGCTAAATAAAATGTTACTTCACAAATACATAGAGTATGCCAGTTGACATTGCTTTAACTAGATATTTGTCATTATTGTACATGTGTAGTGATGGCAGTTTGCATTTACTTTATTGTAGACTAGGGGATGGTTTCTATTTTACCATTCAAACTGCAAAAATAGATTTGTTTATGATAAAAAGTCAAGGTAAAATATAATTAGGTTAAAAATATATCAACAATTCACACAAATGATTAAAAATTAAATATTCATCTAAAAATAATTAGGCATACACTACCCTAGGCTATTGATGTGCTGTTTAAAAAACCCCATTAAGGAGTAAAGAGGAAAAACTGGCTGGCTCTGAATCCTAACTCTAACCTCTAAATCAGGATAATGTGTTGATAATTGTCAACCAATGATCACCCATGAAAACTTTTCAGATTATTTCCAATGGGAGCCTTTACAAATAATAGCTTAAGTACAGTGGGTATTTAAGGTCAATCATCAATAGGCGGGAATGATGAATTTAGAAAGAAAACAAATGTTTTAACGGAAGCAGGTTGATGCAGCCCCAATACCTGTCAGGCCTGTCGATCCGACCCCAAATAACATAGTCGTTTCGGCCCCAATATAAAATATCATGAATACACTATATTACAACACATTTACATGCTTAGAGGTTAAGTTATTAAGCTAAAGTCATTAATATTATTCTTTGATGTTTTTCACTTTCTTTTAACATAAAAGATATTAAAAAGAAAGCCTTGTCCAAACAAAATCTTCAAGATCATTAACGCTTAATTATAGTCTATTGTTCTTCATTTATATTATATTGGTAATATGATTGGGATTAATTTATATATTGTAATCACAGACAAAAAGAACTCAAAACCCAAGCCAATGTATTGTACAAGCAGAGGATTAATTAGCTTCGTGAACTTAAAACATTCAACGATGGCTACGTATCCTTGTGTTGTATGCAAGATTCACGTTAGACCGAGATAGCATGCCTTAGAGTGTGATGGCTGTTTCCGATGACAACATCGTCTTTGCAACTCAGGTAATTTTAACTTTATTTTAAAATTGTGAAATCTTTCATTTTCTCATTTTAAAGCATATTGAAAACAAGTTTAATTTATTCAGATTGGCAAAATAGTGAAATAATGTTCCATGTTGCTATACTTTAAAATTTATTTCAACAATATTGAAGCTATATCTTATTCCAATATAGGACCTATCTCTACGAGACCTTTACGAGGAAAAGACTCCTCATGTCTGAGTTTCTGCGTGAAGTTGGCAACCTCTCTGTGCCATCAGTATCTCGTACTGCAGCATCCTCTGACTCTGACTAAACTTATCTAAGATCATGTGCTAATGCTTGTGTTACAGTGTTAGTGCTTTTTGGGAACTTTTTGTAGTGTTAAGTTTGTAGTCTTATTTATATGTCTTTAATAAAAAATAAATGTGAAAACTCATTGCTTTGTTTATTTTTCATCAAATCATTCATAAAAAAAATCACGCTATTGAACTCTCAATGGTAATTTCATTGAAATATAGATAGTTGTCAGATTTTATTTCTTTCCGAGTATTACAAAACCTAAAATATATTATATATTTAAAAAAAAAAGACATATAAACACAATAATAATAATAATGAAATACTGAGGCCGGATCGACTGGGGCCGGAATGGTTTAGGGCTGGAAATGCTTGAGGTCGGACTGGTTTGGGGCCGGAACGACTCGAAATCATTTTAACTGGTTCAAGCATCTGGTTCTTAGTATTAAATAATTAATTACAGTCAAGCCTGTATATAAAGGCCACTCAAGGGAACCTGAAAATGTGGCCTTTATGAACAATTGTCATTTATATACAGGTTAAAATTATATGCACAATTCATTAATGAGAAAAATGAGATTGCCCTTTATAGACAGTGATTGGTTAAATAGAGGTGCCTTTTAAGGCAAGCTTGACCACATATACAAGTATTTACATAATGGTATAGATTATGATTTCCTCTCCCCCCTCCCCCTTTTTTTTACTGTCCTGTAACTAATACTTACCTTTACACAATGGTGTAGATTTTGACCAGGTTCCATTTGCTGTACAATAAGTCATTGAGGCCCCAATCAATCTGTAGTTACTATCACAGTTATAAGTTACAATATCACCATATACATAATGAGATTCAGTGTTACTGCTAAACGTTAACCTCTCTGACGTAGCCAGCTTTGGACAATTCAGTTCTGTAAATGAAGAAAAAGAAGTAAATTTACACAACCTATTTAGTTGATAGGGTATAAAAAACATCGATGAATATTTGCTTTTGTATAAACATCATAATGGCTGCTGATGGGGGGGGGGTTATGGTTATGGTGTTTAATGCCAATTTCAACAATATTTCAGTTATAATGTCGTGGTCAGCTTTATTGCAGTCTGTGTCAAAAACCACTAGCCCTAAGCCCCAGTCTAGCAAAAATAGATTCGAGCTAGTGTAAAATTGCAAAAATTTGCTTATTCAAATAGATAAAATTCTTATATTTAATATTAAAAATAGATATGGATGTAGGTGATATAAAAGAAAATTCATCAGCAACACGTGTACAAATTGAAAGTTAATAAAACAGTACTTTTATAGCTGATCTTCATCTTACAGTTACTGCGAGGTATATTTTTTTATATAATTAGCATAATTTATATCTCAAAATGATTGTGAGACAGTCCCTAGCCTACAGATAAGGAAACATATATAGTGACTGATTGTTGCTTTAATGCTAAGTCAGCAATTTTTCATCTATATCATAGTAAGAATGCGTTACTTTTTCATGAAATAATGATATTTGTTTGGTATTAGATCAACACGCTGAGCTCTATTTTTATAGTGCTATTTCATAGAAGTAGCAGTCTCTACAGATAGACATGTTGCTCCATTCTTAAAAAATTATTCTGATTCTGATCCAACCAGTCTTTTCTCTTACTCTGTTATGCTGTGTGTGTAGTCTTTGGTCAGACCAGGCCAGGAATCAACCTCACAATCTGTAGCACTCAAGGAGAGAATGGTAACTATTACACCACTGAGGCAATTACTTAAGCAACATATATAATACACACAAGATAAAGGCAAATAATGGCTTAAATCAGTGAAAAAGTTGTCCATTAAAACTTTATCATATCACATCTAAATGACATGTATTAACTTATAAAGGTTATACAGACTTACCAGTACAATATGGCAGTGACCATTTTCCATTACTTTGGCAGATGGACACACTACCAGAAGTCATAGTAAACCCAGGATTACATCTATATACAGCATTACCTAGGTAATGTGTGGTATCCAGACTAACCAAGGCCATGTTATCTGGCAAGGCTGGTGATCCACAATTTATTACTGAAAAAAACATATAGATACTTTTATATTATAGCCTCAGCACTGAATATCTGAAAATAAATCTACTAAATACATGTACTAAATATTTTCATTTCAACCTGTTCAAACTGAACACCTTTAGGACTAATTTTGTTTAATTTTTGGAAAATACAAGTGCTGTGATAGACAGTCAAATTTACTAATATATTTTGAACTTCGTACTAGATAGGTTGTATGATTCAAATATACAAGAAATTTCTCATCACGCAAAATCGACACTGGTTAATAAAACCCAGAAAAGTCTATATAATTCATACAGAAATTTTAGGAAACCAATTGATCTACAAGTAAAATTGTTAGACCCAGTTTATGAGCCAATTTTATTATATGGAACTCAAATCTGGGACTAAGAAAAATACACCATAATTGAGCACAAGTACATCTAAAATTTTGTAAAAACAGTTGGGCTTTCAACATCAAATTAATGACATCTTTGTAAACTTAAGACTTCTATTACGAGATACATGTAGGTTGAACAAGGAGGGAGAAATGAATCCTTGTTATACAATAGTTTTACCCAATCACTGTTAACATTGTGTGTTTAAGACTGTACATCCTTGTTATACAATAGTTTTACCCAATCACTGTTAACATTGTGTGCTTAAGACTGTACATCCTTGTTATACAATAGTTTTACCTAATCACTGTTAACATTGTGTGTTTAAGACTGTACATCCTTGTTATACAATAGTTTTACCCAATCACTGTTAACATTGTGTGTTTAAGACTGTACATCCTTGTTATACAATAGTTTTACCCAATCACTGTTAACATTGTGTGTTTAAGACTGTACATCCTTGTTATACAATAGTTTTACCCAATCACTGTTAACATTGTGTGTTTAAGACTGTACATCCTTGTTATACAATAGTTTTACCTAATCACTGTTAACATTGTGTGTTTAAGACTGTACATCCTTGTTATACAATAGTTTTACCCAATCACTGTTAACATTGTGTGTTTAAGACTGTACATCCTTGTTATACAATAGTTTTACCTAATCACTGTTAACATTGTGTTTAAGACTGTACATCCTTGTTATACAATAGTTTTACCCAATCACTGTTAACATTGTGTGTTTAAGACTGTACATCCTTGTTATACAATAGTTTTACCTAATTACTGTTAACATTGTGTGTTTAAGACTGTACATCCTTGTTATACAATAGTTTTACCCAATCACTGTTAACATTGTGTGTTTAAGACTGTACATCCTTGTTATACAATAGTTTTACCTAATCACTGTTAACATTGTGTGTTTAAGACTGTACATCCTTGTTATACAATAGTTTTACCCAATCACTGTTAACATTGTGTGTTTAAGACTGTACATCCTTGTTATACAATAGTTTTACCTAATCACTGTTAACATTGTGTTTAAGACTGTACATCCTTGTTATACAATAGTTTTACCCAATCACTGTTAACATTGTGTGTTTAAGACTGTACATCCTTGTTATACAATAGTTTTACCTAATTACTGTTAACATTGTGTGTTTAAGACTGTACATCCTTGTTATACAATAGTTTTACCCAATCACTGTTAACATTGTGTGTTTAAGACTGTACATCCTTGTTATACAATAGTTTTACCTAATCACTGTTAACATTGTGTTTAAGACTGTACATCCTTGTTATACAATAGTTTTACCCAATCACTGTTAACATTGTGTGTTTAAGACTGTACATCCTTGTTATACAATAGTTTTACCCAATCACTGTTAACATTGTGTGTTTAAGACTGTACATCCTTGTTATACAATAGTTTTACCCAATCACTGTTAACATTGTGTGTTTAAGACTGTACATCCTTGTTATACAATAGTTTTACCCAATCACTGTTAACATTGTGTGTTTAAGACTGTACATCCTTGTTGAGTATCTATTATTATTACCTAATTGTAAATTTTTTCTTGTTTATTCAGTAACTACATATTTTAAGATATTTTTGCATTTTTTGCTCCCCTGTGATCTATTGACGCGTCAATAGTCTTCAAGAGACTATTGCACGACAGACTATTGAACTGACCTTTGAACCTTTTTTTCATTGGACAACAAATTTCAAAATTTCTAAAATTTCAAAATATTTCAAAATTTCAAAAATTTTCAGAAAATTTCTAAATTCCAAAATAATTTTTTTTTTAAATTTAAGTTCAAAATTTCAAAATTTTCAAAAAATGTCAAAACCTCAAAAATTTCTAAAAATTTTAAATTTCAAAATTTTCAAAAAATTCTAAAATTTCAGCTTTCATAAAATTTCAAAATTTTAATATTTAAATAATAATATTGAAAAACATATGTAATATAAAAATTTAGGACTTTTTACTCTGTATTCCACTTGTTTATTGTTATCTAATTCAACAAATAAATCATTTTCATTAGTTTTTCTACAATATATGCATGAATATATTTAAGTCATGTTCGCTACCTTGCTTCTGTTTAATTAGGAAATAAAACAGTTATTTAATGGGTGTGGATGCAATAGACCAAACTATTTATCCTTCGGTGCTGGGACAAATAGTTTGGTCTATTGCATCCACACCCATTAAATAACTGTATACTCTTACATGAAGATGATCAGTTATCCAAATATTTACTCGGTGTTTTATTGTACTGTGAAACCTGTCTGAACCTCCTTTGGACCAGTTTTTGTGTATAGAACAGACCGGCGTTCAGTTTATACAGGTTAATTTAACATAAAATTCCTATATATGGAACTTTATTTCATATTAGGTTTATACAGGACTCCATTTTATGCAGGGTTCTGTTTAGACTGGTTTCACTGTATATAAAGCAAGTGATTTATATTTGAATGGATACATTGTTAGTTTGCACACTGATACCAGATAATTAGTACTCTTTATTACAGAGATACACTAATCTTTACAAGTGACGTGGTGCTGACAACCACAAACAAATACACATGTACCTAATAACTGGTACCCTTTATCACAGCTAAACACTAACCTTTACAAGTTGGAGGTGATGTTGACCATCTTCCTCCAATATCACAGATAAGTACACTGGTACCAGATAACTGGTACCCTTTACTAGAGTTAAACACTAACCTTTACAAGTTGGAGGTGATGTTGACCATCTTCCTCCACTATCACAGATAAGTACACTGGTACCAGATAACTGGTACCCTTTATTAGAGCTAAACACTAACCTTTACAAGTTGGAGGCGATGTTGACCATCTTCCTCCAATATCACAGATAAGTACACTGGTACCAGATAACTGGTACCCTTTACTAGAGCTAAACACTAACCTTTACAAGTTGGAGGTGATGTTGACCATCTTCCTCCAATATCACAGATAAGTACACTGGTACCAGATAACTGGTACCCTTTACTAGAGCTAAACACTAACCTTTACAAGTTGGAGGTGATGTTGACCATCTCCCTCCAATATCACAGATAAGTACACTGGTACCAGATAACTGGTACCCTTTATCACAGCTAAACAGTACATATGTACCAAATGTTGTCGTAGAGGAATTGATTTTCAGATGATCAGTTAAATTCAATAAAGGACAATCTGAAATAATAAAAAAAAAATAGTCCAGGTTAAATGTTTTAACAATAACTGTTAAATGACAGAAGGTAGGGGAGAAAACAAGTCTTATTAATGTGGTTACTAAATAAAGGTTAGAGTAATGGTGTGAAACACCACTTTCAACAATATTTCAGTTATATCGTGGCATTCAGTTTTATCGGTGGAGGAAACCAGAGTACCTAGAAAAACCACTGACAAACTTTACAGCATAATGTTATATCGAGTACATCTCCCCATGAGTGGGATTCAAACTCACAACGTTAGTGGTGATATGCACTGATTGCATAGGTAGTTGGAAATCCAACTTCCAAATGATCACAACCACAACACCCCTTGTTACTAAATAAAGACTTAAAGATGACAAGATGGACTGTTTCATATATATCAGTAATATTAAGTATCACAACTTATAATTCAATATCCTCCACCAATAAAACTGACCTCCACGATATAACTGAAATATTGTTGAAAGTGCCAAACCAAACCTATAATTCAATACAATTAAATGTACTATGATCTCAGAAAGTTCAATCCATCTATGAAATAAATAGTTGGTGTTGGATCTGATATCAAATTTGTATAGTCAAGTAACTCTTTTTAATCAAACCTGTATATAAAGAGCATTGGAGGACACCTGTAAATATGCTCTCTTATGAACAGTTTCACTGGAGGACACCTGTAAATATGCTCTCTTATGAACAGTTTCACTGGAGGACACCTGTAAATAAGCTCTCTTATGAACAGTTTCACTGGAGGACACCTGTAAATAAGCTCTCTTATGAATAGTTTCACTGGAGGACACCTGTAAATAAGCTCTCTTATGAACAGTTTCACTGGAGGACACCTGTAAATATGCTCTCTTATGAACAGTTTCACTGGAGGACACCTGTAAATATGCTCTCTTATGAACAGTTTCACTGGAGGACACCTGTAAATATGCTCTCTTATGAACAGTTTCACTGGAGGACACCTGTAAATATGCTCTCTTATGAACAGTTTCACTGGAGGACACCTGTAAATATGCTCTCTTATGAACAGTTTCACTGGAGGACACCTGTAAATATGCTCTCTTATGAACAGTTTCACTGGAGGACACCTGTAAATATGCTCTCTTATGAACAGTTTCACTGGAGGACACCTGTAAATATGCTCTCTTATGAATAGTTTCACTGGAGGACACCTGTAAATATGCTCTCTTATGAATAGTTTCACTGGAGGACACCTGTAAATATGCTCTCTTATGAACAGTTTCACTGGAGGACACCTGTAAATATGCTCTTATGAACAGTTTCACTGGAGGACACCTGTAAATATGCTCTCTTATGAATAGTTTCACTGGAGGACACCTGTAAATATGCTCTCTTATGAATAGTTTCACTGGAGGACACCTGTAAATATGCTCTCTTATGAACAGTTTCACTGGAGGATACCTGTAAATATGCTCTCTAATGAACAGTTTCCCTTTATATACAGGTTCAAATTATATGCACTATTAATTAAATGGAGAAAATGAAACTTCCCTTTATAGACAGTGATTTGTTATATACAGGTGCCCTTTAAGGCAGACATGACTGCACATTATGTAATGCTTCTCAGGCTCAGACAAACCCTTTTCAAATTTGGTAAAAATGTAGTGTACTAAATGTCATTTTATAAGGGTGCTCATTATAACTTTTCTTCAAGAATTTCCATAAAAAAAACATATTGTATTGCACGATTTTTGCCTTAAAAATCGTATTTGAAGAACAAATTTTAAATATTTCATCATGTGCACTCTGAACACCTCCACTCCTAAACATAGTTGCCACAATATAATTGAAATATGATGAAAGTTGCCTATAGTAAGCATTCAATCATAATTATCCAGGATTTCCAGACAAGGGTAAGCAACTCTGTCAAACTAATTATCTTGGAAGGAAATCATGTTGATAGTTAATTGAAAATTTAACATGACAGATGCCAAGGACAAAATTGCTAGAAAAATATAGTATATGTACAGTCAAACCCGCTTTAGTGATCATCTCTATTAAGCAATAACTTGTATTTATGTGACCTTATTTTTATTTCCCTTCACAGTGCATTTTATATCAAATAAACCTGTATTAAGCGACCACCTGTCTTATATGACCATATTTCACTGTTCCCTTGAAAGGTCATACAAGACAGGCTTGACTGTACATCAATAAATGTAACCGTTATATGTTTCTTCATTTTTATTTATTCAATAACTATTCTCTGATATACATACCGGGGACCATCATGGTCAAGATCGCTTGATAATTGGATTTACAACTATCTATACGAACTGGGGACCATCGTGGTCGTGATCATATGGTAGTTGGATTTACAACTACCTGTGCAATCAGTGCCTATAACCACTAAAATTGTGAGTTTGAACCCGTTCATGGCGAGGTGTACTCGATACAACATTATGTGATAAAGTTTGTCAGTGACTTGCGACAGGTCGGTGGTTTTCTCCAGGTACACCGGTTTCTTTCACCAATAAAATTGACCACCACGATATAACTGAAATATTCATTAAACACCATTAACTAACTAACTAACTATTTGTTTAATAAATATCCTCCTTGATATACGTACCATAAGACACAGTAAGAGACCATCCTTTCCTATTTACTTGACTGTCAGGATTGAAAGTAATGAAAAATATATCAGAATCAATTCTAATGGGAAGAGGAGTTGCTGGCCCTGAATGTCGATAATCTGTTTGATTGTCAAGATACACCTATAATTATAAAAATATGCATAAAATTTCATATTATACATAAGATTTATACAATATTTATTCTGTATTTTAATAAGGTGAGTGAGTGAATTATTATTGCTTAACACCAAATGAGCAATTGCTTAGCTATATCATGGTGAGAACAAGTTGCTTTTTTGCTAGATGATGATAAGGTCTGCTTTGTACTAGATCAACAGGCTTAGTTTGATTTTTATAGTGCTCACTGAAACAACAGTCTACATGTATATGCAAGACATAATTTTTTCTGGTTGCAATTTTATCCGGTGGACAAAATTTAATATTAAATTTTATGCTACTGTATATTATAATAAAATACTTTCCATTGCTATATAAAAGTATCCAAGTGTACAATAAACAGGTACATAATATTATTTCCGACGCTGATTATTAAATAATGAGACGCATCTGTAATATTATTTCCGACGATTAATGATAAATCACCTGAACCATCAAATGAGATAATCCGGATAGTATTTTACTATGTAATATTATTTCCGACACCGATTAATAAATCACCTGACCCATCCGGAAAATATTTTATAAATAGAATTTATAGGTAAATATATATATACAGAAAATATATTATAGCCAGAACACTGTCAATTTAAATGACAGATTGAGTAATCTTCAAACCCATTATAAGAAAGATGATAATGAAACAGAGAGTGAAAATGAAATTTTGTGTACTCCTAAACCAAAGCGGCTGAGGAAAAGCAACAAAAGAAAGTCTTATAAATATTATTAAAACATTGTAATTGTAATGATTTATATATTTATCTAAAAGATACTGCAGTAATAAAGAAGTATTTCACTAGTATTAAGTATTAATTCTTTACAAAAAGAGCATAAAATTAATATAAACCTGCTCCCAATTTTAATTTAAATGTTAAGTTTTTTTAATTAAAGATTTAAACAAGTCCATAGTGCATACAACAAGTGTAGTACAAATTTTGCTGGACAAAAGTACAAAGGAATGTGAGAGTTAAAAAACCACTTGACAGACTTTTCTTTTAATCACAAGATGAAACATTTTGTATTTGGTAAGACAATCAATTATATTATAGGTGATAAAGCTTGTCAGTGACTTGCGGCAGGACGGTGGTTTTCTCCAGGTACTCTGGTTTCCTCCACTAATAAAACTGACCACCACGATATAACTGAAATATTGTGGAAAGTGGCATTAAACACCATAATCCTTACCCTAAAATTATATTATGGAAATAAAATGTGTGAAGGTATAATTAAATTTAAGGCTAAATAAAAACTACAAGTTCGTCAATGTATTTCCTGTTACTTAGGTGACAAAGACAAGTTACTTACTGTAACATTATCATAGTCTTTTTCTGTATCAAATTGATCAAAAACAAGAGTTAACTCCCTCTTCTCAGGGTCAATGATTGTCCAATTACAGTTGATGCTGTTTGGGTATTTGGTTATACCATATCCAGGGGACATAATTCTAGCATAACCATTTCGTATTGTATTGTTACAACCTGAAAGCAAATATAATCAATTGTATCTGTAAATATGAACTTTATTCAAAATTTTTGGAAATTTGCTGATAGTCAATGTATGTTAAAATTACTCATTGTCATGTAGTTCCAGTTAGAATTTGAGCACATTTTTTTTTTTAAATTTGATCAAAACCATGATGTCGATCTATCATTTTCATTGCAGTATTATTAAACTTTATTTTAAACAATTTGGGTCCATGCTGGGAAATAATGGACCATAAAGAGAATTCACATTACAGCAGAACCTGTCTAACATTTTGTGAACAAAATTGACAGATATTCAGATTACACAGGTTTCTGATATGGGGGATAATTTCAATGGTCGGTTTACACAGGATTCTTGTTTATTCCAGTCAGTTTAGACAAGTTCACACAGGATTCCTGTTTATTATGAGTGCAGTTTAAACAGGTTTACTTGGGAATCCTGTTAAATCAGGGTTCAGTTCAGACAGGTTTTTACACAGATCCTGTTTATTCAGGGTTCAGTTTGGAGAGAATTAAACAAGATTCCCATTTATTCAGGGCTTAGTTTAAGACAGGTTTTTACACATATCCTGTTTATTCAGGGTTCAGTTTGGAGAGAATTAAACAAGATTCCCATTTATTCAGGGCTTAGTTTAAGACAGGTTTTTACACAGATCCTGTTTATTCAGGGTTCAGTTTGGAGAGAATTAAACAAGATTCCCATTTATTCAGGGCTTAGTTTAAAACAGGTTTTTACACAGATCCTGTTTATTCAGGGCTTCACTGTACTGTCATTGTTTAACTCACTGTCAGTGTTAAACTCACTGTCATTGTTTAACTCACTGTCATTGTTTAACTCACTGTCATTGTTTAACTCACTGTCAGTGTTTAACTCACTGTCAGTGTTTAACTCACTGTCAGTTTTTAGCTCACTGTCATTGTTTAACTCACTGTCAGTGTTTAACTCACTGTCAGTATTTAACTCACTGTCATTGTTTAACTCACTGTCAGTGTTTAACTCATTGTCAGTGTTTAACTCACTGTCAGTGTTTAACTCACTGTCAGTGTTTAACTCACTGTCAGTGTTTAACTCACTTTCAGTGTTTAACTCACTGTCATTGTTTAACTCACTCTCAGTGTTTAACTCACTGTCAGTGTTTAACTCACTGTCATTGTTTAACTCACTGTCATTGTTTAACTCATTGTCATTGTTTAACTCACTGTCAGTGTTTAACTCACTGTCAGTGTTTAACTCACTGTCAGTGTTTAACTCACTGTCATTGTTTAACTCACTGTCAGTGTTTAGCTCACTGTCAGTGTTTAACTCACTGTCAGTGTTTAACTCACTGTCAGTGCTTAACTCACTGTCAGTGTTTAACTCACTGTCAGTGTTTAACTCACTGTCAGTGTTTAACTCACTGTCAGTGTTTAACTTACTGTCATTGTTTAACTCATTGTCATAATGTGTACAATTCCTTTATAATTTATTACTAAGGAATGAGTCAGGACCAAATACTGATGAAATGTGCACTGTAGTGAAACACTGGTGAAGTTGATTATGAATTACACATTTTGACAAATGTCCAAAACATTATAGTTAGGAGGGGGAGAAATGCTATAATGTATCTATAAATATCACAAATAAACATTTTCTGAAGCTTAATATTTCCAGCAAGTTTTTGTTGCTTTAAGTAATGAATATATTTAAGATTTGTGGTGAAATTCTATATTAATGGCATAGAACTAAATTTTGTTTTACATATAAGTTTTACATATAAGATTAGAGTAACACTCAGTAACATGCTGAACAGATGGATACTGATATCTAGTTTTCTGCTGTGACCAGTTTATTTGTATGATAACAATTCTAATAATCTGGATTTTTTATTTATTTCAATCTAATTTATCTCTATTTCAAATTTATTTGTTACATATCTACTTGTTCTTGTCTGACATATTTTGCTATTGGTAATATTTCAAACTTGATGCTTTCTTCAATGAAATTCCTAATTTTGAGAATTTGATGATTTCAGTGGCATTGTCCAGGAGTAAACAGTGTTGTTTACAATAAGTAACAGTAGTATTATTGTCTGAAAGTCTTACTGCTTTACTTAATCTTATCTTAATTCTAGTATAAAGTATAATTATAAATAAGATAGAAAGATATGTCAACTATAACCAAGGCCATATGGTGGAGTGTAATGGGAAAGCTCCCCTACCTAAGGTTATAGGAACTGTAGTAGGTTCATAACTACCTCTGCTAACTGTGTTAGTGGAGATCTCCTTTAGATCAGTTGGTAGAGCTGTGGCTTACAATGCGAGAGGTCCCGGGGGATCGAATCCCATTGGGGACATTGCATTTTTCGGAGGTAAAACATACTCTACTGTTATACACCAAACAAAGTTTCCTGCATATTAAACCAGCATTGAAGTTAATATATATGCTGTACCATGAAAATCATTATGTTGTATGTTGAAAATCAAGTGAGCAGTATTTCTGCTATACTCATGATGTCAAGGAACTATAAATCTTCATGCATGTAAAAAGATGGTCCTGGATCAAGTCATTGTACAGCTAAACCTGCATAAACTGAACCCTCAATAAAACAGAATCTTGTAAAAACTGAACTTAAAATAAAGTCCCAATGTGGGAAATATTTGGTTATTTAACCTGTATAAACCAAACTCCTGTCTATTCCAAACAAAAAAGTCAGTTTGGACAGGTTTAACTGTAACATGACTTTCAATGTTTAAGCATTGACTTACCTATACTATATGTTGCATTAAAGCCAATAGCAGCTTTAGTATTATCTGTATAAAGCCTTACAAACAGACTATGACTAGTAGCTACAAATACTGGAGGTATATGTTCACCGGTATATCTACCATACAGTGGCGAGTCAACTGATTCCCCTTGTCTGATTTCTACAAAGTCGGACGTATCTAAGGATAGACTAATGAACTGAAAACATAAAACAGTTTTGCACAATACCAATTCTAATATGATGTGTTACTTTTGCATTGTAAACAAAACTATTCTCTAAATAGCACAATTATTTTTTGCACATGCGTGGTGTCCTATTGGTGTTTTCCAGTGTACATTTTTGTATTTCACAATTTGATCGTGCAAACCAGCAATTCGCTATCGCTTTGTGTAAAATACCGACAAATATAATGTTAAAATCGGCATAAAACATGACATGGTAGACTTCTTTCTTAAGTCTTTACTTTCTTAGCATCAAATTTGTTTCAAACTTATTCATAATATAGTAAAGTATAAATAACCCTAACCATATTTTTTGCATATAACTCTCTTCTTGCTTGAGAAGACAGGTTATATTGATAAAGGAGATCTGGGAATCACTGATATGGGTTCTCAGCTTCTCGACCCAATAACTACCCCAAGTACCAAAGTTTCAAGACAGTATACCAAGGCAGAGGGTTTGACTAGTCAAAACTAGACTCAAATATAACTCCCTATAGCTCAAACATTGCTGAAAGTGACGATTTTAATCACATTGTGGTAAGTGACTGTGGTGATACTAAGCAAAGATCATGAATCAAACAAAATCACAAAATTGGTTTTTGTTAATAATAATTTTTCAACTTCATTGCTTACATTCATTGCACAAAGATCTTTCTGCACTAAAATATTTCCCTATATATATCATATAAAACCATTTTTTGTCTTTAAAATCAGAATTAATAAGAGTTTATTTATTTATTTTTTCAAACTTTAATGTTTTAAAGCATTTATGATTTAAACACTATTATGCAAATGTAAATTCTAGACGGCATAATTTTCTATGATTATATAGTAAGATTTAGTGAAAAATTTTAACTATGTTAAGGAAAATTAGAAATAGAATTATATGAAAACTATAAGAAAAAAATTATCTTTAATGCTGAAAATTTCATTAAAATCAAGTAAGAAATGACTTGACAAGCATTTTTCAAAAATCATGGTTTTATATAAAATATATAGGGAAATATATTAGTACAGAAAGACTTTTGATCCATTACTGTATATATAGCCATATACACTGATATATATGTACAACCTTAAAATCTACTACTGTATAATATTAACTTTCTGAGACACAGTCAGAAACACTAGTCCGTTCTTCTGTACAACTTTAAAATCTACAGTTACATAGCCCCAATTTTCTAGGATTAATAAATAGTTAGATACACTGATACTTCTGTACCACCTTGATAATTACTTCTGCATAGAATTGACTTTCCGAGACTCATCATCTACCCTCATACTTGTGTACAACCTTAATATCTATTGGCTGTATAGAGCTGACTTTCTAGGACTAATAAATATTTAGATACAATACTTCTGTACTGCCTTGAAAATTACTTCTGCATAGAATTGACTTTCCGAGACTCGTCATACTTGTGTACAACCTTAGAGCATATTTGGGACATGTTAGGCAGTAGTATACAGGCTCGGAAACCTCCTGTGCAAAACTTTCGTCAGTTGGAAGCAGCATTGCATCGGGAATGGCAGCAGCTATCACAACAGGACATCTGACGTCTAACTGGAGGGACGAGACGCAGGGTTGAGGCTGTCATCCAAGCACGTGGGGGTTGCTACACCCGGTACTGAACTTTGAACAATAGATGTCGTCAAGTGATTCATAAGTGACGTTTTGAAAGTGAAATGACAATCTTATCGTGCTTTTTGAACTGTGAAGGTCAATACTTAAAATCAACATGTTTTACTGCAAAAACTGGCCTTGTGATATTGTGATTAAATATTCATTAAATTAAATTTTTCTTGATTTTTTTTGTGGTTTCTTACAGCCAATGTAATGTCCTAACAGGTCATCATTGCGTTCTTGAAATTATCTGGTCAGAAACCTCATGATACTTGTCGTATCATGTCATTTCAAAAAAACATGGGGGTGCTTAACTTTTTTCTTTGTGTATATATATAAGTAACTTTCTGAGACACATTGTCAGATACACAGATACTTCTGTATAACCTTAAAATCACTTGCTGCATAGAGCTGACCTTCATACTTATTAACATACCTGAAATGATATGAGGTTCTCTGTGTTGTTTGACCTGATGACCCAGTCACATATAACATTGTTTGGATAGGAATTAGGAAAGTTTGGAGAAGTGAACCACTGGGTTAAGTTAGAAGCATTCAGTACACTACCACATTCATCCTTTGGAACTGAAAATATAACATGAAAACATTTCTATAAATAACAGATATAATAGATTACCTGGGTATTATAGTCATCTAATTTATAGCATGTGTCAATATAACGTGCATCTATTTAATGTAGGTACTAGTGACAGTGTCAGGCTTTATTACAGAAAGCCTGCAAGTGGACCATCATAATAGGTAATGTGCTCCCTGCATGTTAAAGACCTCTTTTGTAAGTTTTGATGAAGAGTAGGCCAATTGTAGCCACTGTAGAGAGCTAAATTTGTCCTCCCTAGCCAGCTCTCCATACTCAAGATTAATAAAAAGACAAATGACACGAAAGAAAAAAAATTAAGGTCTAGCAATGTCAAGGTCATAGTGTTGCCATTTCTTTGCAATCAAGATGTAGAGATGATTGCAAGCAAAAATTAACAGAATTGATTGATTGGTGTTTAACACCAGCTTTAGCAGTATTTCAGCTTTTTGTGGCGTTAAAATAATTGACTGTAAACAGTTGTAAATAGTACGTACTGATGTATAATAATAATTACTTTATAAAATTATTTCAATATATAGTTCTAATAGAAGAAAATAACGTTTCTGGTGTCTTATGTGTATACTACTTGAGTATAATTTCTAAGAAAATTAAAGTTTCCATTATTCAAGTCTGCATACGATAATAATGATCTGTTGACATTGATAGTCAAACAACTTTCTCAGAAAAAAGTTTTTTGCTTGGTTGGTTGATTGGTTTATGGTGTTAAATGCCACTTTCAACAATATTTCAGCTATATCGCGACAGTCAGTTTTATTGGTTGAGGATACAGGAGTGCTCAGAGAAAACCACCGACCTGTCACAGAAAAAAGTGTGTATTATACATGTATGAATACGGTAATAATGATCTGTTGACAATGATTTTACATAGTATTAGAATTAATCAATCTGTCTCAAAACAGCTTTTTTTGTATCTGATAAAAATTCCTATATACTTTAACACCTAAAAACTGAGTACATTAACTTCTGGTTTCACTTAATATTGCTCCAAACTGTCTGTCCATGATAAAATATTCAAGGACACTTTTTTACATAACAATGTAAACAATACAATGACAGATTTACTCGGCACACACCCACAATTTACATAACAATGGCTTTTATATTAATAGGTTTTGTACCGAAAGTGACAATTCAAATGATTGCACAAATTAGCGACCTGAGAAATCTCATTTATAACTTCTAGCTTGACATATGATACCAAACAATAATGATTGTTCTATAAATAGTGAGGACAGATTCTAATATAAAAATTGCATATTTCTCTTAATGATTGACAGGTTCAAGAGAGCTGAGTTTCAACTATATTTATGGAGAGTGACTGGTTGATGCTTCTAACCAAGTGAACAATTTGTCAGCTATATCATGGCGAGAACAAGTTACATATCGATGAGATGTTGATGATGATGTCTGCTTTGTTCAAGATCAACATGCTTCGTTGGTAGAATTTCAAAAATGTGGAAAGTTCAATATATTATGATGAAGAACAACCCAAATTTTGTCCATGGTAAATATGTCCATGAGTTTCTGGAATAGACCTTGCTGGAATACTTTAACAATCTGGTGCCAACAAATGTACTATTATCAATTAAATTACTGGTGAGTTCTGTTAAAAAACCTGGTTATTACAATTTAAAAGCTAAAAGTGTCACATCATCAAAGGACATACATGTAACTCCAAATTTCTCACAGGTCTTGACAGGAGCAGACAATTTCCATTTTAGAACTTACTTAAGTTTGAATAGCAACTCCTTGTGGTTACAGTAGAGATAGTAATTAAAGTTTCTCATATTTAATCTTTTTGTTTTAATTTATAAGAGACGAAATCAGGGAATTATAAAACAATTTGTTTTATAATTCCCTGACGAAATTCAAAAAGCATAGAGGCATGCAAAATCAAATTTAATTCATATACTGGCTCAACTCCTAAAAGATTTCAAAATGAATTTCAGGTTTCAATTTAAGAAACAAATAAAGGACCGTTTACACAGCAAGTTTTAACGTGCATGTTTTAGATTGTTTACACATGCAAGTTTTAAACACATGTTTCCAACATTTCCTGCCAACATTGCTAAATGTAAACATTGTATTCCTTAAAATACCAACTGTACACAATGGATGAAGATGATATTATAGTAGCATTATGTATTATCATAATAGCAAGAGTAGCTCAGATTATAAAAAGAAGACCACGAAGATGGATTCGTTCATGGATTCAAAGAAGGCAAATACATGGAGCCATGCATTAATGCAAGAACTGTCGACAGAAGATCCTAAAAAAAAACAGCTCTTCTTTCCTTGGCATTTTCTCCTCGTGTATTTTCTTTGTTTTCAAAAACGCACATGTTTGCTGATGATGTTGTGAATATCTTTAGCATAACCTTGTGACCTTCATTCTGATTCGTTGATTTGCCATGTTTAGACCTGAAGAATAGAGCAAGTTCTATTCCCCAAGTTACACACACATGTTTTCAAAGTCTGAAACTTAGCAAGGTTTACACATGCATGTCTAAACTTGCATGTTGAAACTTGCTGTGTAAACGGCCCTTAAGTAGTCCACTCCCCTTTTTTTTTAATGAAGGACAAAGACCTTAGAAATGCAAATTTAAAAAAATCACTATATTGATACTGTGTAGCTGTCTATGGAAATAGTCCTCTAGTTATACATTATAATGAATAAGTATTGATAAACACATATTTATGTGATAACTACATCATTTTTTTTTAAAGATTGGAAATATAACAGAAACAGCCATGAACCTATCAATCAAGACATGTGTCTGCATTGTGAGAAGAAAGGTTCATAATAATAAAAAATGTTTTCTACTTTTTGTGGTTATACATTTTTGTTTTTTACTGTCTATTTTCATAATACTTTTAAAAGTATACATTAATTATTACATGTTGCATAGTACAATGGAACATTGACCTTTAGGGTCAAGGTTAAATAACTGGATACTTCTCTATTGGTATATTTGGTACATATCCTAAATCCAGGTCAAACTGATGTTTCTAAGTTAGTTTATTACTGACTGCATTTATTAATCAATACATTTCATGATACAGTCAAACCTTTGAAACCCCCCCCCCCCCCCCCCCCCCCCTTTATTCCCTTGTATGGTTATGGTTATGGTGTTCAACACTGCTTTCAACAATATTTCAGCTATATTATGGCAGTCAGTTTTATTGGTGGATGAAACCAGATTACCTGGGGAAAACCGCTGATCTTTCGCAAGTCACTGACAAACTTTATCACATAAAGCTTAAGCACAGGGCCCCGTTGGCCAGGGGGGCCATCTTCCTGCCAAGCAATTTTTTTTTACGATGGATTTTTGCTTATGTGGTGCAATTTTAAATTCTAAAATTTCCTGAGCATGTATGCCTGACTGCCTGTGTAGGACTACCGGATCTACCTCCTTCAGGGCCAAGAGTATGGGGCCTCATAACTTAACTAGTACAGGGCCTCATTTGTCCTAAATCCAACACTGCTTATAATCCAATAATACATGTATCTGCTATCTATACATTTCTGACTAATTATAAAATTACCTTCCTGAATTATTCTAAAATAATCTATTTAAAATAATGTCAATGATTTATAATTAATTGGACATTTGTGCCATAAAGAACAGTCTCCTGCTGAGGGAAACATGCTATTTTAATCAGGAATTATACACAACACACACAAAGGGGAAGCATATCTTTATTATCGGTGTTTTGAAATTATTATCTACCATTTTGATAAACCATATTCATAACTCCATATCATACATTTTATTTCTCATTTAATAATTTGAGCTCTTATTATCAGTTAATTTACAAACATCGTATTTTTTATCTAGATAAAACCTCCACCGCACCCCTAAGTTTTTGGGTGGAGTTGTAATTGATCCAGTATCAATCAACCAGGGGATCAGTTTACCATGATAACTCAATAAACATAACTATTTCAAATACACTGATTTATGGCATTTTAACAAACTGCAATCTAATGCCTTGTCAGAAACACCTGAACATTGCTAAATCCTGTATAAAATATTCATAATAAATGTTGGTTTTTTATTTAAAAGAAGAAATTTACTTTTTGAAATACAAAATTATGAAAGAAAAATCTAAACAGTGATGATCAATAATTAAATCAATATAAACAAAACAAAGAACCACCTAAAACCATTGAACAAAAATAAGACCACGAAAAATTGCATTGGAAATCCAGGTCCTGGCATAGGGACAGGCACAAAGACGTGGCAGGGTTAAAATGGTTCCCAACACTCCCCTCTTATAATTGGATCTCCATGAAAACAAACAATAAATAAAAACCTTCAGATTCACTTCTAATCAAAAAGATCACACATTATCATAAAAAGGAATGACAACATAAACATGGGCAGTACAATAGCAGGGTCAGTGAATCTTCATAGTTAAATGACTACTAGCTAAGAAGGTAAACCAGTAGTCTTAACACATCATAACTAATACTTCTAATTGATTTAAAGTAATATGAAAGGCAAATATCGTGGAATTTTTGGATTAAATATTTTCACTTAATATGTCACTTAATTTTAACTAAAATCAACTGCATAACATTTTTAAGAGCAAATCGCAAAATATTTTACAGCAGATAATTCTGTCTTCCCGGACAGTAATGCAAATGATATGCACGTGACCCAAGATTTGAACTCTTTCGGGGAGATTAAAAATAAAATATATTC
This sequence comes from Bathymodiolus septemdierum, assembly GCA_963383655.1. Classification (NCBI taxonomy): domain Eukaryota; kingdom Metazoa; phylum Mollusca; class Bivalvia; order Mytilida; family Modiolidae; genus Bathymodiolus; species Bathymodiolus septemdierum. Next base: position 27,261,241 of record OY726522.1, on the reverse strand, counting down.
CGTGTGTACCACACCACATAAGAATAATTGCAAAAAAAAATAATTGGTTAACACGACATGAAACAGACAGATTCCTCAATAATCTTTGTCAGGAATGTGTGCGTGCTTACCTCAGCATCCATGCTTTTTTATCTTTTCTTCACGAGGTCATGATCGGCAATCATCGGATTTACATATTTCTAGTTGCTGGGAACATATTTTGACTTGAAACATGCATGAATAGCTTAGTAAAGGTACCGCCGTATTCCAAATTGAATTTTCAGGGAAGAATATTCTTCACCCAATATTGGTGTAATATTACTTTAATATCAGTAAGTCACAAACATCAGAAGAAATTAATGGTCTTCCTGAGAGACAAAGGTTGAATTGGTCATCAATTTGTTGGAATCAAATATTGAATAAAAAATCACAATAAAATATGGTATGAAATATAAATGTACTGATTTAATTACTAACATGTTTGGGGTTTATAATCATAAAAAAAAAACTTCATTAACAGTTGTCTGTAAATATACTAGGACATTCAGTGGGTTTTGCTGGGCATTAGTACCTCTCACTTTTTAATGTTCTGCAGCAAGAAATGGAATGAAATATTTGTCATTGGTAATTTTTTAATTGTTTTAACACTGTTTAAAACTCTATAAACAAATATGTCTAAACCAAACACATAATTATCAGTTTGATAGAAATTATTTCTAATTTAATACTATCTAAAATAATTTGTAAAACGAATATTTAAATTCCATGTAATACCTTAGAAATAAACATTTAGGATTCACCTCAGTATTAATTAACTAAGTATTAAAACAATCCAACAAACACTGAGACATGTAGGTGTCAAAATATTGCGTGAATCATGACTAAGATGATTTCTAAGTTATATGAACATAATAAATTATACTTGAAAATCTAGGAACAGCTCTCTGTTACTGACACTGTTCCAACATCTTTACTGTTAGTTATTTTATTGTAGTGGTTTAGAATATACAAAATATACATACAAATACTTAGGTTAAAGACAGCAAACATTGAAAATTGAAGTAAATCAATCTTAAACATAACAATACTCTAACATTGTATTACTTAGATACTGCTTTATTTATAAGAGATTTTAATTTCTTCAAAATATAGAAATTCAAAGTTGAAAAATGGGAGATAACTCAATTAATAAAATACTTTTATACCAATTATCAGCTAAAAGTAAGGTTATTTTCTCCTTTTTCCTTCTTTCATACAAAAATATAGCAATAGCCAATTAAATATATTCTCCAATATGCTTTAAGAAGTTACTATATAGTACTAAAATGATTTACAACTTCACCCAATCCTTTTAGAATTAAGGGTAAAATAAGGAACCTCTTTTCATTTTTGAATAAGTAGGGGGAAATATGACCTCATTGATTTTTCAATTTAATTTATTAATGAACATATAAAAAATCTAACTCTACACAAAATTGCTGTTAATATTTTGTTTACTTACCACTCTTCTTTTTTTTTTCGGGGGGGGGGGGGGGGGGGGGAGGTGTCAATGAATTGAGGTGAGGCAGTTGTTCACTTTGTTGATATTGGTGACAGTTTTCACCATCACTTATCATAATGCATTAAACATGCATTATATATTGTTCCTCTTAATTTCATATTTTTCCTTGTCAACATGTAGATCATGCACTAGAATTCTCAGACCAAAAGAAATATAGAATACTCTACTAACTGATCTTGAGACCATGTCATCATTTCTGGAAAACTTTTAAATGGTGTCATGCAAATTTATACTGTACATTCCCACATTCTTGTCCCATTAATATTGACCAACAGATTACTGGTCTGAACAAAGTTTTACTGGTCTTGGGCCAGAGGACTGGTGCTTATCGTGAGGACTGTATACTGTATGTTCACACATTCTTTCCCCATTTTTGACCAACAGATTCAACAAATAACATAGGTATAGTTGGAGTATTGACCGTTCTATTAAATAGCTTAATTCTCTACTGTGTTTAAAACAAACAAAAAAAACATAAAAATTGCAGAAAAGCTATTATGAAAAATTCCTTCATAAAACATGATATAAATAAATGTCAGAGGTGTCAAAAGTCTGCTGGTACAAGGTTGATTGTAGGTATAACTTTATAGATTTAGCATCAAACCAACACCTTAGAGATCTACATTATCTTGGGTTTGCCAGAAAATTCACAGTTTGATATTTTCAATAAACCTAATCCGAGAACACAATAGTAACAAACTTGTAAAGGAATAATATTAAAAATTGATGTAACTGTCTGATACCCATCAGTAACAATTAATACGCCCAGATTCATATAGATTTCATTTGATATAGAAAAAATACATATATCAGCTGCTTCACGTCCTAAGTAGCATCTACTGTTGATAAAATAATCAAAGTCAATGTGAAGGCATGAACCTAAAACTTGCCCCACCCATCTTAACATCTGTTTAGTAGGTAAATATACAGATGTAATTAGTAACTTCATTAAACCTAGAAATGTCAACACATTCATAATCTTTTATGATGTTTACAAGAATACAGTAGAATTATGGATGTGCCGAACCTGTTACTTTAGGAATTTACACTAATCTATATAGTGGCCCCTCCCTTATTATACCCCTCTCACAAAAGGCCACCCCTGTTATTAGACCAGATTTCAGATGGATTGTGATAGTAAGATACTAGTACATTGTCCCTCTCTAGAGAGGTGACCCTCTCTTATTAGACCCCTTTATTAGACCCCTTCACCAAAAGTAACCCCTGTTATCAGGCATGATTTCAGATGCATTGAGATAGCAAAATACAAGTACATCTAAATTGTCCCTCTCAAGAGAGGCCACCCCTCTTATAAGATCACTTTTTCATTGCAAATGAGGTGACCTCCTTGTAAGCAGTTACTACAATAAATGTACTTGAATTATGGTAATAAAGAGGGGGTACCATATTGTATCTTGTGGAATCATAACAATATACAGTAGTCCCTTTCTTATATGACCATCCCTTCTGCTATGAAAAAGTGTCCTTATAAGAGGGGTGGCCTCTCTTGAGAGGGACAATTTAGTAGTATTTTACTATCTGCTTGCATCTGAAATCTGGTCTGAAAAGAAGGGTGGCATTTGGTGAGAGGGGTCTTATAAGAGAAGCTAGGGTAATGGTGTTTAATGTCACTTTCAACAATATTTTAGTCATATCGTGGCAGTCAGCTTTACCGGAGTACCTGGAGAAAACCACAGACCTGCCACAACTCACTGATAAACTTTATCTCATAAATTTGTATCGAGTACACTTCACCATGAGTGGGATTCGAACTCACAACTTCAGTGGTGATAAGTACTAATTGCACAGGTAGTTGTAAATTCAACTACCATATGATCACGACCAGGATGCCCCCCACCCCATAATCTCAATATTATACTAGTGAGGATTTAATGATTAAGGTTGGTGACATTTAGCACTTTCTTTCAGAACATAAGAATGTATATTCATTTAAATTTGTAATAGGGATCAACTGTGAAATTCTCTTGAAATGACACTGTAAATCTCTTAGGATTTACAACTTCATTATTAGACAAAGCCATAACTAGGAAGAACTGTTTTAGAGACCTAAAACTTATGTCTTCCCTTAATGTGGCCATCTGTACAACAATAAGTTACACATTACGAGTTGAATGATACTATTTAAAAAACAATTATTTAACCTTGAGGTCAAAGGTCAAGGTCCCACGAAGGTCATTACGGTACGCGACACACCGCCTTATGGTCATGCACTCACATACCAAATATCATTGACCTATCTGGAAAGACAAAAAATGTTATGACCCGGACAAGAAAATACTATTTAGAAAACAATTATTTGACCTTGAGGTCAAAGGTCAAGGTCTCATGAAGGTCATTATGGTACTAGACACACCGCCTTATGGTCATACACCCACATACCAAATATAATTGACCTATCAGGAAAGACAAAAAAGTTATGGTCCGGACAAGCTTTGCTGAGAAGCAGCAGAAGAAGCGGAAGCGGAAGCAGAAGAAAAAATCAGACTAAAACAATATGTCTCCCTTCGTTCGAAGGGGAGACATAATAATAAAAACTCATATATAACTTATAATTTTATTTGTTTTCAGATTATCTACTACAAAAAGTCTCTATATCTCCACACAAGTTTAAACTGTACAAATATTTTTGTACTCAATTTTTTATCAAGTCATTTAACTTGAAATATAAATTTAAAGTTACACCATTCTGTCAGAATTTTAATAAGAACGGATATGACTATAAATGGGCATGGAAGAAAATCCATACGGAAAGAGGTAAAAAAAAAAATGACAGAACATATCTTGTTGTTCTTCATCTCATAGTCACCATGAAGTATATTAATGGGCTAAAGCACAGAACTACAAAGGTCAATTGGACGATACCATAAAGACGTATTAAGAAGTGAACACAAAATAAAAAATCCATATCAATTTGGGTACAAATCTCAAGATATGAAACAACTCTTTTACTGCTGTTCTATCTCTCACTGTTACCATGGGTCCTTCAATGATGAGTGTAACCCATAATACTAAAGTGAAGCATAAGTTATCTTACATGAAAAGAAAAAACAAAGAACTGCCATCCAGTAAGTCAATTATACAAATATTTAGCAGGTTTTGTACAAGATTGTAAACAACTTTTTCAACTAATGATTTGCAAAATATTATTGACCTTTGACTTCCTACTTATTGACCTTTTGACCTACAATACAAAATGATCTTTGAACTTACGAATACTACTAGGTCATTCTTGAACAACTAGAGGTTAATTTATTTTTAAAATGAAAAGTAGCCACTATACATTGGACAAACAGAGATGATACCTACATGTTTTAAGATGTGACCTGAACAAGTTTCTGTGTTGACCTTAACATCCCTGATTCAACATAAAGCTGTCTCAGGAACCACCTATCATTCTATGATAGAATAACATCAATCTTATCTCTTAGAGATAATGAAATAGATCTGTCTTCACTTTTAGCTATAAACATTCTTTTTCCTTTCATATCAAATTTTATCTTACAATTTTGAAGAGCTCATAGAAATATTGATTATCTTCTGTAAGATCACTGACTTCCTATTATTCACCAACCAACAAAATGTCTAGGGATACACACTATACATACCATTCCAAATTTTGATAATTTTTTTCAATTATTATAAATTAATTTTTATTTTGTTTATTTCTGCAAATTAGAGGGTATCATGAATAAACGTGGTTGGTTGGTTGGTTTATGGTGTTTAACGCCAGTTTCAACAATATATCAGTTATATCGTTGCAGTCAGTTTTATTGGTGGAGGAAACTGGAATACCTGGAGAAAAAACCACTGACCTGCCACAAGTCACTAACAAACTTAGTTTAATTATAGACAACAAGAAATTGATACATACAGTGCATTAAAAAAAACTACAGAAACTTTCAGATTAGTAACTCCACTTTTAAATTGAACTATCATGAGCATTGCAATCTGATTAAAACCACATTTCTCACTTGTTCCCCTTGCTGGAACTGTGTTGGCAGATCTAAAGAAACCCTATTACATGGGAGTGACCGTATGTCATGACCATTACTGTCCAATAAAAATTGTGCTTTCGAGACAATGAAAGTGCTATAATTTATTACTAAACTACTTTTCTACGAGCAATCCGATTGGTTAGAAAAGGTCATACCTTGTATTTATCATATCATGGCATTACATAAGGTCACCAACGTGTGGCCATTCAGATATCCCATATCAGTAAAAAGGACAATGCAATATAATATATTACAATAAGCTTTATTTAGAGTCGGAAAGAATCAAACAATTTGATTTTTTCCGACTTTAAATAAAGGTTATTGTATTGTATTGGGACCAAGTGAGAGAGGTGAATTTAAGCAGTGTGAGCATTGAATTATACATGATTTATTAGAATGTTTTTTATCAACATGCCTCTGTTTAATTGATATTAATAATGTGAATACTCGGATAAAAAAAAACAAAAATTTACATCATTTTAGCAGGATAAATGACTATAATAAAAATAAAATGTAAATATCAAATTTAGTGTGCACGACACGTTTTTAGAATAACCTTCATCAGGTACGCTCAAAATCGAAAGAGTGGAAAGCCAAATAATTTAAAGTTTTGGGAGCAATAAAACTATAAAGTGCCTGAGACAATAGGTCCCTGGTCTTTCAGTAAGCAGTGATACCAGGTACCTTTACCTGCCCAAAAAGTTCTTTGGTTTACCTCCTGATTTTAAAGAGTGTTGTACAAGATATTCATGAAAATTGATCAATTTTTTTTTTAAAGTATTGCCTTTAAATAGTGAAGTACTGGTACACTTGAAAAAAATTGAAAGCCCTGAGGTCCTCCAGGAAAATTCCTCCAATATCATACTCTTTTAACAGAGTACAACAAAAAAATATTGATTTGAAAAAGATCAGAATAATTTTATCATAGCATTGAACATAAAACAACATAAAACATTGTATTTTCATTTTATTGTTAGTTTATTTAGAGTACAATAAGATCTATTATTATTACACAATCATTTCTATTATTGATTTATGTTTCTTTGAAATCATTTACCCCTGGTATGTAAAGAATGTTATTGTTTTTGACCTGGAAAAGAAGTAGAAAACCATCTTTTGTCTTTAAATATAATCATAGTGATTATTGAGTGATTCATATATCATAATTAATCTTTGTATCATATATTTTTATTGCCCTATATATCTAGTTTTATTTTCATATCCATGACAGGGTCATAAAAGTAATAATTTAATGTAAAATTGCAAAATCAAATATCAATAAAAAATCACCTATTGTAATAAAAATGATTCCCAAAATCTAAATAAAAAATTGAAAGTATGGAGGGTTCAATTTTGAAACTAGAGGCTCTCTTGATTATTTATACACAGTTACTTGATACAACATTATGTTTGTCAGTGTCTTGCATCAGGTCTGTGATTTTCTCCGGGTACTCCTCACCAATAAATCTGACCGCCACAATACAACTGAAATATTGTTGAAAGTGGCGTTAAACACCATAACCAATATTAGTATTTATCAGACATTCAAGGGGCATAACTCCAGAACAGAAAAAAAGTGGTAAAGCCTAAGATCAAACTTGGCCTGTCTTTTATGGTCCTTCAATTTTGTGTATAAACTTCTCATGAACTCATAAAGTAATTGAGCAGAAACAAAATGCGATAAATACAGACACAAAGGTGCCACTAGTAGAGTTCATCCCCCGTTTTTAGTGGGGTTCATGTTACTCGATCTTTAGCTTTATGTGTACTGTTTTGTAGATCGTTGTTTGTCCTTTTGGCGATTGTGTTGTCTGTCCTTCACCTTACAGATTCTGATTGCCCTTTTGGTGTCTTCAAACTCTTGTTTTCCAAAGTGTGGGTACATTTTTATAAATTCCTCTTTTCTTCAGTGAAATATAGGATAGAACAGTTAGTTTCTATAAAACATTTTCAAAGGGCATTTTATATTTGGCAAATTATCATACCCAATTCTATTCCTGTAAACCCTTTTCTTTACAAAACTGGTGTGGGACATATACAAGACAACAAACTATGTCAGCTTATCTTGTCCCATTGTTTACTGGTAAGTGCTATGTACTGAATTTTTGAAAACACCTTAATAATAAATATTTTGTGTTTTTATACAAATTTAACCTTGGAAATAATATTTTTTGCCAATATCAAGTGTTTAGAGTGGTGTAAATCATGTTTTAGTGAACGCCCATAATGAGGTCAATGACATTTAACGATCCGTTATATAACATTTTACATTACAAAATTTTATGATTTTTGAAAATAAGAAATCTATTATTAAATTGTGATAAGTTCAAAAATATAAACAAAACATTGGCAGCTTAAAACCACCTGTAACATTTTATAAAACTGAAAAAATATATATAATAAGCTATGTGCAAAGCTGCTGTCTAATTAGAATAATCTGATTTTCTTATCAGTACGTGTGTACTTTAAACCTTTTGAAATAGAGGTCATTGCAAGGTGAAGGTGAAAAAGAAAAGGCAGCTCACATGTCAAGTATTAGATCAAAGGTGATTTGCATAATAGTTACATACATTTAAATTAATTCTTTATTTATCTAACGAGGTTGGTTTGGGACAGCCAATGGCTACCAGTGGTTTTACATACATTTTATATTCAACTATATGAATGAATACTTTTATTTTTCCAAATCAGGTCCCCAAGGGGGCATTTATATTTAACAATCATGATTGTTTAACATATATAAAACAGCATATGACAGCAAAATCAGTACATATCAAGGACTAAACAATAAAATGATTTGTTGAACAATAAAATGAATTGTCAATTAATACTGACCAATAAGGTATGTGCAGCTGTGTTGCTACTCTGGGTAATGGAAGCAATGTTTAATAGAATATTGTTTTACTGCAATGGGCACCAAGGGACGGTGCTAAGGTTTGTTGAAATTGTAGCAAAACCTCCTCCTGTCCAATGCAGGAAAACAATATGTATGTAATAAAATAATTAAAATTATTATCTGTTATCATTAATTATTCTGTTTAAAGATATAAAATAAAAAAAAGAGAATCATATTCAAACACATTAATAGTAACTGTAGAGGTCTCATTTCAGTTAAGAACACCAAGGGACGATGCTCAAGGTACTGTTATATGCAGACCTCCTCGTGTCCAGAGCAAAAAAGAGAGCCATGCTATTTCATGTTCTTTAGAATAAATGTTGCTATTGTAGTGAGGACTGATTTTTCCTCTGTATTCAATAACCAAACAAGTTTGTCCTTTGAATTTAAACGTTTGAAATTAGGACAGCTTTTTGCTATCTCCTTAAGTAGGAGATTTCGGTCATTTTTCAAGTTTATTACAGTGAAATAGAAAATGATATTCGTCTTCCACTTCCCCAGAGGAGCGACGCTTACATTTTCTATCTTGTAGGAGAGTACCCTGGTATCTACCAGTCTCAATTTTCAATTGATTACAGGAAATACGTAGCTGTGTAAGGCATCTCCTCTGCTCAAAACATTTTAGAACAGACAGATATTTTTCTCTGCCAAAGTTAGATTTGAATGTAATATAAGATCAAAATTTTCCATTTGTTTGTTGAAGCATTCGGTCTCTCCACAATTCAATAAATTTTGACTTTAAATGAATCTTTGCTTTATTTTTGAAGCTACTTAGCTTTATACACAATTGGTCCAAATATTGTATGGATTGAACCATACCAAGAAGTTGTCTTAGATTCGAAAAGTGTTTTAGATGTTATATATGCATCTTGAAGAATTGGAAATGTTGAATCTAAAGTCTCTAATCAAGCATAGATTTGAATATATGATAATAAATGGGAAATCTTCCCAACTCTGACAGGACACCAAAATTTGTAGATTTTTTATGAACTCCCAAAATAAATTTGCAGAATTTGGTATGTAGTAATTCACATTTAAAATTTTGATATATCTTATCCAATATTATTGTTTCATTTCTAAATCTTGCTGTAGTTGGATTAATACTCCCCCGTATTTCACATCCATACAGTTAAGATAGGTTTAATTGTATGGTCAAATACATGTAAACTGGTATTAATATTAGGGTTTAGAGTTAACAAGATGAACTGTGAGCTAATGCTCACCTATGATATCCCCGCTCTTCGGCAAACAGGAAGTAGGAATATGACGGTTCCAAAAACGCTTCCCACGATATGGGGTACCTATATGAAGCTTGTGACCAAATATCAGATTTCTGCCATCAATAGTTGCTGAGAAAAATGCGACGAAAAATGAGCATACATGTTCAATGTGTATAAAAATCAACAAAGTCGCCAAACAGGAAGTAGGAATCTGATGGATCCAAAAACGCTTCCCACGATATGGGGTACCTATATGAAGCTTGTGACCAAATATCAGATCTCTGCCATCAATAGTTGCTGAGAAAAATGTGACGAAAAATGTGCATATATGTTCAATGTGTATAGAAACCAACTAAGTCGGCAAACAGGAAGTAGGAATCTGACGGGTCTAAAAATGCTTCCCACAATATGGTATACCTATATGAAGCTTGTGACCAAATATCAGATTCCTGTCATCAATAGTTGCTGAGAAAAATGTGACGAAAAATGTGCATATACAAATGTATGTTAAATGTGTATAAAAATCAACAAAATCTGCAAACAGGAAGTAGGAATCTGATGGGTCCAAAAACGCTTCCCACGATATGGGGTACATATGTGAAGCTTGTGACCAAATATCAGATTTCTGCCATCAATAGTTGCTGAGAAAAATGTGACGAAAAATGTGCATATATGTGCAATGTGTATAAAAACCAACTAAGTCGGCAAACAGGAAGTTGGAATCTGACAGGTCCAAAAACGCTACCCACAATATGGCATACCTATATGATGCTTGTGACCAAATATCAGATTTCTGCCATCAACAGTTACTGAGAAAAATGCGACGAAAAATATCTTGGACGGACAGAAGGACGGACAGACGGACAGAGGTAAAACAGTATACCCCCCTCCCCCTTCGGGGAGTGGGGGTATAATAAATCTTTATGCAATTTGTAATAAGTCTTCAATGCTATTTTGTACAGTTCATTTTGAGCAAAGGAGAATGAGCCTGATGTGCTGAAATACAATCCAAGATATTTATAATTAACAACACAATCTAGTATTTTGTTTTCATACATGTCAGTATCATTTCCAAAAAAATGTCAGATTTATCTCATAATATATCCATTAAACACTGATTTTTTAAATAATTGTAATATACATTGCACTGTAATATGAAGGCACAATCATTTTATTTCTCAATACTAATAATATCATTAATTCATTAATGTATAACACATGGATTAGGGAGAATGATGTTGATCGTAACATTCAACTGTTCAGCTACATGACTATCAGACTAAATGAGTGATTAAAGCCAGGACAGGGGACGGTGTCATGGTCGTGATCATATGGTAGTTGAATTTACAACTACCTGTGCAATCAGTGGATATCACCACTAAAGTTGTGAGTTTGAACCCCGTTCATGGCAAGGTGTACTCGATACAACATTATGTGATAAAGTTTGTCAGTGACTTGCGACAGGTTGGTGGTTTTCTCCGGTGATTGCCACGATATAACTGAAATATTGTTGAAATTGGTATTAAGACACCATAACCCTAACCCTTGTCTAGGTTCCATAAAAATAGGTGACATTTGAAAAAAGGGGGTACTTTTATATGACCTTACTGAGACTTGACATAGTAAATCATTGTACTTATTTGACAATGTTTTACACACAAGAAGTGATACAACCTTATCCAAACTATTACCTCCACATTATAACTGAAATATTGTTGAAAGTGGCATTAAACACCATAAACCACCTAAGTCAAACCGAAAGCCTGGACAGTTGTAACAATTTCCAGCTTAGCCCTGGGACATGGGTACATATTTTCTTTATAGAAACCATAACACTTGAGGTGGGTATCAGGGAACAAACCCATGCTAGAGGTGCTATATACATTTAAAACCAATGCTTTAGTCTCCAATTAGTTTTCTGGACGGTAAGGTATATTTCATGTTATATCTTGGCTAATACATACAATAAGCAGACCAATCAGAGACTTTCAAGAACTTGTATCACTCAAAAAAAATATTATCAGCAAAAATACCATTGACTCATGGCACTGACTATATTCTGATAAACATGATAAATAATAATGGATTATGTCTAGCGGGAGCATGATGCAACCACCACAGCAAGTTAAGGACCCGTTTTTACAAATTAAGGTCTCTAATTTGGAAAAAAAATAGGCATATCCCAAAACACTCAGAAACCATTATTCTGTGTAAGTGTGTAAGTGATCCTTCTAGAAACATTCCATATTACACTTCCATATTAAACAGTGATGGTCATCTTGGATTTCTGCATAAGCTTAGTAAGGCATCATTAAATTATCATTCATGACCAATCTCGATATAGTTAAGTAGTCACCCTATGTTTATTTAAGTCTACTACAGTGACCATTTTACATTACCAGTCTTCATGATAAAACTCAAATGGTTTGCCAAATACAAATACAATGCTCTGTCAGACAATAACCTTGAATGTTTGATAAACATTTGTTTACAAGATAAAGCTATGATCATTTAACACTTTACAATAAAATAAGTACATTTGTACTTATCAACGTGTTGACTGGCTAATTATGACAAATCTAAGATTCTTTATGTTTTTTATTCTTCACCAACCAAAACATAATAGCTGAGCTATTCTCTGACATTCTACGGTTGTCATATCAACATACACCCAGTCAGTTTATACTACTAAGTTCAATACTGACGTCAAAGTTGGTATTCTTAAACACAGAGAATCAATTTTATGACATCATGAAGAATGTTACGTAAGAAATATTCGGCATTTACTGGCCGTAATCCAAAAAATATGAGCTAATAACAAACAACTAGACAAAGAATAGTAATAATAACTAATTATCGTTTGTCGTCATTAGTGTGAAATATTTACTCTGTAAAACATAACACCACACCCTTCATTTTGTCTTATCATTATTACCCAACTCAATCTTAATAAAAACTAATTAATGAAAACATCTTCAAAATTAATTGAAGACTGTCTTAAAATTAGATCCTCTGTCAGTTTGAGCAAATTATAGTATCTGTTAATATAATGATTGATAATTTTTTTAATCTGTGTCTTATTTTTGGAGCAGATTCCCAGAAATAATTCTAATGTGTTTCTGAAAATATCCCACCAAAATGACCAAATGTAATTGTAAGGGTATGATAACTATTAATAGAAATTCAAAATATATTATTTTTTTACTGACACTGGGTATTACAATTAATGGCAGTTCACCAATTTAAGAGAAGGTCAACATTTTTCTAACTTCCCACTCACACATTTTCTTTTGCTAATGTTACTTATAAAGAATTTGCTACTACCGGTAACTACACTGCCTCATCACATGTCTTGAGATGCATTGTATACAGATGCACCACAAATTTCACACATCAGGTCTCATTTTAAATCATGCAAAAAATTGAAAATTTTATGATTTGACTTAATGCACATGGCACCTCCTTTAGACTTCTGGTTCTGTTTTATTTTATTTCTGATCTAAATCTGTGAATTTCAAGGTTTATAGTTTCCTAAACTTAGCTTATAGTTGTTTATTGTAAAAATCAACAAACTTGTTATAATTTGCATGTAAAGGAGGTTTGATACTTAAAATCAATTATTGTAAGTATAACTCAAATCTACAAAACCACTAAGATACATATAGTTACATAGAAATGTATAATATTTCCTACTATGCATGTGCCTCTTTGAAATGGAAACCTTCTAACATTTTATACAAAAGTCTTTGTGACCATTTATTTGGAAATAAAGTATCTTTTTTTCCCCCAACAAACACCCGGTACCAGACTTTTTCTACTAAAAGTAGAAAGTACAAATCATTTTTTTTTCTAGAAAGTTAAACCAGGAACAGCCAAGTAAATAGCAAAAAGATGTCCCTCTTTAATTATAATTTCAACAAAAATCTGTAAATTTCTTAACTAACACAAAGACAGCAATTGTTCGTGAATTCCAACTCTTCTCTCTCTCTCTCTCTCTCTCTCTCTCTTCTCTCTATCACCCTCTCTCTCATTCTCATTTTTCAACTCTCTCTCTCTTTCTCATTTTTCAATAAGCTCAATTATATTTTACATAACATAAAAAGAAATATTCCTGGTATAATTTGGCATTAAGAAAACACACATGATTTTAATCAATGTTATATCAGTCACACCCTAATGTTTTCTTTAAAGATAAATCATTTATCATGTTAGAACCTTTCAAAGCTTTTACAAAACTCATAAAACACACGGTGAATACTAAATCAAACCATGGAACTATCTTGTCCCTTTTCCTGTGTGTTTTTTTAATGAGGAACCTTAAGGTGACTTTTTTCAAAAAAGAATATTTATTACCGGTACTACAGTATATGAAAATTAAGTCTACAGATTCAAGAAATGGACCAACACAACTTATAAAATCTTTTTTTTTTCTATTGTTCGATTGCTTGACATCTATATTCCAAAAGGAGTGAGAGGCTTCAAACCAATTACAATTTGGTGTCCATCCAATGGCGGACTCAAGATTTTGATCAGTTTGTAATTTTTTTTCTCCATTTGATGTGAGTCAGGTGAGCGGGTTCGTTGACCAACACTGTTTAACTTTCTTTTTCTCAAGCTATGACTTAAGAGTTCAATCGTCATCTTTCATCCTTTTTTTCTTTATTTGATGTGAGCAATTTACTAGGTTAAATGGAGAATGAACTAGAGGTACTGTACACAAAATTTATGAAATGATACCACCCTGACCCCCTGTATTCAGTTGAACATGCAAACAATTAAATTAAACAAGAAATAGACGTACTGTTTTCATGAACTAAAACATGACTCCCCTTCTTTTGACCCCAAAAACCATATCAATGTTAAAAGTATCTTATTTGACCTTGACATTTAATACATATACATAATATGAAGGCACTTTCCTGAAGACAAAATGTGCTGCCGAAATGTCAATGTCACAGTGACCTCAATTTTCTATGCAAAAGTCTGTCATGTCCTAATAGATATACTGTAGTGTACATACAAAATATGAAAGTAGTGTCAAAAGTCAAGATCACAGTGACCTCACTCTGATACGAGATTTTCCACCATATCCTCAGTGACCTCACTCTGATAGGAGATTTTCCACCATGTCCTAACACATATACATATAAAATATAAATGCACTGGGCCTTAAGATAAAACGGTTCTGACCTGGACAAAGTTGTATGATAATAAATAGTGGAAGACATCTCTCATTTTTAAATTATCGGCACCTTGACGATAGAACAAGCGAATCTCTTAAGCTGGCATATTAAACTACACTTACCTGCTGAAAAGGTAGCATTGAATCCAGACATTTGATTGTCCTGGTCTGATTGAAAGATGACTAGAATAAAATTTGATGATGAATATGGCACATTGGGTATGGTGTTTCCAGAATAAGTTCCGACCAGCGGATCATTCTCAGAGCTACCATCATAAATAATGACTTTATCATACAACTCCTCAACCACAAATGATTCAAACTAAAATAAATAGAGAACAGAAGAAATTGTTAAGATTCTTTTTATTCTATACATAAATTTATAATGCAAAATGTATTCAGAATATACTGAATGTATAACAAATGTACTCAGAATATACTGAATGTATAACAATTCAGGTTCATTTAGAAATTACACAACTGATCACTGGAATTATTTTACTAACACAATACGAAACGTTTGTAAAAAATATTTTTAAAAACTATCCCAGAAATAATCAAATGGAATGATTCTTTTTTCACATTTGATAACATTGGAAAAAAACTTTGAAAGATCAACAGAAAATTATTGATTAATAAGTTATGCATAAAAGTTTGCACAGCCAACCGATGCTCCCTGAAAATGCAAACAAACAAATATACCAGCAGAACACATGTAGAGTTTAAAAAGATAATTATAATTTTCTGATGAAATATCAGTGGTAAAGGGTCAACCATCCTTTTCTAAAAGCCAGTAATTTTGTTTAAAATAATAATAAAAAACTAAAAAGTTATCATCCAGAAACCAGGGGCTGTTGTGGTCGTGATCGTATAATAGTTGGATTTACAACTACCTATGCAACCAGTACCTATCACCACTGAAGTGGTGAGTTCGAATCCCGCTCATGGCGAGGTGTACTCGATACAGCCTTATGTGATAAAGTTTGTCATTGACTTGCGACAGGTCTGTGGTTTTCTCCGGGCACTCCAGTTTCCTCCATCAATAAAAATGACTGCCATGATATAACTGAAATATTGCTGAAAGTGGCATTAAACACCATAACCCTAATCCCATCATCCAGAAACCATCAATTTCTCTATTTTAAAGAGGGATAACTCTTGAAGGCCAGCTGCTATAGTAAAAATCAAATTTGACTTGTATTTTATGAACAATAATACTTATGCCAAAGGCAGAAGGATGCATGAGGAGGAAAGCCAAAGTTATAGTCCAGAAACCACCAATGTGCTTTATAGATTTTATTGCCATTGTGTATTCATGTAAATGTTTTATTTAAAACAATTACAGTGAAGCCTGTCTAAACTGCACCCTTAATATACTGGAATCCTATGACCCTTAATATACTGGAATCCTATGACCTTTAATATACTGGAATCCTATGACCTTTAATATACTGGAATCATATGACCCTTAAAATACTGGAATCCTATGACCTTTAATATACTGGAATCCAATGACCCTTAATATACTAGAATCTTATGACCCATAATATACTGGAATCCTATGACCCTTAATATACTGGAATCCTATGACCCTTAATATACTGGAATCCTATGACCCTTAATATACTGGAATCCTATGACCCTTAATATACTGGAATCCTATGACCCTTAATATACTGGAATCCTATGACCTTTAATATACTGGAATCCTATGACCCTTAATATACTGGAATCCTATGACCCTTATTATACTGGAATCCTATGACCTTTAATATACTGGAATCCTATGACCCTTATTATACTGGAATCCTATGACCTTTAATATACTGGAATCCTATGACCCTTATTATACTGGAATCCTATGACCCTTAATATACTGGAATCCTATGACCCTTAATATACTGGAATCCTATGACCCTTAATATACTGGAATCCTATGACCTTTAATATACTGGAATCCTATGACCCTTAATATACTGGAATCCTATGACCCTTATTATACTGGAATCCTATGACCTTTAATATACTGGAATCCTATGACCCTTATTATACTGGAATCCTATGACCTTTAATATACTGGAATCCTATGACCCTTATTATACTGGAATCCTATGACCCTTAATATACTGGAATCCTATGACCCTTAATATACTGGAATCCTATGACCCGTAATATACTGGAATCCTATGACCTTTAATATACTGGAATCCTATGACCCTTAATATACTGGAATCCTATGACCCTTAATATACTGGAATCCTATGACCCTTAATATACTGGAATCCTGTCTATTCCAAACACAACAGCTGGTCCCAAAGCGGTTTGGTTTGGTACAATTCAGAATATTTATAAAAATAATCACATGGTTAAAGGAGGTATATCTTACCTTTAATTTAACTCTAGTTCCTACAGGAGTTTCTAGCCTCCATACACATGATGAATATTTAGGATATGTCTGAGGGTAATAAGGTGAATGGAATGTCTGTAAGATTCCCTGAAGGTGACCCCCACAGCTACCTGTAAATAATAACAAATCTTACAAATAAAATACCATAATAAAAAAGAATTTTTCTAAAGGTGAGTTAAAACAAAACAAACAGTTAATTTCATATTTTAGTGAATATTTTTATCATCTCACTGTATTGAAGCAAAGTGACTGTATCATCTCACTGTATTGAAGCAAAGTGACTGTATCATCTCAATGTATTTAAGTCAGTAGTAATATTTATTTTTATTAACTTTTTCATATGATGTATTTTTAACTGATTACAAGAAAATTTTAAAAATAGCTGGCAGAGTGAAACAGTTGACTTGTTCCCCTACTTCCGGATCCGAACTGTTCCATGACCGAGAACGATGTGCAGTGCATCATTTCTGTCAAATGCTGTATTTCTTTCAAAACAATGTTGTGCCCCAATTTTTTAATGGTATGGTATGCTGACATTATCATCTTCAGTGGATTTGTGGTTATGTGCATGTATATAAGATAATAAAACAGTTATTTCATGCCTGTTCAGGGAAGTTGGGAACAGTCAAAACTATTGTCCCTCGGTGCTGGAGATGACTTGGGAACTGTTGCCTTCAGCCGAAGTTCTCAAGTCATCTCCAGCACCTCGGGTCAATAGCTTTGACTGTTCCCTGAACAGGCATGAAATAACTGTATACTGTGTGGCTTTCAAAACAATTATTAATAATAAACCAAGAATTATTTATATAATCTTTGTAAATTGTTACACTTTGATATCGCATTTCTTCATGAAATTGAATAATTATCCAGAGCTTTAAAACACAATCTGGTAATAATACATATTACATTGTCACAGATTAGAATGCATCTCTAAACTTAGACCAACTTGGCAGTTGGTAAAACGGTATACAAAATCATATTTTCTTAAATATTGTTGAAACTGGTGTTAAACACCACATCCGTAACCTTAATCCCTGTTTAGGTTCCATAAAAATAAGTGACGTTTGGAAAAGTTGGGGTACTTTTATATGACCTTACTGAGACTTGACATAGTAAATCATTGTACTTATTTGACAATGTTTTACACACAACAAGAAGTGATACAACCTTATCCAAACTATTACCACTCGCAATACAAATGTAGTTGTGCTAACTCAGAAAAAAAAAAACAGCTACGAATTAATTTTGGTCATTTCGGAATCTTAACTAAAGATCTTAAAATGTAAATTTTTACATTTTTACAATAATCTGTAATTTTATTCACACTTTAGCTTTATGGTAGGGAGGGACTGGTATTTAGCATCACCTTCAACAACATTTCACTTATATCGTGGCAGTCAGTTTTATTGGTGGAGGAAACCGAAGTACCTGGAGAAAATCACCGTCCTGCTGTAAGTCACTGACAAACTTTATCATTTATGATAATTGGATAATTTCGAAATTTCAGCCCACAGACAAAACGTGATTTTGTATTTATACAACACTTGACAATACCCAAATATAACACCATGTTGAAGACGAGTGATAGTTTAAGATGTCTATTTTAACTTTTGTGTTTGATATTTATAAATATTTGTATAAATGATGGCTAATGGAAGAAATCGTAGTTGTCCTATATTATGAACTTTGTATAATTAAAGATCTATAAAACAACCATCATGTGTGTTTAATAGCTTTGTAAATGTACAGGGTTAGATCTTAGAACATTCAACAATGTTATTACTGTTTTTTAATCCTTGCTTCGTGGAATGATTTTTAAATGTGGGAATAATTCCATGTTTTTTGGGTAGAACTATGATTTTTGGTACACTTTTGTAAGAGTGTAAAAGTTCTGACAGTTTCTCAACAACTTTTAAATCTGAACAAAGAAATATTCCATCAATTTGTCCAACTTCAAAACAAGATAACAAAGACAGACATTAAAAAACAACAGGGCTCTCGTCAAGATCATCTGACAGGCTAAAACAGCTTGAAATATGCATCTACCTATCACCACTAAAGTTGTAAGCTTGAATCCCGCTCAGCCACAACATTATGTGATTAAGTTTGTCAGTGACAATATAACTGAAATATTGTTGAAAGTGGTGTTAAACACCATAAATCAAACCAAATCAAATATGTATGACTAATAAATATACATGTATATACATGTAGAATTACAAATGAACTAATAAAACAAATTTAGAGCCTCGAATCTGAAAGTTAAAGTTCAAGAAAGATAAGCTAGAAACGGTCTGTTGTTCACATAAACAGTTAATAAATGTAGAGCTTTAAACACACTTATTTTTGCTTTAATCCCACACTGCACAAAAAACAAATCTAACAAGGAAAAACATGGATGTAAATGAACACGAGAGAAAAATCACATAAGGAACAACAGTTCTTTGTGAGGAAGGCTAATATTACCAGTCTTTTTAAAATAAACCCCTAAAAACTTTTTAATTTTTTTTAACAAATTGCATAGGTTGCTAATATAACCAGTCATTTTAAAATACACCTCAGAAAATCTTCAAGCTTACAACATCATTGACATTAAGCCATTAGAAATACTAGAGAATAAAGTTGATCCTGTTTTGCTCTCATATTGTAGATATTCATCATCATTTCATATTTTCTATTCAATAATGATTGGGTTGTGTTTATTGTCATTTTCAGCATTTTGCAGCTATATCCTGCATACCAGGCTTAATAATGGGGAAATGAAATCCTGTACCATTATAATGAACAGACCAACACATCACTGAAAACCCCTCCATGGTTTGGTGTCTGGAAACCATACCGCTTAGTTTAATAATATTTATTCATTTAATATACGTGTACATGTTAAAATATAACACAAACATAAAAATACATATTGTATGATTGGGAAACAAGCTAGAATAGATCGCAAAAACAGTGAAAAAATGTTTCTAAGGAACGTTTGAAGATACTTTCTAAATTATTAAATATTTTTCAGGACTAAGATCCACTGTACTGTGCATCAGTTTATCATTATGTAATGAAACTGTCACTGGACAGAACCAGATATTTTTCTCTGAAATTACGGAACTTCAGTGGATCAAACTTCTGAAAACTCAAACACATTTTGACAGTCCCTTCGAATTCGAGCCACCGAAATTCTATTGTAATTATGGATTGTACTAATCCGTCTCCATAAAGCAGGTATTGGGGTGTGAACCCATGTTGGGTGTTACAGGATTTTGGTTAGAAGTTAACATCCTGAACCATTTGGCAACCAATACCCCCTCCCCCTTTTTAATACATGAATAAATATTGCATTTTATTACATAATGATTTTATTTAAACAATTTTATTGGCTATCATGCCGTCACCTGACATTCCGTAAAATTTGATATTGTTTGATTAAAACTTGTATTGACTTGGTTTCACTTTCGTTTTCGCTTAAAATGTAATAAAACAATTACAGTCTTTTGTATCGGTCAATACAAGTTTTTATGGACCTTAGAAATTAATATTCACCTCAGCCTAAAGGCTTCGGTGAATATCGTTTTTAAGGTCCATAAAAACTCGTATTGACCTCAACAAGAGACTATAATTGTACAATATGTAATGTGTACTTTTAAGAAATCAGAACCATGTCATTATTTCTTGTTAAACTGAGTCAAGTTTTAAGAATTTGGGCAATAAGGAAGTGATTTTGTTAGGACATCTGGATACAAATAAGGACAAAAATATGGCATGAGGACAATAATATGACAAGACAATATGTTTATAAGATTTATATTGACTTATTAATGTCAATAACAGTCTGATATATACATGTAATATGATTTTCTTTCTTTTCAGTGAGATAAATACTGATCATTATGAAAAATGAAAATAAATATAATTTCTTTTTGGTAATTTAGTGAAAATATTAGTGTTTAATATCAAGAGTGGCATTTTTGAAAAATTTTCATATTCTGGGATGCAAAGTTTTAATACATGTATGTATGTTGCTTGTGATAGCTGAAAGTGGTGTTAAACACCATAACCCTAATCTTTAACTCTATAGGAAAGTATTGTATCTACATCAATAAGTCAAGTATATTATTCAACTTGTTCCAATAAATAGACACTATAATGTCAATTACAAATGATGGAAAACATTTCAAATAATAGTAAAATATTTCTCCTAAATTAAAGATAACAAAAGTCTAAAACATCAGGTTTTGTTTTTTTAACTTTTATTCAACATGAATCTGGAAGATTGCATAATTATAATAAAGTTCACACAAACTGTATGAGGCGATATTTTACATTTTAATCTGACATAAACTATCAAAAACATTTCTCAAATGAAAAAAAAAACATTGTCAGCATGAAAAATTGCTTGCACCAATTTCAAGGGCAAAATCTTTGTTCCAATTACATAAGATTGTAATTGCACCAGGCTAAACAATTATACCAGTTCTATGTTAAATGCCATCATTATATTTCTTTTTGAAAAATATGGGTGTAAACTTAAAAACTTGAGAAATCTTGTCACAAAGATGCATGTTACATTACAATGTACAGTATATAGACTAGAGTGTCTGTACTGGAGGTAGCACACAATGTATTATACCAGTCCCACCTATGATAATTATTTGACAATAATGCATTCTAGAAATTCATACCTCTCCATACAAAATATATCAATAAAGGAGAAGAGACAATTATTACCACGGTGACAAACCTGAATATGACATTTTAATGTACATATATGAAACTGCTGCAGTTGAAGACTAATTGAAATGAAAATCAATAATGGCATTAATTGCATTGTGAGAATTATTTTCGATATACAATGTAGATATATGATAACGCTTATCTTATATTTTCAATCAGTTAGTTTGGTTCATATTTCTATCATTTTTAAAATGAACAATTAAACTTCAGGAAGTTCATCAAAGTACAGATGATATAATATACAAGGCAATCCTCTAAACTTGAGTGTGTGTTCAACATTAAAAAGATGATTAATCTTGATCAAGAAACAGAGATGTCTATACTGAATATGAATGTCCCCTCCCTGTGATATTTCAAGGAGAAACTATAAGATGTCTACACTGAATATGAATGTCCCCTCCCTGTGATATTTCAAGGAGAAACTATAAGATGTCTACACTGAATATGAATGTCCCCTCCCTGTGATATTTCAAGGAGAAACTATAAGATGTCTACACTGAATATGAATGTCCCCTCCCTGTGATATTTCAAGGAGAAACTATAAGATGTCTACACTGAATATGAATGTCCCCTCCCTGTGATATTTCAAGGAGAAACTATAAGATACCTATTTTCCTTTCTGTATACAAGATGAAAGTTTTCTTGTAGTGTGAGGGAGAAAATTCCTAAATTTGGCTGTTTATTGATTTATTAAAAAGAAGACTGCCCCACTTGCTGTATGATGGAGAAAAGTATTTGGTGGTTCCTCCCTTGTTGTTTCACTGACAAAACTACTGTATGTCCCTGTCACATGTTGTATCAGGAATAACATTACTTGATTTCTCCTCCCTTGTTGTATCAAGTAAAAAAGTACAGTCTGTCAACTTTGCCTGATGTATCAAGTAGACAAATACTGGTCAAACCCCTTGATAAAAATAGGTGGTAATATGTGTATGAACAAAATATGTTGTGAAAATGGTGTCTTTTTAGTAAATGATTTAATATCAGAAAATAAAATGCTTTTTACATATGAGGAATTTAAGAATCACTATAATATTAGATTAAATTTTATAGAATATTTCAGTATTTATAGAATATTTCAGTATTTATAGAATATTTCAGTATTCTAAGTGCCATTCCACATAGATGGAAACTTCTCATAAGAGGGATAGGAAAATTAAACTTATTTGAAAATGACATTGTTGATAGACTGAAAAGGGACCCTAAGCCATGCAAATACTTTTTCAAAACAATACATGTTAAATGTAAAAATGATTCCTTTAAACATTCAGAGTAAATGGGAAAAGGAAGTTCATATGGGGGTTGTTATTGAAGATTATAATTGGAGTTTTATTTACTGTATACCTTTCTCTGTTACAAAAGATACTAAATTACAGGACTTTCAATATAAACTTATATACAGAATCTTAATTACAAATTCCTTTCTATATAAATGTGGGTTAAAAGAAACTGAGCTATGTACATTTTGTACAGAAACCATCTTTTGGGAATGTAATTATGTTCGGAACTTTTGGTTATCAATTGGCAATTTCCTGAAAATATGTGGTCTTAGCTTACCCTTTAATGCAGAGGACATAATTCTTGGCTTGACTGAACACAGTTCAGCCCAGGGCACAATCAACAATGTTTTAATTATTTTGAAATATTATATATATGTCTGCAGATGCAAATGTAGGGACCTTGATTTAGAAGGTGGTCTTGAATTCCTGAAATATGCTATAAATATTGAAAAGGCATCAATGATATATCTGTCCCCAGTACAAAAGGAACATGTTAAAAGAAAATGGTTAGATCTGGAGGCGGTATTGAGTGGTTAATATTAATATATATCTATTATACTAAAATATATGTTACCTTGTATAACTTAAAATGCATTGCTAACTTTGAATTTCAAAAGTTATTACAAAACACTATGTTATGAAGATCAACGTGTTTTTACATTGTAACTTTTGTGCATTGAAACATTGTGTTTATAGAATCATGTATGTATAAATCTGTTCTTGGAAAAATAAACAAATTACAAAAAAAAAAAATACTGGGTGTTCCCTCCCTTGTTGTATCAAGTAGAAAAGTACAGGCTGTCAACTTTGCCTGCAGTATCAAGAATAAAACTACTGGATTTCCCCCTCCCCCTGTTGTATAAAGGAGATAACAGCTGTATCATGGAGACACAACAGCCTGACATTCATTTAAAATGTTTTTTGTTTCTTTTATGTGAAATATATGTTGATTATCATGCAAAATGTCAATAGCATTATAACCTCTATATAAAATTTGTGACATACTTAAATACGTTGTGATCATATTTATAGCGTTAGTAATAACAAATCATTTAATTACATGTCAATTAAACACTGATTTGAAAAAAATAAACCACATTAGGGCAGTAATCTGCATAAACTCTGTTTTTAAAAAGCATAACAAATCTACAATAATTGAAAAGTAAAATCAATATTTTTAAAGTGTAAAGTCAATTCACAAGATGTGTTGTTAATACTATGGGCTTCAATATACTGGTTAACACCCTTTTAATTGTTCTTTGTAAATATATTGATCCACAGAAAATTTTATAAATTGATGTCTTATAAGATTAGGTAAACGCAGGCACAGTACTATCGTGACTTCCGGGTAAAGTTTCGTTGAGTCACAGACTAAACATAAAACTACTTTGTTTTTAAATTTTTAAGTGCACCTGCTAGTTTCTTCTAAAAAGGGCATTGTGCTATATTTTTTTTGTTCAAACACATTTAAATCATTATACAATGAAAAAAGAAATGTGAACCTATTATAAGATATATATTGTTGATACCACATAAAAATTACATAATTTATCAAATTTAAAAAAAAAATTAACAATAGGCTTAGAAAATTTTGGGAGATATCAATTTTATCTCATATCATAAGGATAAATCATACTGTACATAAAATTCAATATTATCTTCTTTGATGTCATCAATATCTTTCAACATGTCATAATTAAAGACAGGGTTAGGGGTTAGGGGTCAGGGGTTAGGGTTATGATGCTTAGTGCCACTTTCAATGATATTTCAGCTATATCGTGGCGGTCAGTTTTTGTGGTCAGGAAACCGGAGTCCCTAGAGAAAACAACAGACCTGTCGCAAGTCACTGACAAACTTTATCAGTACACCTCGCCATTACTCACAACTTTAGTGGTGATAGGAATTGATTGCACAGGTAGTTGTAAATCCAAATACCATATGATCATGACCACAATGACCCCAGACATAGTAAAAGAAAGAATTCAAAATTAAATAATATGACATGTCCTAATTTTGTAATAATTCATCATAATTAAAATATCATGATCAATCTGTTATCAGTAGAAATAGCTCTCATGATGATAATTCAAAATTCTCTTTGTCTTGTCCAAAAAAAATAGATCAATATTGTTTACTTTTTATTATCATTTTGATGTTCAAATGTTATTTGAAATTGATGTTAATATTTTTAAATTAATGATAGATTTATTTAATAAAAGAAAGGAAAAGATAATTTTCATTTATTTCATAAGATTTTCTTATCTTTACTTTCTGTTTTTTTCATATTTCAATATTTCTAGAACCAAAATCAATATACACCATTTTTATCTTATCTCAAAAATTCATTGACTACATAAAAGTAAATATTAAACCAATATAATTCAGGTGTTAATGAAAAAGGTTATCTGCAAACTAAACTAGAGTCTGCCTCTAATATTCCCCTTGATGTATAAGTTATAACCATAATTTTTATATTTATTCAACCTGTTCTCCCCCTGAATATGCATGACATATTTGCCATTGAACAATCAATAACATACCTATCATTGAAGACTAAACAGTAGTTATAAAATGAAGAACAACAATAAAAGTACTTATTCCATTGTATGATGTACATGTAGTTTTTACATGAGTTTCTGATGAATTTAATTTTATGGTATCATTGTTTGGGTTAAACTTTAAAAATAAAATTAACAAATAAACAAAATATTAAAACATACATTGTTTAATAAAAGTAATGTCAAAATTCAAAATAATAAGAAATTTTCAACTGAAAAAATTGTTATTTAAATTACTGTACTGGTAAATAGTTTAAAAAATATATAGATAAAAATAATGATATGGTATATATATATATATATATATATACTTAAACAGCACATCTATAATTATTTTAATATTTTTAAAGAAATTTACAGACAATAAATTTGAGACATAATTGTAAAACTAAATCATAGATATCATGGTATAGCTGTACTAGGTATTTTTGAAGGTTTTTTTTTTGCTCTATAATACTTGGTATTTAACCAGTACATGTATTTCAACTGCTTTGAGTTGAGCATCACTGATAAAGTTAAACACAGAAATGTGTATTTAGTGCACTAAATTAAGATGCATGTAGGTAGGTATCTTGATTCTAACATAAAATTAAAT
Source organism: Bathymodiolus septemdierum (assembly GCA_963383655.1). Taxonomy (NCBI): domain Eukaryota; kingdom Metazoa; phylum Mollusca; class Bivalvia; order Mytilida; family Modiolidae; genus Bathymodiolus; species Bathymodiolus septemdierum. The sequence goes on along the minus strand of OY726522.1, from coordinate 27,234,816 downwards.
TTTCTCTATTTTTTTTTTCTTTTTGTTTCTGATATTGGGTATTTGACAGTATTTCAACTGTTTTGGGTTGAGTATTACTGAAGAAATTAAGCATAAAATTTTGTATTTAGTAAATTAATATACAATATAGGTATCTTGAATGTTAATAAAAATAAAGAAAAATTTAAATTTCTCTATCTTACAGAAAGGTAAGTAATATGTTATAAATTAAAAATATATATTTTACTGAAAAATAAAACCTTCTCACAAAAGATGAACAAAATCAATCAATGATCTTTGATCATATATAAGATACAACAATTGTTTATGGTAAGAAAAAAAAATAAGGACAGCTTGACATGAACCGAAAAAAATTAAATATGCAAGAAAACACCTGACTATAAAAACGCTTTTGTTTATGATTTATGATGGTATTTTTACAAAAGTTATCCAAACAGTTTTTAATGTAAGTACTGTTATTATATATGTCTTCTAAACTTCCCAAGATTGTTGATTACCTGTGTGAACAGGGCATTAACAGTTACACCCACTTTTATACAACCAAAGCCTCTATAACATAGGATAAAAATATAAACACTGCATTGCAGGATTGTATTCCTGTTAGATTTCTAACATTCCTTTAATTCTTGTCTGTACTTTGAAGTCAATCTATCATTGGCTAATTATGATAAGGTTTACAATCAAATTGTTTCCTTATATGAAGTTAATACAAAAACCAGCAGGGTCAACTTCAAACACAAACTGAACTAACAATTAAAATGGTTTCTATTGCATTTCTTGTCAAATAAATCTTTTTATTGCTTAAATTATTGTTTTTATATTTGAACTTTAATCTCATGCTCGTTTTTCTGTTTTTAATTCAAATGCAGGGCATTTTCTGTTTGCACTGCAAAATCAGCATTTCTTTTGTATGTACTTTAAACTCAAATTTTACTGTTTGTACTTTAAACTCAAATCTTACTCTGTTTGTACTTTAAACTCAAAACTTACTCTGCATGTACTTTAAACTCAACTCTTACTAGAATTTAAACTCAAATCTTACTCTGTTTGTATTTTAAACTCAACTCTTACTCTATATGTACTTTAAACTCAAATCTTACTCTGTTTGTACTTTACACTCAAATCTTATTCTGTTTGTACTTTAGACTCAAATCTTACTCTGTTTGTACTTTAAACTCAACTCTTACTCTATATGTACTTTAAACTCAAATCTTACTCTGCATGTACTTTAAACTCAACTCTTACTCTATATGTACTTTAAACTCAAATCTTACTCTGCATGTACTTTAAACTCAACTCTTACTCTATATGTACTTTAAACTCAAATCTTACTCTGCATGTACTTTAAACTCAAATCTTACTCTGTTTGTCCTTTACACTCAAATCTTACTCTCTTTTTACTTTACACTCAAATCTTACTCTGTTTGTACTTTAAACTCAACTCTTACTCTATATGTACTTTAAACTCAAATCTTACTCTGTTTGTACTTTACACTCAAATCTTACTCTGCATGTACTTTAGACTCAAATCTTACTCTATATGTACTTTAAACTCAAATCTTACTCTGCATGTACTTTAAACTCAAATCTTACTCTGTTTGTACTTTACACTCAAATCTTACTCTGTTTTTACTTTACACTCAAATCTTACTCTGTTTGTACTTTAAACTCAACTCTTACTCTATATGTACTTTAAACTCAAATCTTACTCTGTTTGTACTTTACACTCAAATCTTACTCTGCGTGTACTTTAAACTCAAATCTTACTCTATATGTACTTTAAACTCAAATCTTACTCTGCATGTACTTTAAACTCAAATCTTACTCTGTTTGTACTTTACACTCAAATCTTACTCTGTTTGTACTTTAAACTCAACTCTTACTCTATATGTACCTTAAACTCAAATCTTACTCTGTTTGTACTTTACACTCAAATCTTACTCTGTTTGTACTTTAAGCTCAACTCTTACTCTATATGTATTTTAAACTCAAATCTTACTCTGCATGTACTTTAAACTAAAATCTTACTATGTATATACTTTACACTCAAATCTTACTCTGTTTTTACTTTACACTCAAATCTTACTCTGTTTGTACTTTAAACTCAACTCTTACTCTATATGTACTTTAAACTCAAATCTTACTCTGTTTGTACTTTACACTCAAATCTTACTCTGCATGTACTTTAAACTCAAATCTTACTCTGTTTGTACTTTACACTCAAATCTTACTCTGTTTTTACTTTAAACTCAAATCTTATTCTGTTTGTACTTTAGACTCAAATCTTACTCTGTTTGTACTTTAAACTCAACTCTTACTCTATATGTACTTTAAACTCAAATCTTACTCTGTTTGTACTTTACACTCAAATCTTACTCTGCATGTACTTTAAACTCAAATCTTACTCTGTTTGTACTTTACACTCAAATCTTACTCTGTTTTTACTTTACACTCAAATCTTATTCTGTTTGTACTTTAGACTCAAATCTTACTCTGTTTGTACTTTAAACTCAACTCTTACTCTATATGTACTTTAAACATCAAATCTTACTCTGTTTGTACTTTACACTCAAATCTTACTCTATATGTACTTTAAACTCAAATCTTACTCTGCATGTACTTTAAACTCAAATCTTACTCTGTTTGTACTTTACACTCAAATCTTACTGTTAGTACTTTAAACTCCAATCTTACGCTGTTTGTACTTTAAACTCAAATCTTATTCTGTTTGTACTTTAAAGTCAACTCTTACTCTGCATATACTTTAAGCTCAAATCGTACTCTGTTTGTACTTTAAACTCAAATCTTACTCTGTTTGTACTTTAAACTCAAATCTTACTCTGTTTATGTTGTAAACTGACCTTCAAGTATTTTTCTTTTTGTACTATAAACCTCAATTATTTTTTTTTGCACTTTTAGCTTAGGCCTTTTTTTGTATAAAAGCCTTTCACAAAAGTTGATTTAGTTTGTTAGACCTTCATTTTGTACCATTTTTAAACAGTAGACATCTACTGGTCTGTATCCAAATATGAGTAATCAGGTTTGGTTGCCTTTATTTTATTTTCCAAACTATAAAGCTTTATATGCATTGACTAGAATGTTTAAAAGTATGTCTGTTTAAAAAGTAGTAATGTTTATTAACTATGCTTTTGTGAAATTACAATATACTTATTAAACCTTATTTTAATATCAGACTGAATTATCTGCAATAATCATCAACTTATACAGAGGTCAGTTCATGTACAGTCAAGCATGCCCATGCAGTTACCTCCATTAAGCAATCATCTGTATTAAAGAGGTCACCTTTTTCTTATCCTGTCATAAAAAATTTCATGTAAATTGAACCTCTTTTAAGAGGTCACCTGTCTTAAAAGACCATCTTTTCTTTGTCCCAAACGTGACCTCTTAATACAGGTTTGACTGTGGTAATTAATTTTTGGTTCTATCTATTATCAGTATTGTGATTTTCTTTAGCTATTCAAGAAACCAGTCAACTCAGCCAAGAAAAGTTTACAGATATCAAAAAGGTAATCAGAATCAGTAATTTGTAGAAGCACAAATTATACAAATGGCCCAAAGAAAAAGAACAAAAACTCTGGTTGACAAAATACCACACAGAAAACCAAAGGTCGAGCAGCATGGACCCCACAAAAAACGAGGTAAACTCAGGTGCTATCTGCAGAACTGTTGTTCTTATGGTCTTTTTTTCCTTCTTTTTTTTTTGGGTGACCACAGATTCACAAAAAAAAAAGAACAAGACCATAAGATCTACGGTTTTCCAGCTAACTCAGGTGGTGTCATTAATAATTTTTTTTAGATACTTGTCAACTCAGTTGCCATTTATAAAACTCAGTTTTTATGCTATGCTTAAAGGTAGAGATCCATACGATTGTATTCATTAATTGTCAAACTTAAACTAATAGCTTATCATTTATATTAGGTTTATCTCGATTTGACAAAAACAATACACTGGCGATAGGGGTGTACTCGATACAACATTATGTGATAAAGTTTGTCAGCGGCTTGCGGCAGGTCAGTGGTTTTCTCCGGGTACTCCGGTTTCCTCCATCAATAAAATGAACAGCCACGATATAACTGAAATATTGTTGAAAGTGGTGTTAAACTCTATAACCCCACACCCCGCCCAAAAAGAAAACCAATACATTAAACAGCAAGTGTCTTTTTTCAAATATCATCTAAGGGTTGATGAAAATGAGTTACCATAGTTTCACTCATGATGATAGAAATAGTTTCACTATGACAGTAGCTAAAAGTCATAAAAGGTTTCAGTACAAAATTTCTTCTACCATATATTTTTCTGTTTCCAATACCTAACATCAATATTGACCATGCCTTCTGTGCCTGTCCCTCTTGCTACATGACAATTAAAGTGACTAAAGCTCATGGAAGATGGTACAAGAGGCTTTTCAATAGTATTACCTGAACATAACTGCTCATCAGATCTATCAGTACACTGATAAACTCCGTCACAGATCCATGACTTACTGATACATCCATTTCCATCAGAACAGCGGAATTGTCCAGCAACGCACGCTGATGTTTGACATATAGAGCTAAATCTAATATCACAATGATCTAGTGTCCAACGATTATCTCCATAATTAGAAGTGGATAAGTTCATCACAGTGCAAAGGTCATACTCTGTAAATATATCAAAAACATATTGATGATTGATTGAATGATTGATTGGTGTTTAATGCCAACTTTAGCAATATTTCAGCTATATCGTGGTGTGAACAAATTTTATTATTAACTTAGACCAAAAACGTATTTAACTAGGTGATCAAATAAAAAAGGGTCGGTAACAATTATTACACAAAAAACCCTAAATCCCTATTACAGTGAAACCTGTCTAAACCAAACCCTGAGAAAACTGAAATCCTGTATAAACAATTAGGTGATCAAATTCACAGGGGCCAGTAACAATTATCACACACCAATAAAATGTAATTACCATTACAGTGAAACCTGTCTAAACCAAACCCTGAGAAAACTGAAATCCTGTATAAACAATTAGGTGATCAAATTCACAGGGGCCATTAACAATTATCACACACCAATAAAATGTAATTACCATTATAGTGAAACCTGTCTAAACCAAACCCTGAGAAAACTGAAATCCTGTATAAACAATTAGGTGATCAAATTCACAGGGGCCAGTAACAATTATCACACACCAATAAAATGTAATTACCATTATAGTGAAACCTGTCTAAACCAAACCCTGAGAAAACTGAAATCCTATATAAACAATTAGGTGATCAAATTCACAGGGGCCAGTAACAATTATCACACACCAATAAAATGTAATTACCATTACAGTGAAACCTGTCTAAACCAAACCCTGAGAAAACTGAAATCCTGTATAAACAATTAGGTGATCAAATTCACAGGGGCCAGTAACAATTATCACACACCAATAAAATGTAATATTCCTAATACAGTAAAACCTGTCTCAACCGAACCCTGAGAAACCAAAATTTTGTACAAACCGAACTTATTTAAAGTCTCAATGGAGGAAATTTTTTTGAATTTAACCTGTCTATTCTGAACAAAAAAGCTATTGCCAAGGATGTTGGATTTAGCCAGGTTCCACTGTATATACTATTTGACCTAGTATAACAGTATATAGGGATTTGGGTCATTTGGTACTAGCCATTTTGTCAAATCATAAAATATTCAGTTTTTTGTCATTTAAAGAAATTGATATCTATATTAATAATGGTGGCAATGTTGGATGGAGAACAGCTTAAACTTATTGAATAAAATTCTGAAGGGATTACAAGAGAAACATCACCAGCCAGGTTTAAATGGTGTTTTTTTCCAGTGAATTCAGTAGTAAATATTGGTATGAATATGAATCAAAATTAACGTGCAATATCATTAAAATCACCAAAATTTTATTTTGAAGAAAAAAAGTTGCTTACAAGTTAAGAACTTCTTATCATTTTGCTACATATAAAAGTAGACGTTCAAGGGTTGGAGTTATGGTGTTTAACAGTACTTTCAACAATATTTCAGCTATATCTTGGCATACGTTCAAAATCTGTCTTAAAATGTAAAGTGCTAAAAAGGTCATTTGAGGGATTTTTGTAATTGCAAGTAATAAGAGCCATCTTAGATAAACTATGAGTTACAAATACTAACCAGGGGTTGTCATGGTCGTGATCGTATGGTAGTTGGATTGACAATTATCAGTGCAATCAGTGCCTATCCTCACTAAAGTTGTGAGTTTGAACCCTGTTCATACCCAGGTGTACTCGATACAACATTATGTGATAAAGTTTGTCAGTGACATGCAACAAGTCGATTGTTTTCTCCAGGTATTCCGGTTTCCTCAACCAATAAAACTAACCACCTTGATATAATTGAAATACTGTTAAGTTAAGTGGTGTTAAACACCATAAACCAAACCAAACCAAACAAATACTAACCTGATGATAAGATGGGTGACTGATTGGCCCAGAACCCATCTTCAACCTCTGCTAGCTGTCCATCGGACCACCAAAGTTCACCTGATTTCTTTCTTTGTAAACCTACAAATACAATTTTAAATGATTGAATTGCAAATGATGCCTGTTTCATTTACTTGTCTCTTGTCTAATTTGACATCAACCTGTCTGGGTACAACACATAATAAGTGCCCATAGATAGTAATTTTTCATCAAAAATCTAAAGAAAAAAATTGGACCTTGTTTTCAAAATTGATTGTAAAATACATTTTACAAATACACTAGTAGTAGTACAATGCTATGAATCACTGTCCATGTACTTTTTAATTACCTGTAATTACTTGTGTTAATTATTTTTGTTTTACCTGTCATTAATTACCCTTCTTGTCAATCATTAAAACAAATTCTTGTTGACAAAAACTAAAATAAAAAACACACATAAATCTGTGTAATGATTCAGAAAACGACACCAAAAAGTGCATGAAAGGTCATGTGTAACATGTAACAATTACAAACTGTATATGTAAGAACACTTGAGGTGAGAAAAAAAAACTAGCAAAATATATATCCTTCATAGTTGTACCAACTGTCACAACCTTGAAACTGATCAAAATGACTGTTTTTGTAGAGGTAGTGAAGAATAACAAATGTGAAAAACTAAATGTTAACATCAACTCATGTTATGTCAGACTAAAAGTTCTACTAGAAAATAAGGAAGTGTTATCTTATAGGATACAGATACAATTTATCATTACACCAATATGGTGGAAAGTTGCTGTCATTTTGTTTATTAATAAAATGATTCATTATATAATGGTAAGGAGGGCTCTCACAGTCGTGACCATACAACTACCAGCGCAATCAGTGCCTATCACCACTAATATTGTGAGTTTTGAATCAAGCTCTTGGCGAGGTGTACTTGATACAACATTATGTGATCAAGTTTGTCAGTGACTTGCGGCAGGTCAGTAGTTTTTTCTGGTTACTCCGGTTTTCTCCACCAATAAAACTGACCACCGCGATATAGCTGAAATAGTGTTGAAAGTGGCGTTAAACACCATAACCCTAACCCTATAATAGTAACACTTAAAACACAATTTAACTTCATTCAATGTTATTTTTATTGTATCTGTTTTTAACATTGTTTGAAGACAATATAAACAGCTGTAGATACACAAGCTCTCACTTACCACTGAATGAAGCAATCATATACATGTACTCATATTATTACTTATGGAAACCAGAGATGGATGCAGGATTATATGTTGGAGGGGGCACACATTTTGTAAACTTTAGTTTATTATCAGTATCAACATTATGTGCTAAAGTTTGTCAGTGACTTGCGACAGGTCAGTGGTTTTCTCCGGGTACACCAGTTTCCTCCACCAATAAAACTGACCACCACGATATAACTGAAATGTTGTTGAAAATGGCGTTAAACACCCCAACCGTAACCTCTAACCCTATTATCAGTATTCAAAATACATTTATCTAATTACCAGATTAAAAAAAATAGTAACAATCAGATACATTAAATATTCACTTTTTACAGTAATTTACATAACCATGACCAAAGGTTGTCTGTAAACTAGGTTTATTTTTCAATGTCTACATAGAAGTGTACATCAAGGTCATGAAGTTAAACTATAAACTGTCATTATTACCCTCTACATATTTAGGTGTGACAATCATACATGGTTTTGTGGTATTGTATACTACAACATGACTTTATTTAATCTTAGAATAAGAGAGCTAGATCACAGGTGAAAAGAAATAGTATGGGACCACCTATTCATATATTTACAATGTATGTTAATATATATACAATGTATATATATTATAAGATGATGTGATGCATTACATGCAAATTAACTAATTAGTAATTAAAACAGATATTAATTAGATCTTGTGTCTTAAACATGTTTACTTATTTAGAATAATTATAGTATTCATAAATAACCTAATTCTGACATGGAAGCAAATATGTGCAGGTTTTATATTGTTTGTGTATGCATTTTTGCATATGCGAATGTTTTTGGAGATTCAATTATCAGAGGGGGAAGCAGGGCTTCCAATATTTTTCAAGTCTACCAGTACTTCATTATTTACAGGCAGCATTTTTTTTTATTAAAATTGGAACAATTGTCATGAATATCTTCTACAACACTGTTTCAAATCAGGAGGTACCAAAGACCATTTTAAGCTGGTAAAAGTACCTGGTACCACCCCTTATTGAAAAGCCCGGTGAAGGGTGGGATCCCAAAAAAATATTTAATACATTTTTGTGCTGGTCCCATTTCTATGTTCAGTGGTTTGAGGTGAGAGGTCATTGTTTTTTGTTTGTTGACATTTGTGGATTGGTTGACCATCACTGGTTAAGCTTTTTTTATCATAATTCAGAAGTCAACTGTAATAATAGCATTATTTTTAAGTAACAGAGTATTGCAGTTAACCAGGAAAATTAAGTTACAACATAACTCCAAACAGACTAAATATTTACTTTGAATTATCTAAGGAATCAACTTCTCTGAGTTCAAGGTAATAAGGCTTAACTGTAACACAATATGTCAATGTATGTAATTTCGACATAACGAACATAATTTGAATGGATTTGTATATTATGGACTGAAAAGTTACTTCGAGAATATGAAATTTTGACACATCGAAATTTGAGATAAGAAGAGTAAATTAAGTTGAAAAGCACTAAGTTTAAAAACTACTTTAGAAAAATGTCGACTTAACCAAATTTTCGATTAAACCGAGTTTGAAATAATGAGATTCAATTGTATATTATATAATAAAGGAGACAACAAATCCAGTAAATTGTGTAAGTTGGGCCGGATCTGATTGTCCTGTATAAGACAATAAAATAAGCTTAAACTAATAAGAAAAGTTAGAAGATACTAAAGAGTTAATCAGAAGCCGTTTATTAAAGATGGATAGATAATACAATGACCTAGATAATACAATGACCTAGATAATACAATGACCTAGATAATACAATGACCAAAAGAAAAAGAATGAAACAAAGACAAATAATGATCCTCAAAACACTACACAGAAAAGTCAAGATTGAGCAACACAAACCCCTAAAACAACTGAGGTGAATGTTTTATTTACAGTCCCTAAAATAACTGGGGTGAATGTTTTATTTACAGTCTCTAAAACAACTGGGGTGAATGTTTTATTTACAGTTCCTAAAACAACTGGGGTGAATGTTTTATTTACAGTCCCTAAAACAACTGGGGTGAATGTTTTATTTACAGTCTCTAAAACAACTGGGGTGAATGTTTTATTTACAGTTCCTAAAACAACTGGGGAGAATGTTTTATTTACAGTCCCTAAAACAACTGGGGCGAATGTTTTATTTACAGTCCCTAAAACAACTGGGGAGAATGTTTTATTTACAGTCCCTAAAACAACTGGGGAGAATGTTTTATTTACAGTCCCTAAAACAACTGGGGCAAATGTTTTATTTACAGTCCCTAAAACAACTGGGGCGAATGTTTTATTTACAGTCCCTAAAATAACTGGGGCAAATGTTTTATTTACAGTTCCTAAAACAACTGGGGTGAATGTTTTATTTACAGTCCCTAAAACAACTGGGGTGAATGCTTTATTTACAGTCTCTAAAACAACTGGGGTGAATGTTTTATTTACAGTCCCTAAAATAACTGGGGTGAATGTTTTATTTACAGTCCCTAAAATAACTGGGGCGAATGTTTTATTTACAGTCCCTAAAATAACTGGGGTGAATGTTTTATTTACAGTCTCTAAAACAACTGGGGTGAATGTTTTATTTACAGTTCCTAAAACAACTGGGGAGAATGTTTTATTTACAGTCCCTAAAACAACTGGGGAGAATGTTTTATTTACAGTCCCTAAAACAACTGGGGTGAATGTTTTATTTACAGTCCCTAAAACAACTGGGGTGAATGTTTTATTTACAGTCCCTAAAACAACTGGGGCAAATGTTTTATTTACAGTCCCTAAAACAACTGGGGTGAATGTTTTATTTACAGTCCCTAAAACAACTGGGGTGAATGTTTTATTTACAGTCCCTAAAACAACTGGGGCAAATGTTTTATTTACAGTCCCTAAAATAACTGGGGTGAATGTTTTATTTAGTCTCTAAAACAACTGGGATGAATGTTTTATTTACAGTCCCTAAAATAACTGGGGTGAATGTTTTATTTACAGTCCCTAAAACAACTGAGGTGAATGTTTTATTTAGTCCATAAAACAACTGGGGTGAATGTTTTATTTACAGTCTCTAAAACAACTGGGGTGAATGTTTTATTTACAGTCCCTAAAACAACTGGGGTGAATGTTTTATTTACAGTCCCTAAAACAACTGGGGCAAATGTTTTATTTACAGTCTCTAAAACAACTGGGGTGAATGTTTTATTTACAGTCCATAAAATAACTGGGGTGAATGTTTTATTTACAGTCCCTAAAACAACTGGGGTGAATGTTTTATTTACAGTCCATAAAACAACTGGGGTGAATGTTTTATTTACAATCTCTAAAACAACTGGGGTGAATGTTTTATTTACAGTCCCTAAAACAACTGGGGTGAATGTTTTATTTACAGTCCCTAAAACAACTGGGGCAAATGTTTTATTTAGTCTCTAAAACAACTGGGGTGAATGTTTTATTTACAGTCCATAAAATAACTGAGGTGAATGTTTTATTTACAGTCTCTAAAACAACTGGGGTGAATGTTTTATTTACAGTCTCTAAAACAACTGGGGTGAATGTTTTATTTACAGTCCCTAAAACAACTGGGGTGAATGTTTTATTTACAGTCCATAAAATAACTGGGGTGAATGTTTTATTTACAGTCCCTAACACAACTGGGGTGAATGTTTTATTTACAGTCCATAAAACAACTGGGGTGAATGTTTTATTTACAGTCTCTAAAACAACTGGGGTGAATGTTTTATTTACAGTCCCTAAAACAACTGGGGTGAATGTTTTATTTACAGTTCCTAAAACAACTGGGGAGAATGTTTTATTTACAGTCCCTAAAACAACTGGGGCAAATGTTTTATTTACAGTCTCTAAAACAACTGGGGTGAATGTTTTATTTACAGTCCCTAAAACAACTGGGGCAAATGTTTTATTTACAGTCCCTAAAATAACTGGGGCAAATGTTTTATTTACAGTCTCTAAAACAACTGGGCAAATGTTTTATTTACAGTCCTTAAAACAACTGGGGCGAATGTTTTATTTACAGTCCCTAAAATAACTGGGGCAAATGTTTTATTTACAGTTCCTAAAACAACTGGGGCGAATGTTTTATTTACAGTCCCTAAAACAACTGGGGTGAATGTTTTATTTACAGTCCCTAAAATAACTGGGGAAAATGTTTTATTTACAGTCTCTAAAACAACTGGGGTGAATGTTTTATTTACAGTCTCTAAAACAACTGGGGTGAATGTTTTATTTACAGTCCCTAAAATAACTGGGGAAAATGTTTTATTTACAGTCTCTAAAACAACTGGGGTGAATGTTTTATTTACAGTCTCTAAAACAACTGGGGTGAATGTTTTATTTACAGTCCCTAAAATAACTGGGGAGAATGTTTTATTTACAGTCCCTAAAACAACTGGGGTGAATGTTTTATTTACAGTCCCTAAAATAACTGGGGTGAATGTTTTATTTACAGTCTCTAAAACAACTGGGGTGAATGTTTTATTTACAGTCCCTAAAATAACTGGGGAAAATGTTTTATTTACAGTCTCTAAAACAACTGGGGTGAATGTTTTATTTACAGTCTCTAAAACAACTGGGGTGAATGTTTTATTTACAGTCCCTAAAATAACTGGGGAGAATGTTTTATTTACAGTCCCTAAAACAACTGGGGTGAATGTTTTATTTACAGTCCCTAAAATAACTGGGGTGAATGTTTTATTTACAGTCTCTAAAACAACTGGGGTGAATGTTTTATTTACAGTCCCTAAAATAACTGGGGCGAATGTTTTATTTACAGTCCCTAAAAAAACTGGGGTGAATGTTTTATTTACAGTCTCTAAAACAACTGGGGCGAATGTTTTATTTACATTCCCTAAAACAACTGAGGTGAATGTTTTATTTACAGTCCTCGCAATGAAAATTTGAATTTACTGGTCCGAATCAAATTCTTGAATTTATTTATATACAATGTATATATTTAAATAAAAGCTGAAAAATATACTGGTTCGAACAAAGTTTTACTGGTTCTGGGCCGGAGGAACAAAGTTTCACTGGTTCTAGGCCGGAGGAACAAAGTTTCACTGGTTCTGGGCTGGAGGAACAAAGTTTCACTGGTTCTGGGCCGGAGGAACAAAGTTTTACTGGTTCTGGGCCGGAGGAACAAAGTTTCACTGGTTCTGGGCCGGAGGAACAAAGTTTTACTGGTTCTGGGCCGGAGGACCGGTGTACATCGTGAGGACTGATTTATTTCAGATCTTTTCATAATTGTGGAATTCCTATTTTTTTCAAATCTGTAGAACAAGAATTAATTTTTATTAGTTGACATGATTCAATGTAAATATATGTGGAGAAAAACCTATATTATGTGTAACCTCCCCCTCCCCAAAAAAAACCAACCTTTCAAGTAAACTTTGCTCCTTAATAGCACTAATCAGTTATACAGGTGATATCTAGAGGGATGTTTCACATGTTTTTGCATCACAACTTAGCATACAAAACAATAACAATGATATGATTGATTTTTGATTTTTGGTGTTTTAATGCCACTTTCAACAATATTTCAGCTATATCATGGCGACCAGTTTTATACCTATATGTAATCACAATGTTTTACGAGAATAAAGATATATAAGTGTAATAAGGACATTTTTTTTTACATGAATCCTTACCAATCCAAACATGACTTAAGTTGTGGTCACTAATTAGTTGACCTAATCCTTTATTGGTGTTATAGCCATCAATCTTCACCAGGTAACCACCATACCTGTAATATAAATATATATCTATCACTGACATTGTAATTTTTTTATATAATAATAATATATAATCATAGTCATTTGTAGATGCCAGGATATAACTGAAATATTGTTGAAAGTGGCATTAAACACCATAAACCAACCATCATTTGTACAATTGGCATAGTTCTCTCCCTTTGTAAAACTGTTGTTATCTCCCCTGAATAAGAATGTTGTAGTTATGAGTTTTTATGGAGCTAAGAATGATGAGGAAAGTGATAAGTCAACTCAATGAGTTGTAATCAACACAAAATACTCCATGGTCAAAATAATTTTTAATCACACAACAACAAATTTCAAATGCTTATTTAATATTAAGGTACCAGGTATTCCAAAATTTTGAGGGGCTGTCGTGGTCGTGACCCTTTGGTAGTAGAATTTACAACTACCTATGCAATCAGTGCCTATCACCACCTTTTGTACTCGATACAACATTATGCGATGAAGTTTGTCAGTGACTTTCGACAGGTCAGTAGTTTTCTCTGAGCACTCCGGTTTCCCCCACTAATAAAACTGACCACCATGATATAACTGAAATATCGTTGAAAGTGTTGTTAACTATCATGACCCTACCCCCCAAATGTTGAAAGACATCAACACAGAATATACATACACTATTCAAATTGTTTTTCAATAGATTTACCCTTAAAGGAAAACTCCAATCAGTTGAACAATTGTTATAATTCTATACATTGTAACTTTTTATTCGTAAATAATTAATTATTAAACAAAAAACACCTTTATATATATTATATATTATATATATATTAATATACCCAATTAGAAATATGAATATTTGGAATTTCCTGTCGTATTTATTGTAAGAGGCTATTATTTGGTGCTACATGCAACTTCAATGACCAAATTCTACCTTACGGTATACTATTTTTAACATTCATTAACACAACTGTCTTTTATTTACTGTCATTTAAATTTTCATGCTAACTTGTTAAGACCATGGCGTTTTCCTTTAAAATAAGAAAAAAAAACATCCAGGGAGACAACTCTACCTACAGTTTTTATTCCATTAATTTCTTTTTCAGGAACATTTAATTGATTCTAGTGGTAAACCACAAATATTTGACAATTTAATGATAAATATTCTCATATGACAGCTGGTATAATAAGCATCCATTACCTAATGTATTTTACATATAAATTTAATAGAGTTCAATTTTGTATTCAAATTACAATATTGACATTATTGTGTTAAATACTTTTGAGAAAATAAGTAGTACATGTATTATCACTTGTACTATTGGCGGCTAGGCAAAAAATATAATATTGTCTGTTTTCCATTTCGCATACCTACCTACCTACCAAAACTGTTGCTCACAATTTTTTTGGTTTAAATAAAATAAAAAAAAATTTACCCCATTTTTTAAATCAAAAATGTATTCATTTGTTAAGGAAAATATTAAACAAAATTCTATCCTACCAGCTCACCAATAAAATTGTGTATAAGTAAAATAGCAGACTAATATCACCTAATGTTTTCAGTTTAAAACTGCCGAAAAATATGGGGATATGAAAAACTATATACCAAACTGAAAGAAAGTTGGTCCATCATTAATCTTAAAATTTGTTACTTAATATTATGATATTTTATTAATTATTTTCTAACTGTATAAACCTAATCAATTAACATACCAATCTAATCAAACATTAATCATATGTTTTACTACAGTACAGACATCTTACTGTGTATTATCATGATTTTTACTGTCTTATGAATCATTTTTACAAGTTAAAAAACATCTGTGTTTAAATACAAAGAATTAAAATCTGCAGTGGCCAAGGTTACCAAAACTGTGACTTATTGAATATAGGATGAACCCTGAAATATTATGTCAAACACACACTTCTAGAATGACTAAGACTTTTAGTTATAATATAACACTACATGTATGTCAACTTGATTCTGTTAACAGTTGTAGTATGATATTTCTATCTTGTATCCTACCCTTACACACAAACTTTTAAAAGAAATGTTCTAATATTTAATTCTATAAATCTATGCTGTATAGGGCCATCATTGTACGGTAGTTTTAATTTACATATAAAAATATGTAATTAATGCAAATTATTACCATTAGGGGAGTGGTTCATGATCGTATGAGTGGTTGGATTTACAACTACTTTGAAATCAGTGCCTATCACCAATGAAGTTTTGAGTTTAAATCCCGCTCAGGCGAGGTGTACTCAATACAACATTATGTGATGACGTTTGTCTGTGACCTGTGACAGGTCTGTGGTTTTCATTGTGTATTCTGGTTACCTCCACAAATAAAACTGACTGCCACAATATAACTGAAATATTGTTGAAAATGGCCTTAAACACCATAACTCTAACCCTAACCTGATAGAAGGGGACCTCAAAAAGCCATTACACTTATTAGTTAACATGCTTGAATACTACAAAAACAATAGGACCACTGAGAATTCGTTAATTTTCATTAAATAACAATTTTCAAGATAGTAATGTCTTTTTTTAATCTATGAATTGGAAATGCCAATATAAATTTTCCCCATCCGTACATAAAGCTTCCTACCCATGAAAATAAAATGAGTCAACAGTACATGTGTACTAGTATGAACTTGTTAATGGTGTGTTCCTGCTACAGTACTTACCTCTTACAAAGGATATCAGCTTCTTGGAATGTAGTTTCTTCTTTAACAATAAAGTAACAATTATTTCTAAATTTATGCCAGCCTGTAATAAAAAAAAAATCATTAAATACAAACTTTTTTATTTATTTTTTTCAGACGAATTTAAATTTTATATCTGTTTTATTTTTTGCTATATAGGTTCTACATATATATGGTTTTTATCCTATTAATTATTTTTTTGTTTGTACCTGTAACCGATTATGTTATACACAAATATGTCTTATGCATAGGGTCTTGAGGAAATTAAATTATAACATTTCTTCACTGCACGATATAGTTGAAATAGTTCTAAAGTTGGCATTAAACTCCAATCAATCAATCAATTTTATTTTTCAAATCATCTAGCAAAGAAAAAAAGAAACTTACAAATTTACACATATACTAATGTTAAGTCATTTTTAAGCATTAAAACATTTTCCACACACTCACTGTACATATCTAAACCACACACTTCCTAATCACACAAGCACAATTCTAGAATTCTGTCAACTTAATGCTTAATCAACAGAACAACACATATTCTCTTTAAATAAAAAAAAAAGGAAAGGTTTTCAGGCTCATCAGTAGTGAAATTTACATACAAATTTATTCACAAGAGTGACTGTCATTAGGACTAATTTGGTATGAAATATAATTGTAGGGAAACTTCTGAATGTTTATGACACTTTCAATTGAAGTAGTCTCCCTCTTATAAAGTTACCTTCTCTGCAATTAAAAAAAAATGGCCTCTCTTGAAGGGGGCAATTTAGCATTTTACTACCTCAGTTCATCTGAAATCTGGTCTAATAAGAGAGGTGGTCTTTGGTGGAGTGGCCCCACAAGAGGGGAACAACTCTGTCTGTGTTTCAGTGATTTCACTGTTCGAGAGAACCACAGTAGCAATGGATAACCATCAACTTTTATTAAGTCACTGATAAACTTTACCACACAAGTTTACCTTGCCAGAGCCAAGCTCTATGGTGAAAGGTACTGACCGAAAATGTGAGGCAGATCCAACTGCCATACAATCAAAATTAAAATTATATGCCTGTTGAAAAGGAATTTGCATAAAATGAGTTTTTCCCCAATAAACATATTATGGTAGCAAGATGTTGTTATAGAGTGTGAGGTTAACAGCAAGTTTAGACATGCATGTCAAAACTTTATGTGTAAACCCTGGCAGGGATCGCGCTGGGCTTCGCCAATGTCGCCATTTGCGATTTTTAATTTCATTTGGCGACAAAATACGGCCTGCTAAGTTTCAGACTTTGATAACATGTGTGTGTAACTTGGGGAATAGAACTTGCTCTATTCCTCAAGTCTAAACATGGCAAATCAACCAATCAGAATGAAGATCACAAGGTTATGCTAAAGATAATCACAACATCATCAGCAAACACGTGCGTTTTTGAAAACAAAGAAAATACATGAAGAGAAAATGCCAAGGAAAGAAGAGCTGTTTTTGAGTAAAACTCAAGTTCAAAAACTCTGTTATACATTTTTGTACCATGATGAAGAACATCTATGGAACATACAGTCTCCATATTGCATAATGCTACTATAATATCATCTTCCATTGTGTACAGTTGGTATTTTAAGGAATACAATGTTTACATTTAGCAATATTGGCGGGAAATGTTGGAAACATGTGTTTAAAACTTGCATGTGTAAACAATCTGAAACATGCATGTCTCTAAACATGCACGTTAAAACTTGCTGTGTAAACAGGCCTTAAACGGCCCTTAAACATGACAGTAGTACATGTATACAATCTAATTATCATTACATGTGTGCTAAATTCTTTTTTAATTGTTTACTTTGGTGATACGCTAACATCTATAACAACATCCTGTTTGGGGTCAACCGTCATGTCAGGTAACATTTCATTCATCTTTGACCGCTCAGTCATATGCAAGATAGTACTCAGTTTTAAATGATAGGCTCATTGATGATTGGTCGGTTGAATATATTAACCCTGACCAATCTCAATACAGGATGTTGTTAGATGCTGGTGTATCGCCAAAGACAAACAAATTTAACAAAAGATTATCCAATTATCTAAACTGCACAAAACCTGTTTATTTAGATACTTACTAGTCTATATATATTTATATAAGTATAACTTTAAACATACCTGAAGGACATTCTAACAAAGATTCATCAACCTGATACAGATGAAGGTCAAATTCATATGCTGGAGCCTACAAACAAAAAATCAAAAGCATTAATAAGCAGCTAAAGAAATTTCTATTACCAGTAATGATGGTCATCTTGAATGGAAATCTCTACTTCAGGTAATGGCAGTCATCTTGAATAGAAATTTCTAATTCTAGTAATGGTGTTCATCTTGAATTGAAACAAAGAACTACCTGGTATCTCATGGAAGTTTGGTTTAATTTGGTTCAGTGGGTTCTGTGGAGAAGGTTTAAATGTGATTTTTGATCAAAATATGTCTAATTTGCATAATCCGTATAAATTGCCTGAAAAAAAAATTCGCAGAAAAAAATCCCAAAAGATACAGATCGTAAACAAAAGTATTCTGACACTTCCAATTCCCCCTATATATTTCATATAAAACTACATTATTTTCAAAAAAATATACTAAAGAATTAGTCCAATTTTGAACATTTTTCTATAAACAAAAGTAGAAAAATATGTAATGCATAGTATAATAGTAATTTTTATTTTAAAAAAAAAAGAAGAAAAGTTGTAGAAAGCATGTTCTTAAAATCCTCATCATGTGTTCACTTATCCACTGTCGTCAAAGAGGTCCGGTCGAAAATGTTCCGTCAGCTTCCGGTACAAGTCACTTAGGCATCATTGAAATACAGGCGACGACAAAAAAGTAAGTATTATGATCATATAGTATTATTATATCTTGAATCCAGAAGATGTCATTATCAATCGATTATTTTTGTTTGTTTTTACCTATATGTTTCTGTGGTTAACTCACAGGCACTTGTTTCATTCAAAAAATATATGCCCCCTCCTCTAGTAAGGAAGAGCAGGGGGCATATATTTTTTGAATGAAACAAGTGCCTGTGGGTTCATTGATTACTCAGATATGGATAAAATGATGGACATAAACAATGATAAATGCTAATAATGAGCTTGAAATCATCAAATAAAGTTATAAAAAGTAGTCTATATATGTGTAATTAAAGTACACAAACCCTTTGTAATACTTAGATAAATGATAATTTGCACTGGCGTGCTACCATGATTAGTTTTAGACTTACTACAGTGAAAAACACAATGCTTATTTACGTACATTCGTTCCGGCTTTGTCAATCAATTACTGTCCGGTTGAGTTCCAAATATTGTATTTAAGTAGACCCGGTTTTGTCAATGTACAAAATTGAAAGAATAGCGTAAAAAAGCTCACTATCACAGTTATGCTTCCTTTTTATAATTTATTTAAGGTTCATTATAACACTTGCCAAGGGTGTGTTCGATTTGCAAATTGATAAAAAGAAAAAAAAAACACAAATTTGTCTTAAATGAATAAAATTGTGAAAAAAAAACAACAGCACATTATGTCATAGTCAAAATATTTTACATATGGATGCTTTGTATAACATTAAAAGTAAGAAATACAAAACGGTTTGTGCAGAATTGGCATTCGCCAAAGTCACCTTCGACAGAATGGTCATGATTTTTTATAGAACTTGTAATGTCTTCTTTGTTTGCTATGCAGTTGGATTATTGCAATATTCAAAGAGTGTTTGTTCAAAAGTAGGAACTCTCACTGTTAAATGCTCATAAATTGTATTTTAATGCCTGAAAATTGTTTCAGAAAAGGAAAAGGTTGCAAAATGTACTTAGCCTATTCCATTAACATCATGTTATGCTATTTATTTTTAAAATTTTGTTATTTAAAACAAAAGATCTGAATTCTATAAAAATAATGTGGAATCATACAAAATCGGAAACTTTACCACCCATTATTAGACGTGTAAGATGTCTATGTGAAAACATCATCTTATATAGATATCAAGTAACTCTTATTGTTTTGAATTAATTTTTATTTTCAAATAATATTTTGAAGGACACTAAGAAATTTTGATTAAAAAAAATGAAATAAAATAAAAATTGGGAACCGCATCGGTAGCGTAATGGTTAGCGTGCTCGCATCGAGTGTGATAGATTGTGAGTTCGAGTCCCGGTCGGGTCAAATCAAAGAATAGAAAATCGGTATGTGTTGCTTCTCCGCTAAGCACGCAACATTAAGGAGTAAGAGCAAAGACTGGTCGGCTCGGAATCAGAATAATGTGTCCGAGTGGAGCGACATATCTACCCGCGGACTGCTGTTTCAGTGAGCTAGCACTTTAAAAATCCAACTCAGCGTGTTGGTCTAGAACCCACCGGACGTCATCATCATCTCATTGAAAATTAACTTGTTCTCACCATGATACAGCTGAAAAATTGCTGAATTGGTGTTAAACAACTATCACTCACTCACTCACTCACTTTAAAACAAAATTGGCATATCGAGTGTACCCTATGAGTTTGATAAGTGTTATAATGAACCTTTAGTATGCAACTGTTTGTTTGTTCAGTATATATTACAAAAACCGGTCCAAGACATTGCATACGTACGCTGTTTAATATTTTGATTGTACATTTTGTTATGAAATTCTAGTTTTGTTTTACTTGCATTTCAGGTAGAGATGAATACTGGAAGCTTGTCGCCATTTGGTTGTTTCTACTGTTAAACGACATTCTTGAATTTTACAATGTAATATAAATGTACCAATCAAATTGTTTGAAGCTAATACAAATAAAATGAGGGTAATCGCAAGATTGAAACATAAGAAGTTTTAATAGTATTTCTTCGCCGTTCCGTTACTGGTTTTTTTTTATCCTGCACTTGTTCTATTTGAGCAGTTGCATTGACCGGATATTTGTTGTTATATTTGGTTATTGACCAAGATATAGTTTTCTGGTACCTGATTCATGTTGAGCGACGGTAAGAAACAGTAACAGCATAGCGCTGACTTCACAGAGGACACAATCAAAAACTATAAGAACGACGCTTGTTTCTTTTCTTTTTAGACAAGAAAAACTCGTCAAAACTCGTATATATAAATTTTATATTTTCGACAATGTATGTATACAAATGTATTGTCTAATTATTTTCTCCCTCGTTTCACTCCTCAATTTTTTTTTTAATTAACTAAAATAAAAGATAATAACGTGTACGGATCATCGTATTATTGAAATTTTAGGACTCGTATTATTTAGAAACGCAAAAGAAATATATTTCAATGAAAAATTCCTAATTCTTTAATTATTTATATCTTTTTATTTTGAATGAATTTTGTAGCCGATTTGTTATGGCTCTTCCGTCGAGAGTTTCGTAGAAAGATTTTTTTATTAGAATTTTATTTCAAGTTAAAATTAAAGAATTGGGAATTTTTCATTGAAATATATTTCTTTTACGTTTCTAAATATCAATTGATCTAATTTTTTTTAACTTCCGGTGAACAGATATTTGGCTATCGATATAGAAAGGAGGAAAAATCGGACAGCCTACCGTTAAAAGGACTTCGCCCTTCAAACAGGTTGCCTGTCTCATATTATCCCGGATGTTGACGAAACATTTTCGATCGGAGCTCTTTGACGACAGTGTTATCGGAATAAATAATGTCTACAAAAAAGAAATAACCTGATTTTTGTTGAAATAAAAATTCTGGCTTAGGGTGCAAAAATATAGAGCCTAAAAGTTAAATGGTCGGTTCCGAAGATGGCTACCTAATCGTTTCAAAACAACAAAATTATCCGTATCTTGGCAGAAGAAAAACTTTGTGGAAGTGAATGGTAACTTTCAATTCAGTATTGGATCGTTTAACGGAAACGTTGCATTTCCGTATTGTATGCAGTTATTAGACAAATCTAATGAACAATCACCCGGGTTGAAATTGCAGTCACCCGATCGGAAGATCAAAATTATTTAAATATCATGAATATTTATGAGAAATATGTGTCGTCAATTTATGGATGTGTGCATCAAGTTACACAGCGCGACGTCCCGATGTGGTACACACGATCTGTGATCTCTCAATGGGCCCGGGCCCACGATCGTCGTTAGTAGTACGTGAGACCTGGTAGTGGGTAGCGTGTATCGAGTGTCACTCTCCCTGCACTTTAAATTTCGACGAAAAATAGGAGGCACATCGACAGTTATGAAAATAGAAAGTTTAAACAGTGGTGATCACAACAATTAAACCAATATTAACAAAACGTACAACCACCTCTCACCTCAAATAATTTAACACGAGACCCCCTCGACATATGCCGATGGAAATCCCAGTTCTGGGTTGGGACTATGCACAAAAATGTGATACTACTCGGATATACCACTAGCCTTCCCCTTTAGCGGAGTGAAATGTCAGAATTTAAGGAAACTTTGTAACAAAAGAGACGATTTAAAATTTTCGATGGCGGACTTCCCATTTATATGTAGCAACATCCCAGTAACATCTTCCTATGGAGTTGATCCGAGATTCCAGAGCTTGTGGTTGTTATAATGATTTCCATGATAGAGAGTTGCTGCTACAAAGGAAGATACTAAACCACAAGTTCCTAATGGTTAAGTTGAAGTCATCACATGTTAACCGTTACGGAATATTTGTCACAAATGACCACGGATATGTTCTGTTTGTCGTATTCACAATCCGGTCCTTTCCTCATTCGTAACTTGTCACCGAGTTTGTAACAAAAGTAACACTACGGGTGCCACTAGGGGATCAGGCACTGCCTCCCTTCCAGAGCACATGAGTTCGCATCCGTTTTTTAGTAGGGATCGTGTTGCTCGATCTTTGGTTTTCTGTGTAGTGTTTTGTAGATAATTGTTTGCCCTTTTGTCCCTTTTCTGTTGACCATTGTATTGTCTGTCCTGCAATTTACGGCTTCTGATTACCCCTTTGCTATCTCCAAACTTTTTTCGTACAATTTTTAGAATACACGAAAAAGTCAACACTCCGTTATGTGAGCATTTTTTTTTTAATTATTGAAACAGGAAAATCTCTTGATGATAATACTGAAAAATTTCATACGATTCTTGATCTGTTGTTGTTGAAATAGGTACGATCTCCACAACCGTGGGGGTCTGCTGTGTCTATATTTCGGGGTCAGATCATTATTCCGACAGCCCATTGCTCTGACGGACCATTATTCCGACAGCCCATTGCTTCGACAGCCCATTTCTCCGACAACCCATTATTCCGTCAAAAATGGTCAAAAGTAGTATAATCATCTTAAAACCTGTTGTTTTTCTTCTATACCTAATGGAAGACTGACTTTAATCTTTATACTCACTGGGCGGATTGTTTCTGTATTAAACTAAAGGGTAATATGGGGTCAAAGTCAAATGTCATGGTGCTAGCAGATTCCTTACATCATGACGACATGAGAAATATCAGTACCAATTTCGGATGGTCTAACACTGCTACATTTTGGATTTAATCATGAAAAGTTTACACCGCCACCGTTACGCGAGACGACACAAAAATTATCGGAGGGAGGCGGGGAGGGTTTAATTTCTTGCCCTGATTTTTACCGAAAAAAAAAACTGTCCGGACGAAAACCCCCGTCCGTCCATAAACCTTGTAACCCTTCAAAACCGTCCAAAGTATTTTTTTTTTTTTTATTAAACTTTACACAAAGGAGTACACCATATGTAGATGTGCATGAAATAATTATAAAGGTTTGTTCTGACATTAACGGTTGCATTTAGGATACAGAGGGCGGAGGTAACCATTGTGAGTGAGCTAGTCTAGTTTGATCCTGTATCTGGAGAAAAAACGAAAGTAGTCCAAAAATATTTCTATTTTATGGTTTCCTACAATTATTTGGTTTTAAAAAAATCCTTATTAGGGAACGACCATTTAACATGAAAGGGGGGGGGTTATGGATTTTTCCTAAAAAAATATTCTGATTCCCAATGTTGCTGAAAAAAATATTCTGATTTTGGTGGAGGAAAAGAAAAATAATCTGATTCAGAGTTTTTGTCATATAACCTAATGTTGAATTCTGGAAAAAAAATTCGCGTTTTGCGCGACAAAAAAAATAAATATTGTAACTCTCGTGTTGTCCGAAAAAAAAATTCTGAACGAAACAAAAAGCCATAACCCCCCCTTCAAGTTAAATGGTCGGTCCCTTAACAAGTTTAAATCAGAGGAAATGTAAATTTTCCAGAGCAAAAAATCTTGGCAACAAAAGAAAAAATCGTCCAAACCGTGGAAGAAAATGTTAGAAAAAAGTGTAAAAAAAAAATAATGTGAAGGAATCACCAACATACAGAGACTGGTTAGAGACTAAAACAAAATCAATTAAAGGATGGGATGTATAATAATTGATTATTGATTATTTGTTATTATGAATAGAAAACTGCACCTTTATCACTGGGGAGGGGGGCAACTTCTACTGAGGTAGTATATGAAAATGTAGGTATCTAGTGTGCAAAAATGTTTCTGGGATAACCTTCATCAGGTATGCTATAAGTCAAATGATTTGGGAAAACCAAATTATTTAAAAAGTGTTTGAGAGCAGGATATACCAAAGGGCCTCAACAGAATAGCCAAAAAATCCACAGGCACCCGAGGGGTCCAGGATTTTTTTTTTTTTTTTTTTTTTCAATTTTATCAATAAAATGTGCATCTACAACGTATATGAACCCGTTTGACATGCTTCGTTTTAAAATAAACGCCTTTATGAACTATGCCCCATTTTCCTAATTCAATGTATCTAGTAGATAATTAGGAAAATGGTGCATAGTTCATAAAGGCGTTTATTTTACAACGAAGCATGTCAAACGGGTTCATATACGTTGTAGATGCACATTTTATTGATAAAATTGAAGAAGAAAAAAAATCCTGAATCCAAGTGCCTGTGAAAAAATCGGTTAAGGTCACCTTAGTTTTAATGTTGGGTCTAAATATACACATTCAATATAAAACACTGTGATATTTACATAACAATTAAGCAACAATAAATACATAAAATAGATACATACTATATTGACTAGTCATAAAAGAGCTTTTCTCAATATCAATTTATTTCACAATTCAATTTTAGCTTACATCATAGGATCAATGAAACTATAAAATTTTCACAAAGAAAAAAAGACTGGTCAAATTATTTGCCCTAGTTTCGTAGATGATGGTGAGCTTGAATATAACTACACATATTTTTTACAATGTTTTACATAACAGTTAGATATCACAGACAATAAATTGTTGGTGTATTTGCAAATACATTTGGGTGGTAATTTAGTGGAAAAGAAAGTAGAATGTTGCTATTCACTATTTTTGGACCTAAATATTCATTTTTTTAAATATTTTTATTTTCTTTGTTTGTACAATTATATGAGATCTTTGATGTATTTTCACATTGACAAAACATGTATTTTGCCACTTCAGAAAGGAAAATATTGTATGTATGAATAATGTGTAGTATCAATTGTCGTTTTCCTAAATATACCATTAGTGGTTACGCCCTTTCTGTGATAACTATCATTGTTTCTTGTCAAACATTTTCACGTTTCTTCTTTTTCTTCCTTAGTTATTTTTTACGTTGATGAGCCTTAGCTCTCACTGCAAATTAACAATACCAACTAATGATTTTCTATGCAAATTCAAAATATATTTCACCCATTAACATACAAGGGGGTTAGGGTTATAGTATTTAACGCCACTTTCAACAATATTTCAGTTATATCGTGGCTCATTAACATACAATACCCAGTCCTCGAAATGAAAATTTGAATTGAAATATTTACTGGCCCCAAAAAAATTTGACTGGTCTTGGTCCGGAGAACCGGTGTTCATCTGAGGACTGTCTATAATAGAATATTATACAGAATATTAATAATTTTGACGTTTTTAAATGCGGTATAAATTTGTGAGTTTTATTCTAAATTCATATGGAAATTATGAAGTGTGTGAGGTAGTATTCCATAAAAATAATATCGAAAATTTTTAAATAATAAATTCACAGATTGTTGATAATTATACTGTTTAACTCCTGTTTTTCAACACATTCACTAGGATACCTATTTTATCTGAACAAATCTACTGACGTTGTTCATTATGTAATTTTCAAAAGAGTGAGAGAAAAAAACCAACTAAGAATCTCAAGACTGTTATGAAGCATATAATGTAAAAGTACCCAAGAAGTTCAATTATATATTATATAATATATGTTTGTTTGGTGAATATATACAAGTTTATGGGTAAAAATGACAGCCATAACTCATATAATTAGTTAAAAATGTAAGGAAAAATGTACACGTCGACTAGAAACATTTTTTTTATAAGAAAAGTTTGAAGATACCAAAGGGGTAATCAGAAGCCGTAATTCGAAGGAAAGACAATACAATGAACAAAAGAAAAAGGACATAAAGACAAATAAAGGTTGTATTTTGCGGATGATTTGGAATTAATACACCCTCGGTTAAAAAATAAGTTTGTGGAAAGTTATACAAGAAATACGATTTTCAGTTAAACAATTATATGATTAAACACATGCAGTTCTAAATTTAACACAATAACAATTGAATATATTAATATATCTTTACATGACACGATTATTAAAGTACATTCAATTAAATATGAGGAGTGATTTTAATAATTAAAGTCGCATGGAATTGTACGCATATCATACACATGAATAACGTTCTATGATACTCATTTAAGTTTTAAAACATTATTTACATAAATGATTTTTGTAAGCTACATACAACACGGAAATAAAATAGAAAATCATAGTCTACAAAACGACCCCCCTTAAAAAAGTGTGGATTTTAACTGGTATAAAAAAAATTGTGAAAAATATTAAATGAATTAAAATAACATAGGCAAGACACGGATGTTGTGGAACGTATGCATATCATGCCGGATGACTTTTATAATTACTGACCACACATATCTTAATGATAGTATAAACAGATTAATATTATTTATAAATCTTCATTGTGTATAGGATCAGTTGAATAATCTACCAGTTTTATTAATACTTTCACACTTGTAAATGTGTTGATCAAATTATTAGTTAGTTATCCCCCTTTTCTATCAGCTGCGTTTTAAAGATTATTTGAGTTTGTAATAAATAATGGTAAATCTAGAATAAAAGCACGTGTTACA
Organism: Bathymodiolus septemdierum; assembly: GCA_963383655.1. Taxonomy (NCBI): domain Eukaryota; kingdom Metazoa; phylum Mollusca; class Bivalvia; order Mytilida; family Modiolidae; genus Bathymodiolus; species Bathymodiolus septemdierum. Next base: position 27,207,558 of record OY726522.1, on the reverse strand, counting down.
TATTAAAGTACCAACCTTGACACACGATGTAAATATAAGAAATCCAAATGACCATAAAATCAGAAAAATCAATTTGCAAACGGACATCAGCCCGACCATCTGATCACACAGAAAAGTCGTTCCCCACCCTGGGGCGACATCGGGTCGTCTCTGCAACCAAACGTCTCCAGAATCTTTTAAATTGAAGTAAGAATCAATCGATATTGAAATAATTCCATTTCACAATATATCACACTTTTAAGAATAATCACAAAAACAGCTGATTTTAATCAGGTCGAATGTCATTATTTGTGATTATTGGTGACATGGTCAGCATCGTTGATATACATTGTCATTTCTAGTGTATTCCGTCATACCGGCATGTATGCTTGATATATAGTAAAGCGACATATCGGTAGAAATATGATCCAAGCACACACAACAGCCGAGGGGAAAATAGGTTCCCGATATAGCTCACTTGCTTAATCAATAAATAGATTTTTTTTTTGTGGCAACGTTACACAAAGTTGTCATGTACTAAATATTACTATGATATTAATGTCAAGTTAATGTCATAGTATTTATAAATGAAAACAAAATGTAAGTTCCCCTAAAACTAGTCGCCTCCGGAATATATTTACTGGGCGCAAACAGAGACTATCCAATGAGAAATCAACACTGAACTCATTCATAGTCCAAGTACTACATCGGTGATAAATAATGCATGTATTTGTTTGTAAAAATGACAGTCTCTCGTATTTATAAGTATCAATATCAATAAAAATGTTATAGCCAACACCATTTAAATGTATCCATTGTCCCGGTGTAAATAATTATCAGCGTGATTATATTGGATAACCTTCCATTCAAGTACACTACATATTTAAAGTTTATATTGATATAGTTGGGCGTGGTTCACTTTTCCCCTATCAATTTGCAAACAGATGTGTTAAATAACACTGAATTTGCATTCCTCAGACACAAAGTGAGAAAATGAAACCAAATTTATAGAAATTTATACAATATTTTTCCTGTATTTATGGCCTAACTCAGTGCCATAATCATTTGTTATTGTGTATTGTCAATGTTCGCCATAACCATTTATTGTAAATGTGTTTGTGCAAATAAATATTGTCTATTGTCTATTTAAATGACGATAAATATCTAAAAATATACATTTCTTTGTTATGCAAAAACACAAATGAATTGCACGTGAAACGATATATTATGACATAGCAATATATTTTATTCAAATTCAAATTGATATTAATTCTTTTTTGTAAAAGTATAAATACACTTTATCCAAGCACCCCTTTATGTCATACATGTATTTGTATTATAAAATATTTTGCCCCTTCTCTTAAGACTTCAGGTCTAATTATTACACTTTATGAACAAAATGTTTGTTTGTAAGGTCGAAATAATGTATGGGGCGTTGTATTTTAAAAAAAAAGGGGGGAGGGGGGGCTTCCTTATTTACTTTAGCTGAACGATGTATGTTGATATACTGATACAAAAGATCATAAACAAATAAGTCTGATTGCCTTGGGATTAACTGATGGATATACCGTGAAGTGATAAGTATTTCAGCTATACCATATGACAAGAAGAAGCTTAAACAATAAATCGGGTAAGACAGTGGGACTGTGATAGATTTACTGGTGGTAAAATTTACAAACCTTATCAATTTCCCTCCCCTTTTTTAATAGGTGCAATCAAACCACATTAGAACCAGGTGCGGACCCAGGATTTCAAGTTAGGGGGGCGCACTTAAACAAATGCGCCGAGCGGAGGGAGGCGCGAAACTTTTTGGGGTATTTCGTGTGAAAAATCATATTTTTTCCAATTTCAGGGGGCGCCCCCCCCCCCCCCCCCCCCTCCTGGATCCGCCCCTGGGAACAAACCACCAACGATTATACATAGCAAACTGCTTGCATGTGTAAGGAGTGTGTGTATATGGGGGGGGGGGGGGGGGGGGGGGGGGGAATAGGTGGAAACAATATTACTTTTTAGTATCTAACATATGAAAATGCTGTATTTTGATTGGATAAACAGTGTGAACTATTTTTGAACAGTACACTTGACAACGGGTGACTATACCTAGTGACGGGAACTATACCAGTGTGGCATAGATTTTCCCGCGTAATTTTTATATATTTTTGTCAAGATTTATCTCCCTTTAAGTATACTCGCGCTGTAGTTTGCTGTCAACATGGCCAGGTTTGGCAATGCAAATATAATGTTACATTGTAAATTTTATTATTATTATTATATTGAATTTGAGTGTGTTTATATCTAGAATGGGATATTATGTACTAAATATATTATTGTCTTTTCCCTCGAGAACAGTTTTCCTATAGTGTTGTCTGGTGAGGTATAGTGCCCTCGCAGTTGGCTTGGGCACTATACTGCACCAGACAACACTAATAATATATAATATCTTTATTTCTCAAACTGACAGTGCATAGCACATATACAGAGAAGTTACATATAAATGAACAGATTAAACTATATACAATATATACAAATACAGTAAATCGACAGATGGAATTAGCCGGGAGGACAAACTATCATATTTATATATGTAATAAATTTACATAGTTTTTGCAGGATTTGTTTCCGTTCACTAGTCATTAAATTTTTGAATTTTATTATATTGGGAATATTAGATGACTAAAGATATGGGGCCCTTTTAGATGTTTTGGAAATAGTGAAGTACGTTTTTCGCTTAAATTAGTACATTCAAATATGTAATGATATTCGTCTCCAATTTGATTCTTTTGACAAAGTTCGCAATTTAACGATTTTCCCTCGGAATATTAATCCATCTTTCCTTTTCTATGGGCAATTTATGATTTGTAGTTTTTAAATTACATAAAAGAAGGGAATTTTGTTCATCTAAAATATTAAAATATTCTTCAAATTTAAAATCAGTTTTGAAAATTCTATAATTAAATGCTTTAGGGGAATTATGGACTGACGAATTCCAATCCTGTAAAAACTGGTCTAACAATGTTTGTTTTATACTTTGTTTTAGGAGAACAGTTCCCTCAGGAGTAGACAATAATAGAATATTAGCCATTAACAGGGGCGTAGGAGCCGGAGAAAGGTAATGAGGTATAAGGACATGCTTTGAAGCCAAACGACCATGGAAATTTTCAAAGCTTGTCCCCAATACCCGGTCCTCTCCTAAGCTTGCCACCCACTATATATATGAATCCCGTCCACTCCTATACCTCCGATTACAAGCTACAGTTATTTATCAAACAATGAGGTATTTAATTACAGGTGAACTCTATGCAGTGACTATATGTATGAATTACCTTAATAGATTTTTGTGTGAAACGAATTTAGCCAAAATTACTATTTTTTACTTATAAAAAAATTCCAATTATGGCACAAATGACACAAATTAATTTATAAATTTTATCGTTTGCCAGAAAGAAATGTTCATATATGAATATGTAAATAATAATACAATTCAATAAACTAGCTAAACATGCAACATAAGAAAATATTTTGCGGGCCATTAAATTTAAAGCCGCCAAAAAAGCCCGCAGTTAACAGTATCGATTTTAATATAAATCAAATCAAATCAAAATCAAGTAATTTTTATTGATCTAAAAATCCAAACAAAGGATTATCATCAATACAGAACATTACAAACACAACTAAGAAAAAACAAAACATGAAGCAGTAATCTGATAGTGGAAGTAGGAATATATTCTGTGAGCTCTGGATTTGAACACATTTCATATTAGTATAACGAGTTCATGACATTATATATTCTAATTTTGTCCTTATTCCAACCTTCGTTGTAATAAAAAGCAAAAAAAAAAAAAAAAAGCCATCTTAACGAAATCCTTCACCATAATCCTCACCCTAAGCATAGATCGAATACTAACAACACACCATGACCTTAACATCACAACCCCAACCATGAAACACAAAGCCCGGGAACATGAAAACACGATCTCTGGTAATGTCGAAAAGACTTAATTGCAAAAGCGAAATCATGAAGGCGAAAGTATAAAGTGATCCGTATTTCGCCATTTTCGCCTGTTGAAAGCGATTTTTGAAATATAGTTCAGTCGGTACATTTGTACGGGGCCCGGAGAGCCAAGAAGGGGCATGTGAATCTCTAAAGGGCCCCATATCTTTAGTCATAGACGTTTTATTTTGATTTTTTTTTAAATATTTTTTTTAATTTTCAACTATTTTTAGTTTATTTAGAAAAATAATTATGTAAAATTCACTTAGACTTCTGAATTCTGATGTACATGAAGTAAAGCATTTATGAAAGTTACCAGTGGTTTTATTGGACCTCAAATCCTCAATTTTGATAGAAATCTCCGTCTTTCCACGGGCCCCAAAGCAGTCTTGTTCCCTCTTGCAAAATTTCTCTTGGAGGCCCTGTCTCGACTTATGTGCACACAAGAAGATAACACTATGGGAAATATACACCCACTACCCCAATCACTTACCTCAATCCCCACATACTATCTTAGACTTAGACCCAACACCCTGAACTAACCATCTAACTACCTTGAGTGTACACTAAGTCTCACATTTTTATCGCAGATACAGACGTACCGCTGGAATGGGTCGACCTTTTCAGCTTTCAAATATAATATGATGGTAAATTTACCACTTCAATATATTAATGGGTGGGTGGGATTTTAAAGCGATGGTATATCAATGATACATGTTCATATAAACCCCAGCTTCTTTATTCTCCATTATGTAAAGTGTATATCTATCTACATTCCGGTATCTGAATCATGTATATAATTAAATAATTATTGTTTATTTATTTTGGATTTTAATCTAATATATGAATGAGTCACTAATAACTGCAAAATGTTGGCAAAACAGCATGGTTTTTGAACATTTTCGCTGGCCAAGGGTTACGATACGCCCCTCTTGTTGAGCAGGGAAGGGTACCATAACCCTATGATGGCCAAGATGAGTTTTCGTACTGCGAATATATGAATGGATAGGAAGAAAGATGGCGTTTTAAAACTTCGGTGTGTACATATTTGTAAATTCTTGAATCAACCAATTAGCATTCCTGTCAGTTCCGCTGATGAAACTTTGTGTAGTCCTATCTTTTATAATGTTTGTTTAAGCCCTTACATTTTTACTGTTGCTTTTTTTATACGGATATTTTCGAGACTCTAAGATCTAATCATATATGTAATACTTTATCATTTGGTCAGTTCCGAATTTTGGACAAATGAGGCCCTGTGCTAGTTAATTTATTAAGTTATGAGGCCCCTTACTTGGGCCCTGAAGTATGTAGACCCGGTAGGCTTACACAGGCTCAGGAAAATTAGGAATAGTTGAAATATTTAAAATTGCACCACATAAGCAAAAATCTACCGTAAAAACAAACATTTGGCAGGAAGATGGGCCCCCTGGCCAACGGAGCCCTGTGTTTAAGCACACCTAAGTACAATGGTAAATCTGGCACTACATTTGATGGATGTACTCACTTGGCCAGGATGTACATAATACAACTTATGTTTTAAAGTTTTTTAGTGATAGTTTTTCTTTCTTCTGGGTACTGGGGATTATACCACCCTCTGTGATTCCGACATTAAAAACTGAAATAGCGTTATAATATCCTCGTAATACTATGTAGAATATAATAACTAAAACAGCAGAAATTGCCAATTGTATATTGGAAGAGTTTACATTTCGAGAGGGGGCCGTGATCATATATGGTAGTTGGATTTAGAACTACCTATGCAATCAGTGCCTATCACCACTGATGTTATGAGTTAGAATGTCGATCAGGGCGAGGTGTACAACATTATGTGATAAAGTTTGTCAGTGACTTGCGACAGGTCGGTGGTTTTCTCCGGGTCCTGCGGTTTCCTCCACCAATAAAACTGACCGCCACGATATTACTGAAATATTGTTGAAAGTGGCGTTAAACACCAAAAACCAAACAAAATACATTTGAGAACATATAGATTTGTTTTTATATTTTAAAATACAATGTCGTAAACACTGATATCAGCCATTTCTATCTATGTAACCACAGAATATAATTTAAGAAACTTTCAGAAGTTGTTATTATATTTTTAAAGATTTTTGTCTTTCACATTTTTCTTAAGGAACACCTGTTCAAGACAGTGCGAGTTATTGTTCTTTCTTTGTCTCGATCACATAAGTTGTACAAGACCAGGGCCTCCAAGAGAAATTTTGCAATGCGGAACAAGACTGCTTTGGGGCCCCGGAGTAGATTGAGACTTCTCTCAAAATTAAGGATTTGAGGTCCAATAAAACCACCTGTAAACTTTCATAAATGTGTAGCTGAATGTCCAGATAACATAAACTATACAAAGCAGTGACAAACATAATTCAGAATATATAATTATTTTTCTAAATAAACTAAAAATAGTTGAAAATATTTAAAAAAATGAAAAAATCTAAATAAAACGTCTATGGCTAAGGCTATGGGGCCCTTCCGTGATTCACGGGCCCCTTCTTGCCGGGCTCTCCGGGCCCCGGAGCAATGTACCGGCTGAACCACACTCCCATAGGGCCTGTACAAGACCATTATATAAGTAAAGAAGTACCGCACAGGAACGATGTTACACTTATACATTTTGCATACTAAATAAGTATGGCATGGGTACGATGTCACAATCTGGACCGTAGCTAGGCTCAAGTTTCTATGATGCAAAATAGCTGTCTCGCGTTTTTTTAACGTTACTTATTTTAGTATAAATATAGCTCACCCGTCACAAAAACTCACGCCACGATATAAAATTAATGCTGAACAAGTCCTCGTCTGCGAAAACACAGCAGTGCCAACATTTTGTACTTAATATTGCTTTCACACAGAAAACACAAGTCGAGTACACCTTCATACGTTTCATGTGTTCCATTAACCGAAAATCCGATAATTGTTATGAATTTAAAAGTTACAATTTATTATTTTTATTTACCTTAGAGTTATCAGGTTAGTATATGAACATTTTTTTTACCAGCCTGTAGCGTATGCTTTGCTCCTGGTAAACATCTTCTTCGTGCTCAGGGTAGAGGTGTGTTCGACACATTATGTGATAAAGTTTGTCAGTGACTTGCGACAGGTCGGTGGTTTTCTCCTGGTACTCCGGTTTCCCCCACCAATACAACTGACCGTCACGATATAACTTAAATACTGTTGAAAGTGGCGTAAAACACAATAACCATCCTACCCTCTTAATGCTCATATGCAGTAATAACATCGGAACCATTATTATCGAAAGTTCAGTGAAATAATTTGATTGAACCATCGAGTCAATAGACTAACGGTCTCGGTTGTCAGATTGAAAGGGCTTTTCTTTTTACTGTATATTCTTACCATATATTTGTCCAAAATCGTTTTAAAAAGCACATTCGTGGAGTAGATGTTCAAGGTACACTCATAAACCGTTGATGGCATCTTTAGACGTTTTTCCCTCTTTTTCTGTGTGAGCAATTAATTGTTCTGTCAGCAGAAGCATAACTTATTTGGAAAATAATTAAATCACACACACACACATATATATATATATATATACATATATAATCAGAGTTTTGGAAAATAATTCAATTTGTTACAGCGAATGAGGATGACAGTAACATGAATGAACTTTAAAGCAATATAATATTATACAATTATAGTCTTTTGTTGAGGTCAATACGAGACTTTATGGACCTTAAAAACGATATTTATTGATTTCTAAGGTCCATAAAAACTCGTATTGACTGAAAAGACTGTAATTGTTTTATTACATTAAACGAAAACGAAAGTGAAATCAAGTCAATACGAGATTTAATCAAACAATATCAAATTTTACGGAATGTCAGGTGACAGCATGATAGCCAATAAAATTGTTTAAATAAAATCATTATGTAATAAATATATATATCATACAATACTTTCAAAGTCAATAATAAAAACAAGAATGTAAATTAAACAAATAATTGAAAAAGATCTAAAAATATCGATTAATTTTCCCACTGAAACTGATGAACATATTACAGTCAGACCGGTCCATGTGGTCACCTCTATTAAGCAGCCACCTGTATTAAAAGGTCACCCTTTTCTTGTCCTATCATGGAAAATTTCATATAAAATAAACCTCTTTTAAGAGGCCACATGTCTTATAAGGCCACTTTTTTTTATCCCAAATGTGACCTATTAATATAGGTTTGACTGTATATCAAATAGAATAAAGAGCAAACAGTCCCGATGGTATGGCGATGAGATAATTATACAACAGTATTGGGTGCCATTGGATGTGTATACACTATTAGTAATCTTATTACTGGAATTGAAACGGAATGAAACTGTCATTATTCTTATGTACAAATCAACAAGGCGATTCCATTAGCGCAATTCTATATCCAATTACCAAGGAAACGGACTCGACTTGCCTTCAAATTATGGATTTAAATGTAGGGAGTATTCTTTTTGAAGAATACATTTTAATGTTCTGAAGTACACCCACCCAGAGCGATTACTAACAGTGTTTCTATACGGGAGAGAAATTGTGTTTTAGTGAAGACAGACTTTTAAGACATATAAACGAATCAAGAACCCATACTATGCTCACCTGGAAAATATAGTCAATAATGTGCATGCTTATGTAATACAATTTTGACATACATTATATTTATTCCTGTACTTTAGGTCTTTAATTAAAACAAATTTGAATCTTTATAACAATGCATTTACCAACATCAATAAACAAACTTTAGAGTTTTGCCTTGAATGGGCAATCATCATATAATTATAACACATATCAAAAGGTGCACTCGATATACCAAAGTAGATTGATTTCTTCATTATTTAACTTGAAGACAAATATTATTAAAAAAAACCAATAAGAGTTACTTGATATTTATATAACATGTTGTTTTCAAAAAGACATCACATAATACTAATAATGGGTTGTAAAGTTTTTGCTTTTTCGTGATGCAACATCTTTTTTTTTTATATAGAATTCAGATATTTTGTTTTAAAGTAAAATAATTGTAAAAGCATGTTTATGGCGTAGGCTAGGGACTACCATCATATATATATAGTGCCTACTCACTATTTAATTTGAAAATATAGAAAAGGTACCCCTGAACTTGAAATATTGTAAATATAATGTTCACTTATGACTATATAAACGGTAGCAGTACATAGCTTCGATAATGCAATCTTTGAATATTGCGATAATCTAGCTGCACTGCAAATAAAGCAAAAATTACAAATTCCATTAAAAAAATCAACCATTCTGTCCAAGGTGACTTTGGCCAATGACATTTCTGCACAAACGGTTTTATAATTCTTTCTTTTTAAGTTATGCAAAGCATCTCCATATAAAATATGTTGATTATATGATGGTGTTGTATACATTTTCTATTCATTTATGGTAAATTTGTGTTTTTTCATTCATGAAATTGCAAGTCGAACACGCCCTTGACAAGTATTATAATTCAAATTTGAATATACAGATACATGGAAATGTTTTTACACAAGTTCAGCCAATTTGTGACCTGCTTTCTTGTGCCAACGGAAATAGTTTCTTTTGTACAAATTGACAATTATGGATTTCGTTAAAAGGGGATGTTTTCATATAATTTTGGCTAATTGTAACTTTGTTTTTTTACATATATATATATATATATATATATATATATATATATATATATATCCTAGTTGAAGATGTCTCCGCTAATTAGGGGCCATGACAGCATTAATTTCTCAGCGAATCACACGGTGTAGAATGGTAACTAGGGTTTTTTTCTGCGTTTCCAGACTACTCGGGTTGAACAAAGGACTTTTCGTGTTTTTTAGAGAACGAGAGGGAAAGTAAGTCGCACATTTCCTTAACCAGTATATATACTATTTTGTTATTTCAAATAAGCTTTATGTCACGAAATGCAACAATTATTTCTGTCCCCGAATATTCATTCATATCTAGTGAAAGTGGTCTGCTATTTTCAAGATTGTCTACACAAACTTGTGACCCTGAGGTAAAAATACAGATTTTGCTAAAAAAAAAGACATTGCATCGAAGCATATTGTGAGTAAGCTGTCCTCTTTTTTGTTATAATGTTTGTCTTAATTGGTTCAAGGTAGACCATAAAACATTTCCAATTCGTGCAAGTCTATATATTTGTGCAAATTAACGTTAAAATAACTGTTATCCAGCGCTTTCAGTGGCACGGGACTATCTGTGTTGCTGGTACCGGACTATTGTGTTTTTTATACATAACTTTCATGATAAGATATAACGACCCTACATCTGTGTTATTCTTCTCATTGCATTGACGAACACTTACGAATTTTCAACAATGTTAATTTTTTTTCTTCATTTTGTCAGACTAAGGTTTATATGGAATTGGAAATAGCACGATAAGACTCGAAAAATGTGAGTGATTTCCATCACATCCGCCAGCTGGGTCATAATTTAGGTCATAGGCGGCGGAACAGGGAGGGCAATTGCCCCTCCCCCAGTTCCAAAGGTGGGAGGGGCAACAATATGGTTTTGCCCCCCCCCCTCCAAGATTTTGGGGCAAATTGTGCAATTACCTGGTAAATTTGCTGAAAGACCTTTTTTCTTTTTTTCTTTTTTTTGTTGCTTTTCCTCGGAATTTACAAGAATCTTACCCCCTCACTCAAAATTTCGTTCCGCCGCCTATGATTTAGGTCGTCATATGATTTGCTATATCCACAACAGTTTCAAATTAAGATCTAAACTTTGATGAGTTAATGGTTCAGAAACGTGCTTCTCAAATCTTATATAAAAATTAGAGGTCCCGAGGACGATCAGTTTTGCCTTCCCAATAAAATCAAAGTACTGATAGACGGGGTGTGTCAGAAGCACCGTCCCTTGGTGTTTTTAGCAGGTTTACTGCTTGTTAAGAAATATGCAACATATGTAAAGTTTCACACTGGATGTGAGATATAGGGGACAAACCAGAACATGATCCACTAAATAATAATAATTATATTTATATTTTTAGAAATATAAAAACCCCAAACTATGTATGTCCTTTTTCTTTTGTGTGTATATCTCATTTATCAATCATGAATGTTTGTATTGTTAATGATGCCTCATGTGGGCCCTATGATTAGACAATAAAATGTATTCTATTCTATTCATAAGTTGAGATATTTTCCAGATTTTCAGCTTGGGGACTGAAAACTGTAGTACAGACATTTAAAAATTCACCCTCTAAAGTCCTTTTAGGTCCAGTTTTTAACTCTAATATAATATCTCCACAATCTTACCCCATAAAACGTCACAATTTTTCCTTCTCTTCGGCTTGTTTAGACATAGGTTCTTTTTCCTCTTTACCCTAAAAAAAAATAAACACAATAAGTCCTTTGCTTAATATCCCTAACAGTCCGGTGCCACAAATATTGGCAATAAACCATGAACACAAAAAGTCCGTTGCTCGGCTTTTACAATAAAACTTAAATATGTAATAAGTATTATTCTTTCATATATTTATATAGTTTCCATTTGTATTGGATATGTTATAAAGGAAAACGAAATATTCACAAATGATATAAAATGCTTATTTGAAGGAAAAACAAGACGATGTTTAATGGGTTCGACGGTATCTCGTGCTTGTGTTGGACTTGCTGAAATAACCATGAGGTCTACCAAAAGCAATCATCCAAAAACTTCAACATAGTTCATTGGTACATTCCGTAAATGTAGTAATATGAGGACTTACGACTTTTTATAATCTGTGTGGTCCATTTTCTGTGACAGGTCATTTTTTAACACGCAAAAAGTCCGTTGCTCAACCCGAGTAGTCTGGAAACGCAGAAAAAAACCCAAGTAGTCCGTTACCATTCTACACCGTGAATCAGAGACCAGGGTGGTATACTTGCAGCAACTCCAATAGAGAGGTGGGAAAAGAACAATAACTCTGCCTAAAAAGTCAGAATTTCAACGAGACAATTCATAACAAAGCTCGTTGTATCAGCAATATGTTTTGAAAAATTGTATGTGGATGAATGAAACATAATTAGTTTATCAAATAGTTTACTTTGAAACACCAATATTTCTACGGAAAAGGAATGATTTATAGTTTTTGTAAATTAAATTCACAGCATTTTATTATTTAGTGACATTGTTTTCGCTTGTTCAAAGTTAGCTATCATTCTATGTGTTTTCAGTCTATTTAACCATTTTTACAATTTATGTTCGTGTTCGTGTTAAGTTGTAGGAAACTGGTGACATTGGTTGAAATTATCTCCCTTCCTTATATAGTCCTATTTCTTTCTTTTTTATGAATGAAATTAATCAATCATTTTTTACAGATTACAGAATGATTTCATTTTGTATTTTTTTGGCGATATAAAATTACATGTAATTTACATACGCTTAATTAAAACAATGATTATCCATTTGTATTATAAATATATAGTGTCCCCTCCCACTGTCCGTTCCGCTGCTACCCCGCTGTAAGGTTTTACAATATAAACAGAGGCGGAATTAGAGGGGGCGTGCGGCGTGCAAAGCATATGTTATATACAACGTTAAGTAAGCAGTTCAACAAACAACTTTTTCATGAATGGTTAACTCGTGACCTGTAGTAAAATATTCCTACACATTGTAAATACACGTTGGGTGTATTCGTTGATTCATATATGGATTCGCCGACACTTTCCGCTTTTGTTTGTCTATAAACAAGAACGGTCGAATCATATGTTTTCAATGAATGAATCAAACGACGAAAAGAAAAGCTCCATCCGGACGGGCAGTATTAACTAGAACCACCCGAAAGGACAAGCACCGAAAGTACAGACCAATTAGTGAAATGAGGGATGCGTTAAAACTAAACCAATAGTTCTTTGAAGGGTTAAAATATCGTGATCGATCAGTCATGAGTTGAACAATTCGCATCACGGTTGTTCAAAAAAAGTTTTACTTTAGGTTCTTATAATCTGACAAAAATATACTGTTAACAATTATCCGACAAAATTAAGACTCAAAATCAAGTTTTTTTGGTCTGATAAAAATATGGTGTGGTTGGTTCAAAATTGTCGTTCAAATAAATGTCTGTAATTCCTAAAATTCCCAGAGCTTCAGGGGGGCTTTGCCCCCCTGGGCCCCCTACCAGGGTTCTGCCCTGGACCAGCTGGGGACCTTAAGCGGTCCCCAGACCCTTCGCCTACTCACGTCCCCCCCCCCCCTAACCACAAATCCTGGATCCGCCCCTGATAAAGGTAACTTGTACTCAAAGCATACATTTATAACCTGAATTCTCGTGTTTTACTGCATGTTTTCTGCTTCAAAGCTAAAATTGCAGCTGTTTCCAAGTTTGTTACCATGCAAATTGGGGAGGGGGTTTAAAAACATAGTTTTTATATAGGTACCGCTGTGGTCGTGATCGTATGGTAGTTAAATTTACAACTATACAATCAGTGCCTATCACGACTAACATTGTGAGTTCGAATCCCGTTCATAGCGAGGTGTACTCGATACAACATTATGTGATAAAGTTTGTCAGTGACATTCGGCAGGTTGGTGGTTTTATCCGGATACTCCGGTTTCCTCCACCAATAAATCTGACTGCCACGATTTAACTAAAATATTGTTGAATGTGACGTTAAACAGTACAACCCTAACACCGCACATGTCAAGGTGTACTCGATACATCATTATGTGATACAGTGTGTGTCCGTGCCTTGCGGCAGGTCTGTGGTCTTCACCATATACTCCGGTTTTCCCCACCAATAAAACAGCCACGATATAATTTTGGACACGGGAGCAATTAGGGTATGCTTGGAAACCAAATAACCTTCACCACACCCAGCCCATTTTTCGTACCAGTCCTGAAACTTGCTGTTATTAGGTAAAACCATATTATTATTTTCATTTTTATTTAGCTGTTGATAAATAATGTTAAAAAAAACCATGTTTTAATCTTTAATAAGTTATTACAATCAGATTGAGAGATATAGCAAGTAACGTATAAATGTGCAGGAGTGCATGTTTATCAATTTTACTCAGCGATGGCGATTTCATGTCGTAATGGAATCATGATAGATTGATAAATAAAAATATTTGATATTTTATTTATTTTAAATTATCCATCCGAAGAGATTTGTCACATATTAGCTTGTCTATTTCTGCCTGTGTTATTTGCATATGTAATTCAACAAACTATATTTTTTTTATTGTAAAGTGTTACGCTGAGTTCCTAATTATTGTGAACGCAATTTAAATATTATCAACATTAGAATAGAACGACACTTTTGATTGGATTACTAGTGAGTAGTCGTTCAATCCACGCTGTCCACGAGGTCCGCATGGCATACATAAATATAAATCACTTACCATTCAACAATCTTTAAACGAAAATATTGCAACAGTGTTAATATCAAAATGGCTTCTGCAACGTCTGTCGCTAATACAGCACCGAAGAAGAAAGTGGTAAAGGCGCCAACAAATCATCCGTCGACTCTGGAAATGGTACAAGATGCCATACAAGCTATGCATGACCCTAAAGGTGTACCAGCGGTTAGAATAAAAAGCTACATTTGCGAGAAATACAAAGAAATTGACCCGAATTCGTTGAAATACAGACTTCGCCAAGCATTGAAAAAAGGAATTGAGAAAGAAGTAATTATTCAGAGTAAATCAACAGCTGAAAAACCAGTTTTATTAAGCAGATTCAAACTTGTTAAACAAAAACCTGAAAAGAAAGAAAAAGAAAAGAAACCAGCAGAACCCGTAAAGAAAGCAAAACCCACAACCAAAGTAGTAAAATCTGCCACTGACAAAGAAAAAACTACTGCCAAGAAATCTCCCAAAAAGACCAAGGCGGTGACTGGAAAGACGAATGAGAAAGAAACAAAAACCAAAACAAAGAAAGTGAAAACCCCAGTGAAAAAGACGGCCACGGTCCAACTAAAACCTAAGACTGCAAAACCTAAGGTAAATTATTTAAATACTACCAGACAAGTGTATTGATTTTTTATTTATTTCGTGGCAATTTCAGCTATTGAGTATATTTTTCAATAACTATACAAAATGCCACTCGGGTCGAATAAATATCGCTCATCATCGTCTGAGTTCACTGATTTACTTCTCAAAGGTGCACTCGATATGCCAAAGTATATTTGATTATCAAACATTTTTTTACTGTCCTTCATATTTTACTTCCGAAAATAATTTAAATAACATAAGATACTGTTTTCACAAAGACATCACACTCTACTAATAATGGGTTGAAAAATTTTGTAGAATCTGGATTTTTGCTTAAAGTAAAAAAGCACATGTTTATGGCGCAAGTTGGGGATTCCCAACACGCGCACACACACTCACATATATAAAGCGTTATATAAGTTGAAATGTAGGAAAGTTGTATTTGAACTTACCAACGTAGCAAAATATGGCAACTTTTTTCCATTTCTGTTGTAATATACAAATTGTACATATGAGGCGCGTAGCTACGGAAATGATTATCTGGGTGCAAAAAATTGGGCGAGGGTTATGGGGGCCGCATAAGGCCCCCAATGGGCCCAGGGTCACCGGTGAGGGAATACATTCATTCCTTTTACCGTTTTATTTCAATTCATACCTCTTTTTCTTAAAATTATTTATTTATCTTTTTTTGGTGTGTGAAAACGACGTGGCTGCACGTGCATCCGTGCCTCTGCGTAGCTACGCCACTGCTATATCTTTCATTGTGCTCTCTGTCGAAGGTGAATTTAACTAACGACAATGCTACATAAAACCGTTTCATGTTTCCTTTAATGTTGTACAAAGTATCCAAATGCAAAACATTTTGATTAATGCGATGTTGCATTTCTACAATTTTATTCATTAATCAAATTACAAGTATAAAACACCCACATACAAGTTATCTGAACCTTTTGAGACACATGTCGCACTGCAATTAAAATTGCAAAGAAAAGTTACCTGGTATTTGCTCCCCCTAAAACCATGCGAGATGCACGAATTTGCTGTTATTTTTTGACACGTCTACTACACAGGTGTACTCGAATTGTGACTTTAATTGTGGTCCACTACACAGGTGTACTCGAATTGTTACTTTAATTGTGGTCCACTACACAGGTGTACTCGAATTGTGACTATAATTGTGGTCCCCTACACAGGTGTACTCGAATTGTTACTTTAATTGTCATCAGGATAACGAATTGGTAAACATTGATTATATCAATTATTTTGAGTTTACATGGAACTTGAGCAATTTCACATGGTTTGTAAAAAGTAAGAAAAATGTACAGCCTTATATTACATTAAGCACACATATTTGCACAGAAAACCATTAGTATAACTTACCGCTTCCAGTCATGGTAGCCGTCGTGGTCCTGATCGTATGGTAGTAATGCCTATCACACTAATGTGAGTTCGAATCCTGCTAATGGCGAGGTGTACTCGATACAACATTATGTGATGTTTGTCAATGAATTGTGACAGGTCGGTGGTTTTCTCCGGGTACTCCGGTTTCCTCCCAATAAAACTGGCAGCCACGATATAACTGAAATATTGTTAGTGGGGTTAAACATCATAACTAGAACCCGTAAAATCTTGAACTTAAAATAGTTTTCCCTGTAGTTGGTATAAATTTCGGGTCTTTTACTGGTACCGGTAAATGATTGTGATAAACATTTAACATCTTTCCAGAGTATATGTCTACTTAAACTAAGTTAAAACATTGTTTCTATTGATTTTGCTGAAACCTAATAAAGAATTCGCTATTATGTTAAACACCGTTTGATGGTTCAGCTGTGTTAACTATTCACTTGGAATTAAATTTAGATCGGCGCACGTAATAAATTTCAGTCAATCGGACTACTTACAAAAACATAAAAAATGTCGATATGCCAGAAAATTTTGTGCAACAATTTGTATTATCTATTTTATTATTTTCAGGCTCCAAAAACTCCGAAGACTCCAAAATCTGCCAAGAAACCTGTAAAGAAATCCGGCAAGAAGTAAATTGGTTTAAGCTGGGACCTTCAATTCTGTGCAATTCTTAATTGACGTTTTATTAATTTTTAAAGACAATCATTTTAATTTCATTGTGTGAATGGACTAACAATGTGCTTTAGTGATGGATAAATGTGTTTCATATTTCTTGTTTTATTTAATAAATTACAATTTTATACTGAATGTTTACACTTGTTTAATTTTCTTGTATATAATGATTGGTTCATGTACAAGACAACTGGTAAGCAACATCAGACATAAATAAATGTTAAATATGTCTGTTGTTGCATGAATTCAAGGTTTTCAATGTTCTTGAATTTTGAGAACTTGGTATTAAAGCAAGAATTGCACCTCATCCTCCTTCCTGGTTCCTACCATCCTGAGAATAGTGGATTACATGCATATCCAGAGTCAAAATTGGATTATATCCACAAAGTCACAGTTGGTTGAACTTGTAAGAAAACATTTGTAACTAGACAAATGTCTGTGGCTGTGGCTTTATGTACAATTTGGAAGAAATCAAGGGTGATCATATTGGATTTCCGATCTTCACAAAAACGTGCATTTTGTAGGTGACCTTTCAAGCAAAGGTCATTAAAATTATTGAATGATTTTAGATGTTTTGAAAAAGTTTTCTCAAAGCATCATATTTATATGATGGGAATAATTAGGAGCAGCTGTTTAAACATGTTCTTGTTCTTTTGTCAAGCTTATATTTTTACCAAAGGAAATGAGGCATATTTCAGTGTATAATGGTGAAAAATCGACTCGGCCATCTAAATATAGAAAATTCTTAAAACTGACCAATGGTGCCTTATCTAAAGCTGAAATTTATTTAAAATTAGCTGAAGGTGCATAATCAAGAGCTGCTCCTTAGTCAAAACAATAATAAAATGTACAATTGTCATTCCAAGAAAGGTTTGTTCAGATGAGTGATTCAGGCCCAAGTGAGATTCTGGTGGTTTTTGTATATAAATGATCGGTGGTGGAGGCTATTTTGAAAACTTTGATTCCTGGAAATGTGGCATTTGAAAATAACTAAACAGCAAATATTGGGATCTATGCTGGTGATACCGGACTGGTATAATTGGCACTCGTTTATTCTGCATCAGCAAACTTTGCACTCTCCTTCATGCTAGTACGAGCCTTCACTGAAAGCATTTCACATATACATGTATAAACTAGAGGCTCGCCTGAACCTACATTGCTTACCTGGTTCATGCACTGTTTGGGATCAAACCACTTTGTAGTTTTTGAGAAAAACTTTTCATTCCTAATACCATAACAATGTCCTGTGGTGTCGGACAAATTGGATTTACGATCCAAGAACAAATACGATTCCCAGTACTATTTATGTACCATTTTAATTCACCAGTACCTTAGAAAGATAATTTTATTCATTTTCCAACGGGTTCTTTCATTAGAACTGCTTCATCTTGGATTTCTGATCAACACAAAAAGACATTTTTATAAAGGGCCATCCAAGGCACATTCTGTTTTGCTTACTAATGGCTTAGTTAGATAATATTTTTCCCATAGGTACCAATGTAAAATTTGTCCTGTGATGGCGGCCATATTAAAATACCGATCAGCACAAAAATAATATTTTGTAAAGAACCATTCTTTGATTTTTCATTTTTTCAGTTTAGCTTCAATCAAATTTCTAGTTTGTGAGAAAAATCATTTCCATAAAATTGTTTTCCATATGATGGCCATTTTTGATTTTCGATCAATACAAAACATCACAAATGCTTTAAATGACCATCCAAGGCACATTCCAGCAAGCTTGCTTTCAAATGGATCAGACCCGAATAATTTGGGAATATTTCTCCAATAGGGCCCTATGTCAAATTAGTCCTGCGATGGTGGTTATCTTGAAATTACGATCGACACAAAAAGAAATATAATATTATAAGAAACCATTCAATGATCACTCATGTTCAGATTGGGTTCAATCAAATTCCTAGTTTCTGAGAATTTTTTTTCATTTTCCCATATACCATAGTCCAAATAATAATTTTAAAACTTTTGTCATGCAATGCTGGAAATCATGGATTTCTGATCGACAAAGAAGGCAAAATTTTTAGAGGACCATAAAAGGAATATTCCTACAAAGTAACATTCCCATCCCATGTGTGGTTTCAGAGAAGATGGTTGAAATTTCAGCCAATCAAAAAGCAGTCAGCGAACGAGTGATTGCTGTTTAACACCAAATGAGCAATTTGTCAGTTATACCATGGTGTTGAATCTTTATAATGCTAGCTCACTGAAACAACAGTCTGGGTGTCAGCTATACCATGGCATTGAATCTTTATAGTGCTAGCTCACTGAAACAACAGTCTGGGTGTCAGCTATACCATGGCATTGAATCTTTATAGTGCTAGCTCACTGAAACAACAGTCTGGGTGTCAGTTATACCATGGTGTTGAATCTTTATAGTGCTAGCTCACTGAAACAACAGTCTGGGTGTCAGCTATACCATGGTGTTGAATCTTTATAGTGCTAGCTCACTGAAACAACAGTCTGGGTGTCAGTTATACCATGGTGTTGAATCTTTATAGTGCTAGCTCACTGAAACAACAGTCTGGGTGTCAGTTATACCATGGCATTGAATCTTTATAGTGCTAGCTCACTGAAACAACAGTCTGGGTGTCAGTTATACCATGGTGTTGAATCTTTATAGTGCTAGCTCACTGAAACAACAGTCTGGGTGTCAGCTATACCATGGTGTTGAATCTTTATAGTGCTAGCTCACTGAAACAACAGTCTGGGTGTCAGTTATACCATGGTGTTGAATCTTTATAGTGCTAGCTCACTGAAACAACAGTCTGGGTGTCAGCTATACCATGGTGTTGAATCTTTATAGTGCTAGCTCACTGAAACAACAGTCTGGGTGTCAGCTATACCATGGTGTTGAATCTTTATAGTGCTAGCTCACTGAAACAACAGTCTGCGAGTAGACATATTGATCCACTCGGACACATTATTCTGATTCCGAGCCAACTAGTCTTTGCTCATACCCATTAATGCTGTGCGCTTAGCCTGGAAACAACAAATACCAATTTTATAGTCTTTGATTTGATCCGACAAGGGCTTGAACCTTTGATCTACCACACTTGTGGCAAGCACGCTAACCATTACACCACCAATGTGGTATCAATCAAAGTATAATTGGTCCTAGCAGACATGTTGGATATCCAAATGAAATATAAATTGTTCTGCACCACCAAAGTAACAGTTCCACCAAATTGGTTACAATTGGACCAGTGGTTTGTGTGAAATATACAGATTAAAATGTAAAAGTTTATCGACGACGACAGATGCCAAGTGATGACAATAGCTCATGTGATCCTTTGGGTTATGTGACCTGAAAACCAGTAACAAATGTCATACCTTTAATCGAAATGAAACAACTGTTCAAATTTCAGCTCATTTGGTGACAAAAATGTGGTTTTTATTGGGTTTGAAGTTTGCTATATATCCTATGATCTATTTATAGTAACAGCAGAGATGTTTGAAGAAAAAAATTTTGACTGATGCCAAGACATGGCAATAGCTAAAAATAATTTTTTTTGGCACTGGTCCTTTTGGCCACATCATATCTGATAAGAACTACAACAAATCTGTTGGAACATTATAATCCTGATTTATCTGAGGAATTCAATGATTACAATGGAAGTTAAAACATCAAACTAAACACGAAAGTCAGAGAAGGAAGACCAAAACATCCAATCTATGAATTAAATATAGGTTAAACTGTTATTGATGAATAAATAAATATGCCATGTGTTGACGGAGTGGCACAAACATATCGCTCTGTGTCCGTTCTCGTCCTCTGGCCATTGTTCATATTTTTGCTAATAATGCATTGCACAACTTCCCTTTTTATATATACAATTATTTTTTTTTTCATTTTATTATTTGGATTTCAAGTGACTGTTTGAAGGTAATGGTATGCAACCATGTAAATAAGAATTTTTTTCAAAACATGTTTCTACCTAGGCAATACAATCTCTCAACACATCATAAGATCATGATATTTTTACTTTCTTATCTTTCATCATTCTATACAAATCAATAGCTTTCTGTCTCTCTGCATCCATAACTTGTTGCTTAGCCATAGACAGATTTTTACGCTTTGTTGTCTGTCCTAATTGTCTCTGATTTGTCTGTATACTAGCATTAGGGCTCTGAATGGAGTTTGCTGTAATAATTTCTTTCAGCAGAAGTGATCTCTTGCCAGGCTGAAAAAGGTTTAAATAAATAATATGACAAGTATGCAAAAATGTATGATTAACATGTTACATTATGCATTGCAGAGACCGGAAATAGAAAAAAACACAATGATTTTAAAGGAAATTATCAAAGAAATAAACAATTGTACACTTGTTGATTTTATGAAGAAAGGGAGATAACCATGTAACCACACAAGAGAAATAGATATTTTTTTTACAGTTTAGGAAATTGTCAATATGTAGCACATTATTAATTTCAGACAATTTCAACTTAATATGCAGAAAAATTGACAATTTCGAGCACGAAATATACAAGGAGAAATACCCACTGGTGAGATGGCACTTAGCCAGGTGAACTAACATATATCTTTTTTTTATATATATATAAGGGAGATAATTTAAAAATTCTATGATATGCCTTCAATTGTCTACCCTTACCAACAGAGAACTCTGCCATATATCAGACATATAGAAATATGCCGGACCGTCGGACCTGGGACAGGTAAAAATCAAGCCGGTCCGATGATGTTTTCGGCATATTGGTTCGAAAGTCCAGTAAAAACTTGCTCTCTACTTTGGTCAGGAAACAATTTTCTCTTTGTCGGTCTGTCAAACAGTGTCTTTAAAAGTCTATCTTTCTTGCAATAGCATGTTTATTTCTTTAAATAAGCGTTTTCTGTGAATAACTTACCCTGACCATTGCATAATCCTAATCGAGTAACTTCCTTTAAAGAAATATAATTCGCCCCAAACATAGATCGGCATTCGACTAGATCGGTCTTTAAAATAAACCAAAACGATTATCATTTTAACTATTTGTATTTTGAAAATATATATTCGTAAGTTTCTTTAGGTTGATAAAGTTAGTATTCTTCATTAAATATGTTCTTAAAACCTAATTTCTTGGAACATTGTCATTAGTAAAAAATCGGAGCTTAATGATTTGAGAGAAGGTGTTTGATTGGTCAAGTTCTTTCAATGACCGATTCCTCAAAATGTTAAACAAATAAATGAGTTTTTATTGGCGATGCGGAATATGTGGTGGCATTTTAGGTTTTTCTTTTGGTCGGACAGTTTTTCTAAATTGCCTGACCGAATGTCAGACAAGTTGTCTTGGATTTTCGATATGTCTGATATATGTTAACACATGTAAAGCTAGGATGGTACAAAATGTAAATGCCAGGACATAAAATTCTAAAGGAGTTTTGGGAGTTACAAAGACTTTTTTGTGTTGTGGTTTGCTAAATCTTCTGCGATCACTTCTTTATTTTAATGTACAGTTGACTCTCATTGTCTCAAACTCGGTTGACTCGAATTTCCGGTTGAATTGAATTTTTATTGAAGTCCCGAACTTCATTGTGTATAAATATATATAATTTGACTCCTGTTGAGTCTAATTCGGATGAGTCGAAATTTCGGTTGTCTCGAATAAATGTTTTGGTCCCGAGATGTAGAAAGCCATATCATTTACATTCGTTAAGTCGAATTTACCTGTCAAAACATGTGTATTACCTTGGGATTAAAATTGGATCACAGGTGAAACATCCGGTCACTGACTTTGACATTTTTATCTTAGGCTATTTCACATGTTTATTTCACAATCTGTTAAATCAATTAGTGATAATATTTGAATTGGCTTGGTATTATGACACAGGTTAGATGTGTACAATCAAAAATTATCGATTCATAATAAGTGTGCTTGGGTCGGCATACATCAATGATTATGAAAAGTACACAAAGGAAGCGTTTTATCTATTGAATTATTTGTCGGAAATTTATTTTGATTAAAGAAGAATAGTTTTCTTCTACACTTTATTGAATAATAAAAACACACAATTTATTGTAAATAAACAGTATTGCACAAAGAAAAATATGTCATGATGGGTGAAGTTTAATGACAATGCAACAGCTGAAAAACATAAACAAAACAGATAAACATATTCATACACACAAAAAAAAGATATCTAGAAGTTATCAGTCGTTCCACAAGATTCAAAGAATTTAACAGAGAGAAAAAAAAACAGCAACAAAAACATCGAATATGTTTAAAATCGTTCCGAGAATAGGGACATGCGATGCTGGTTATAGCTCTTCAAAATTTCACTCGAGTTGTCTCCCTTTCGTCGTTAAACAAACTACACTTTCGATATTTTCGTAGCTCCTCTCGAGTCGAACTACGGTTGACTCGAATTTTTTCCATGGTCCCATTGAATTCGAGATAACGAGTCAACTGTATTTTCAATATTTAATTTTTCAATATTTAATTACCTTTGAAAACTGTTCATCTTTAACTGCTTTCCTTGGTATTACTGTTAATATTGGAGGTGCAGATACTGTTTCACCAAATTCTATATCATCTACAAATATCAAAAACTATATTTCTTTCTTTCATATTATTCAAAGGTACTCTGCTTTTTTCCATCAATAAAAATGACTGCCACAAAATAATTGAAAAATTGTTGAAAGTGAAATCAAACACCAATAATCCTAACTCTATATCAACTAACAGTAAAAAGTGAAACATTTCATTGTTAACATTATTATGACATGTGCAATATAAAGCTATCCCTCATCTGCAGGCTACTGAGGCTAGGGGCCATTTCACACTCATTATGTTCATTGTTGAAAACCCTACTGTGACTGAAATGTAGAGCAGTAATAACATTTTTGTTTCTTTCCTTTAATTTGTGTTTAAGTTTAATGTTAGATAGGGGCCCGGGTGGCTCAATGAGTTAGGTCGTTGGATCTAAACAACTCGTACAAGCCTATCACCAATACGGCATGGGTTCGCACCCGGCTTTGTAAATTACAAAAACGGGTGCACTTGACTCCCATCCACAAGTGATAAAGTTTACCAGTTGTTTGCCCAGGGTCGGTGGTTCTCTCCGGGTACTCCGGCTTCCTCCACCACTAAAACTGGTCGTCATGATATAGCTGAAATATTGCTGAAAGTGGCATTAAACACCAAAATTCAAATTCAACTTCCGCATAGGAAGATAAACTTCCTCAACTACCATACATCAATAGAGACACAAGATCCCCCTATCTATTGTATATCATACCTTTAAGCAGGGAAAACACGTCTTTGTCCACTTCCCTTTCTCTTTTCTTTTGTTTCAGTTTTTCTTTTTTATGTTTTAATTTCCTACAATTCAATTGATTACAGTAATTATTGTACATATATTTTGAAGTTTCATAGATAAAGCATCCTGCATATTACGCCAATTTAAACATTCAACTGAACCAATTACTACCAGACTAGTTTAACCTTTACTCAGCAAAGTACTGTACCATATCATTCAAACAAACAGTAGAAGAAACTCTGTAATGCTTTAGATACTAATAAAATAATAATTCAGATGAATAACTTTGTTCTATAGTGGTCATCTCCTTTCTATACAAGGCCACCTCTTCTGCAATGAAAAAGACGACTTATAATAAGGGCATGCTCCCTTGAAAGGTACAATTTAGTTGCAATTGTCTATCTCAGTGCATCTTAATCTGGTCTGGTAAGAGAGGTGGTCATTAGTGGGAGCTGCCTTTTATATCTCAGGAGAGTACTGTAACACAAAATACTGATTCCAACATTACCAGAAATTGAATTTATTTTCTTCTAAACACAACACAAATAAATATCTCTATTTCACTAATAACTTGCAATCCAGCCATCTCTAATACCAAGGATACAAAAATCTGTTTCAGCCATATTGGACATTTTTTATGCTTAAATTAAGATCTTCTTCAAAAACATTAGGTAGGCCAGTTTAGGCATCATTTGGATTGTCCATGTCTTGGTTACTAACAATTCATTACATATATTCCATGTACAACCAAATTTGTTTCAGTTGCTTCTAATCATTGCATCTTATTCATTTATTGTTTTTTTCGGAGCAGTCGTGGTCGTGATCGTATGGTAGTTGGATTTATAACTACCTATGCAATCAGTGCCCATCACCACTAATATTGTGATTTCAAATCCCGTTCAGGCGAAGTGTACTTGATACAACATTATGTGATGAAGTTTGTCAGTGACTTGCGACAATAAAACTGATCGCCACGATATAACTGAAATATTGTTGAAAGTGGCGTTAAACACTATAACCCCCATAACTCCTTTAATGTTCTTTTAAGTTCAAACATAATACAACATTACTACAAGTATCCACACAAAAAAATTGCATGATATATATACTGTATAACCGGTAATTTCTGCAGTGTGAAATTTCTACGATTTTGGTCTAAAAAGAAGACATTTAATTTTTGCAGATTTTTTTCCCTGCGGATTGAAAATCTCGGGACCGAAAAAAAAATGGTTTGTATTAAAGCAAGCAACAACTGAAGCGATGTTACGATAAACAACCGGTGCACAGTACAATGATCCTTAGAAGTAACAACATATTTAGTTCTTTGGAAAATTTTCAAAGGTTACAGCTTCTGAATACGCATTTGGTTAACTTCAAATTTGTCTTAAGAAACTATTTTTTCACTGTTATCGCGATTTATTTTGTTGACAGGAATTACGAAGTCAACAGTTGGATCGATATTGGTATAATCTTTGATATATTTCGGATATATATTTTTAATGTTGAATTTTCATACTTTATCATATAACAATTTTTTTAAAAGAATTATGATTATAAGCAATTATATTCAATTCTTTTAGTATAATGTAGACATAAAACTCGGGTTAACCGGAATTCTACTACCAGTACATTTCTATTTGTTTGGTTTTTAGATGAATCCTGAGATCACACAGTTCGATATTATTCAATCGAAGCTACTACAACAATAAATAAAAAATAAAAAAACTAATTAGTAATGTTAATTTATGAAATAACAATTTTAAATATTGCTTTAATAAACTGTATTATGATTGTAAACATTTAATCATGTGATTGTTTCAATTATTGTCGGTATCAGCTTGGTACAATCATATTTCTTGATCTGGAGTAATTGTTATTAACAGGTAAGAATCATCATGCCACAGCTAAATAACATTTAATTGTTGTGTAAACATTTGCATAGTACCATTTTTTTTTTATCTGTATATATTAACTACGACTAATTAAATATTTGACACTTACAGCGGTATTGGAGTTAGAGTTTGAAAAGGTATTTTGTACGGGACATTAAACATTTATTTTACATAATATTCTGCGATTTTAATTTCTGCGGTACAGAGTTGACCGCAGAATACTGCAGAAATTAGATTGCCGCAGAAATTAGCAGTTATATTGATCTATTTACTCTTTTCTACTATTGCTCATCTTCTTCTTTTTCTCGAAATCGCCATTCTCTACATCCTCCATTTTCATCTAAAAATATGAAACATTTTCAAATTATTACAATTAGAACAAGATGAACTGTGAGCTAATGCTCACTTATGATACCCCCGCTCTTCGGCAAACAGGAAGTAGGAATCTGACGGGTCCAAAAACGCTTCCCACGATATGGTATACCTATATGACGCTTGTGACCAAATATCAGATTTCTGCCATCAACAGTTACTGAGAAAAATGCGACGAAAAATATCTTGGATGGACGGACAGACGGACAGAGGTAAAACAGTATATCCCCCTCCCACTTCGGGGAGCGGGGGTATAATGACTTTTTTCCTCAAAGTACCTTTTTTACATTTTTTATACAACTTATTCTTTTTCAGTAAATAAAGATAGTGAGATGGCATCTGTAAATGGCAGAATGATAGTATGAATATTTGCTTGGTCTAGTTCAATATTGTAGTAGTGTCAGTTCTCATTTCCTCATGTTAGATAACTCTTGTGAGACACAATATCAATCTAGTCTACAATGATTTAATTTCTAAAAACTCACAATTTATGTATTCAAAATTCAATTAAAAAGAATAAATGCAATATTCTTAATTTAATGTGAAGATAATAATAATAAAGTGATAAGATCAAAACAGTTTCCACTGTTCAGTAACATAAAAATCCCAGAAATAAATCTATAAACCTGGTTTCCATTCAACAATAATCTAAGATATGAAGGCCTGTCGAAATGATCTTATTTCAATTGGGGCCATCGTGGTCATCATGATCGTATGGTAGTTGGATTTACAACTACCTGTGCAATCAATGCCTATCACCACTTTTGTTGCGAGTTCGAACCCTGTTTATGGCGAGGTGTACTCGATACAACATTATGTGATAAACAGTGACTTGCAACAGGTCGATGGTTTTCACCGGGTACTCTGGTTTCATCCACCAATAAAACTGACTGCCACGATATAACTGAAATATTGTTGAAAGTGGCATTAAACACCATTTTATTTCAATTAAAATAATTTACATTTCAATTTGAGGCTGTGTCTGGTATTTTCTACCCATGCTTTTAGATGTTTGTCTGTAGTCATTGGGAAGATCATTCTACTGTATATCATTTTACGATAATATTTGCAAAAACATATAGTCACAGAAATAAATTTAGCTACTGTGGACAAAATTCCAAACACAATGATAAACCTAAAGATAATTTTTCTACTATGACTTTTTTTTCTGTTTTTGTGGTTGAACCTGTCTTACTCCTCTTTTATTGCTTTGATATTGGTTCCTGTGTTTATCCCGTTTTTAATGGCTAACTAGTTTATATGGACGATTTCCAATCTGATTAAAATCAAATCTCTCCTCTCATTAGCTGCCTTCAACTGATATGTTACGGCATGTAAGATCTGATGAAACCCCCATTACCTCAACAACACAAACTACTCCTTAAACCTCAAAATAACAAAAACAGACAAGATAGCAGAAGCTTGGAAGAGGAACTGAAACATGGGTAACAATCTGCCCTCTTGATAACTAGATCTCCAGCCACCAGGCAAATCTACTTTGACATAAAAATACCATCAAAAATTCCATATCATTCCCATACTGATCACAGAGTTTATAAAATGTCTATGCAAACCCCATACTGATCAGAGAGTATATAAAATGTCTATACAAACCCCATACTGATCAGAGAGTATATAAAATGTCTATACAAACCACATACTGATCAGAGAGTATATAAAATGTCTATACAAACCCCATACTGATCAGAGAGTATATAAAATGTCTATACAAACCCCATACTGATCAGAGAGTATATAAAATGTCTATACAAACCACATACTGATCAGAGAGTATATAAAATGTCTATTCAAACTCCATACTGATCAGAGAGTATATAAAATGTCTATTCAAACTCCATACTGATCAGAGAGTATATAAAATGTCTATACAAACCCCATACTGATCAGAGAGTATATAAAATGTCTATACAAACCCCATACTGATCAGAGAGTATATAAAATGTCTATACAAACCACATACTGATCAGAGAGTATATAAAATGTCTATACAAACCCCATAATGATCAGAGAGTATATAAAATGTCTATACAAACCCCATACTGATCAGAGTATATAAAATGTCTATACAAACCCCATACTGATCAGAGAGTATATAAAATGTCTATTCAAACTCCATACTGATCAGAGAGTATATAAAATGTCTATACAAACCCCATACTGATCAGAGAGTATATAAAATGTCTATACAAACCCCATAATGATCAGAGATTTTAGATTGCAGTATAACTTTTCTTGTAGCATTCTCCACTCGATTCAAGAAAGCCCTTTCTTTTTCTTTTTTTCCCTGAATAAACTTTGGCGTTGGTGCAAGAGGTCTGGTTTGTCCAGGAAGCATATGTTGGTAGGCATCTAAAATTAGTAAATACATAAATGTACAAAATCCAATATAGGTCACATGATCAAAATATGGAAGTCAACTCTTTGGCTCCTATTTTTGTTATACAAATGTGACCTATTTTTGTTATACAAATGTGACCTATTTTTGCTATACAAATGTGACCTATTTTTTTTATACAAATGTGACCTATTTTTCAGGGTCTTTTCCTTATGGAAATTAATATATAAAATTTATTCACTCCACAATATTGATGCAATACTGCTAAAGTTGGCATTAAACCCTATTCAATCAATCAATCATCAATCTCAATCCTATATGGGTTAGGTTTAGGTTAATGGTGTTTAATGCCACTTTCAACAATATTTCAGTTATATCGAGGCGGTCAGTTTTATTGGTGGAGGAAAACAGAGTGCCTGGAGAAAACCACTGACCTGTTACTGACAAATTTCATCACATAAGTATGTCTTGAAAAGAAATCCTTATATTATGTATATTGATTTTAACCATGTATGGCATTCAAATTATTTGATTAATACAGTCAAACCTGCCCACACGGTCACTTTTATTAAGCAGTCAACTGTATTAAAAGCATTAAAGGTCACCCCTTTCATGAACTGTCATAAAAAAATTCATATGAATTGAACCTCTTTTAAGAGGTCATCTGTCTAAAAATTACCACTTTTCTTTCTCCCAATGGTGTTCTCTTAATACAGGTTTGACTATAGTATCACATTTAAGGTCATGGTTAATCATCAGCTACTTGTATATATATGTTATTGAAAAATCTGTGAAATTTCACTTTTTACTATTTTCTTACTGTTTACCTATTTCCTCATGATTTTCATTGAAACTGTTGATTTTTAAATACAAACAAATGTATCCAAAACATTATTTCCTACTAAATCAACACCAGAGGGTCAATGGAGCCTGTAATTACTAAGTTGGTTAACAGTTGCTTCAATTTGCTCAAGTTTGTCAGTGACTTGCGGCAGGTCGATGGTTTTCTCCGGGTTCTCTGGTATCCTCCAATAAAACTGACCGCCATGATATAACTGAAATATTGTTGAAAATGGTGTTAAACACCATAAACGAACCAAAACATCAATTTGCTCAAATGGACAAATCTACATAACTTACTGATCTTTCATAAGACCGCTGTTAAGGTACAGAGATATGCAAAAATATTCGGGTACTGTAATTTTTTACTTGGTACATGTATATATTTCATACAAAACCACACTTTTCATTTTTCTATTAAATAAATTACAGATTTTTTTCCCAAATAAACGCTTACTATAATATTCCTTTACAGAATTGACTTAGTATTTAAAATTGTGTTAAACAGATATATGCTAGCATTGAGTTATCGTTCTGGAGAACAAATGCATGTGTAATCTAAAAAATGGCTGATTACAGATTACATTCAATTACATGAAAAAATGTACCGGTAATCGATTACAGCTGATTACGATTATCCCAAGTCTGTTTCTGAAAAGGAACCATACCAACCAAGCTTATTTTAATTACTAAAGCTTCCGCAGCCTTTGGCCAGGTGACCTAAATATGATATATTCCTATTACAACTAAAGCTTTCACAGCCATTGGCCAGGTGACCTAAATATGATATGTTCCTATTACTACTAAAGCTTCCACAGCCATTGGCCAGGTGACATAAATATGACATGTTCCTATTACAACTTAAGCTCCCACAGCCCTTGGCCAGGTGACCTAAATATGACATGTTCCTATTACAACTAAAGCTTCCACAGCCTTTGGGCAGGTGACCTAAATATGACATGTTCCTATTACAACTAAAGCTTCCACAGCCTTTGGGCAGGTGACCTAAATATGATATGTTCCTATTACAACTAAAGCTTCCACAGCCTTTGGGCAGGTGACCTAAATATGACATGTTCCTATTACAACTAAAGCTTCCAAAGCCTTTGGCCAGTTGACCTAAATATGATATGTTCCTATTACAACTAAAGCTTTCACAGCCTTTGGGCAGGTGACCTAAATATGATATGTTCCTATTACAACTAAAGCTTCCACAGTCTTTGGGCAGGTGACCTAAATATGACATGTTCCTATTACAACTAAAGCTTCCACAGCCTTTGGCCAGTTGACCTAAATATGATATGTTCCTATTACAACTAAAGCTTTCACAGCCTTTGGGCAGGTGACCTAAATATGATATGTTCCTATTACAACTAAAGCTTCCACAGCCTTTGGCCAGTTGACCTAAATATGATATGTTCCTATTATTACTAAAGCTTCCACAGCCTTTGGCCAGTTGACCTAAATATGACATGTTCCTATTACAACTAAAGCTTTCACAGCCTTTGGCCAAGTGACCTAAATATGACATGTTCCTATTACAACTAAAGTTTCCACAGCCTTTGGCCAGTTGACCTAAATATGACATGTTCCTATTACAATTAAAGCTTTCACAGCCTTTGGCCAAGTGACTTAAATATGATATGTTCCTATTACTACTAAAGCTTCCACAGCCTTTGGGCGGGTGACCTAAATATGATATGTTCCTATTATTACTAAAGCTTCCACAGCCTTTGGCCAGGTGACCTAAATATGATATGTTCCTATTACAACTAAAGCTTCCACAGTCTTTGGGCAGGTGACCTAAATATGACATGTTCCTATTACAACTAAAGCTTCCACAGCCTTTGGCCAGTTGACCTAATATGATATGTTCCTATTACAACTAAAGCTCCCACAGCTTTTGGCCAGTTGACCTAAATATGACATGCTCCTATTACAACTAAAGCTTCCACAGCCTTTGACCAGTTGACCTAAATATGACATGTTCCTATTACAACTAAAGCTTCCACGGCCTTTGGGCAGGTGACCTAAATATGATATGTTCCTATTACAACTAAAGCTTCCACAGCCTTTGGGCAGGTGACCTAAATATGATATGTTCCTATTATTACTAAAGCTTCCACGGCCTTTGGCCAGGTGACCTAAATAAAATATGTTCCTATTACAACTAAAGCAAGGTATAACACTGATAAGTTCATGTACTATTTTTATCAAATTTCACAATACCTTCTGAGGAATTTAAAAAATGTTCTATTTAAAAAAAAATACATATCCCAGATTTTCTTTATGCTTGAACTCAACCAAGTTAGTACTCTATTCATTCATACTGCAATATATTATTTTGAAAATTTGATATTCAATTTTGAGTTATTTGCATAAAAAATGTCTAATTCGTGATGTGTAAAATAACTCAAGGCTCAGATGGGGTTGTTTTTACTCTCCTGGTACAGAAGATTTTATTGCCCATCAAAGAATATGATACATTTTGATTCCCAAGATCTTGAACCCAACAGGCCATGGGAACATCATTGGTATGAAAATGATTATTCATGTTCACATCACAATATGAATAAGAAAGGATGATGAAAACAGAATCCAAGCAGCAGAAATGTGGTTTTACAGAAGTCTGCTTCGTGTTAAATGGACTGACAAAAGAACGAACGAAAGTGTCCTGAAAGAACTTGGTGTACGTCTTATGCTCTCTGAGATCAGCAAAAGAAGGCTCAAGTACCTTGGTCACGCAAATAGAAACACAAAAACAGACCTGATGACAACTGTGCTGCAGGGCAAAGTAGAGGCAAAAAGACATCAAGGAAGACCTCCTACTTCGTACATTGACAACGTGAAAGCTGACTGTGGTCTACAACTTTATGAAGTAATTCATCAAAGCAGAGACCAGGACAGATGGCGGCCTGTTGTGGCAAGGAGTGGGGCACCAACAGACGGAAACGGACATGGTGACAGGTGACAGGTGATATCACAATACTGCTTTATACCAAATACCATTGCATTTTATTTTTTATATTCCTGATTCTTAAAGACAATTTTTGAGAGTTCAATGTGTCAGTACATTTCTACATTGTATACATATTGTTTATCCTTACCTTTAAATTGTTTCTTTTTCTTTGGTCTTTCCTTTTTGCTTTTCATCAATTCCTCTTTATTGTCCATGAAATACCTGACTTTCCTTGGTATTTCTTGGTCATCCTCATTACGTGGAGCTTCATTTGTGTTCTTTAATAATCTTTGATTGCTTAAATAACAAAAGACGAATTATATTTCAATTCAATTCAATTCAATATTTGAATGGAAATAGCACAGTATATTGGCATGATCCAATTAACATTAAAAGTACATCACAAAGATATATAAAGAATGAAATTTTATACCATGAAAGCAAACCAGTTTTGCATAAAAATTATTGATTAATTAATAATAATTTGAGAATTTTCTGACATTCATACATAAAAATGTACAAATGGTCCATCTTTGTATTCAATTCATTACAGAACATTCCTATTTGTCAACGATATTTGACTGCCACTGAAAGTGTCCCATTTCTCCTGTTGCACTCCTGACATATTATACACATTCACAAACAAAGCAGAAACCAGAAAAAATACACATTTAATTTTCAATATGAAAGATTTACTTGTAAATTAAGACCTTTGGTGCTCTTTTAATTTTATCTGATGCATTTCATGTACATATAGTATATATTTAAACATATATTTTTACACATTTCAGATCAAAAAGGGTGTAGTTACAATAAGAGTTAGATCTTATTAAAAACTTAGCAGTCTTGTAGTAAGACAACTTAATAAAAGTCCTATAAATTTGAAAATTTCACTGAACTGTTATTTATAAAAAAAAAAAAAAAAACTAAATTAGACACCTCAAATCTCCTGTTTTGTTGCACTCCTGACATAATGCATACATATACAAAAAAACAAGAATAAATCATCAAAATAGTCCTCTAATTCTGAATTCATGGGTAGAACCTTTTAGTGTTAATATTATGCCATTATGAAAACTTTATGTTTTTAACCTGGATAATTCATTGCATTTATAATCTGAAATTTCATAACATTTTATCCACTATTTATTTGGGTAAGTCAGTCTTTGCAGTGTCTCAATTTGCAAAAGTTTAAACTCTGACAAAACACATTATTTTTACAATTATCTTTGCCATTATCACAGGTCAGATCTGAAAATGTCAGGAGTGCAACAAAATTACTGGTTTGTTATAACAGTTATTAAATCATTTAATCAGAATTCTCTGTGCATTAGTAAAAATTTATAACTGCAATATGGCTATTTGTTAATTATAAGACAAAGTTTAAAGCAGCTGGCTTCTTAAATTAAGACGTTATATGAAAATATATTATCCAGATATCATTGCTTTATACAATCTGACGTTAGATGAATAAAGTTCTGCTTTGAAATTGACCTTAAAGAATTTATGAAAACTCAAGCAAGAATTCTTATATTATTAGAAACCCTTCTAGGTGCATACAAGTCATTATAAGCTTAATATGGTGGTTTTAAAAAATGCCATTTTTAAACTGTTGCACTCCTGACATGAAAAAAATTGTTCTGAAAGAAATACAGTGTCTATCAGGCCACTTTAGGGCTGCAATCTTGTGTCTGGCAAACTATCTCCTGAAAAATTCAGCAGAACAATATATTGACTCAGGTATTTCTTAAGTGATAGCCTTCAAACTTCAAAGTTGCACTCCTGACACTTGTACATGTAGTGTACCCTCATTTACTAGACTCTCACACATTATTTATATAAACAATGTAGTAAATAAAGTTTTCATTCAAGAAAATAGAGATTTTGTTAACAGAATTTACTTCTCTTTTAATTTGGGTGTGTATATTTTTTTTCAAAAAACACTTGACTTCTCAGATTTTAAATTTTTTGTGTTGCACTCCTGACATGGTAGTACCTTTTTTCAAAACATAACTGTATTAAAACAGTTACATGAACAAGCTACATATTTACATGAACAATCTACATATTTACATGAACAATCTACATATTTACATGAACAATCTACATATTTACATGAACAATCTACATATTTACATAAACAATCTACATATTTACATGAACAATCTACATATTTACATGAACAATCTACATATTTACATGAACAATCTACATATTTGGTTAAAATTAAGGCTAAGACATCAAAATTATCAAATAAATAAGAAAATAAGGTACCTACATTTGTACCCTCATATAACAATTTGCTGTACCTTTAAAAAAAGTGTGGCACTCCTGACAATTTTGACCTCTTTTTTCGGCATAAAATCTTTTTTACTCAAGATATTACTTAGATATTTGGCAGAAATATTGTATATGTGAAGTGACATTATTTGAAATAATTGTATTCAATCAAACCATCAGCATGATTAATAAATAATGCATTTTATGCCTGGAACCATTTTTATTTACTTTACCCAAAAGAGGTATTTTTAATTAGCGTGCAAGGAACATGGCAATCTCCAAACATGCTACCTACTATGGTCCACGTTCAGACTTTCTGTATTATAACCTGACAACTCCCATTGAGAGGGTTGACCACATCAGCCATCCGGGGATGCACTGAGCAGCTCTGTGGGTTTGAGCCTACTAATATAGACAAGTTGTGTATTGATACAACATTATGTGATAAAGTTTGTCATTGACTTGAATTGTCTCATACACTTCAATTTAAAAAAAAGAACAATGCTTCATTTCATTTCATTTCAAATATTTTATTGATAAATCAATAGGATTGGATAACAGGCTATGCCTATACAAATCCTCTCCAACAACAAGATGGAACAATTTGAACACAATTTACATAAGACATAGAGCAATCTACCCATCATGTATACATGCAATTCATCTTAATTACCAAGCATAAACACATGTATATTAATAGCAGAATCATACAAACAAAACAAAAAAGATTTTTCCCTTTCATTTCTTTTTTTTTTGTTAATAGGTATGATATAATATGTATATTAATAGCAGAATCATACAAACAAAACAAAAAAGATTTTTCCCTTTCATTTCTTTTTTTTTTTTTAATAGGTATGATCTAATATGTATATTAATAGCAGGATCATACAAAAAAAGTTTGTTTTTCCTTTTTCCTCCCCTTTTTAATAGGTATGATATAATTTGGAATAGCCAAATTATGGCTTATATTTAAGCTATTATTATTTATAATATTAATGATGATGAATTGGCATAGCATGATGGATAGACTGAACTTATATATAATCACACAATATATACAACATGTAAACTGAAATATGATATCAAAATCACTAATTAAGTGAGGTCCACCACATCAATATGAATTAACTCTTTTTCAGTATATATATTTATGGTTGAATAAAGGGAATTTGGGAGAGATGGAGGAAGTAGAAACAAATAAGTAAATAAGGGGGGAAATATCTAAACAAAATAGTGATTGTGATTGAGATAGGCAAGTGCAAATTGGGTAAAAGGGGGGAGGGGGAAGGGAGACCTGAATAATTGAAAGATTTACAGCTATTAATTAAGCTGAAAAATTTAAAGATTTGGAGCTACATGTATGTATAGGAAGACTTTTCAATGTTATATGACCAAATACAAAGAAAAGGAAAATCTATTGAATCATGTGAATCTTCTACTACCAGTAATGAAATGGTGAACAGCATCGAATATCTCAGTATTCTCCTCTACAGTAAGGATTGGTGAGCCTTTCAATAATATATCCAAATTTAAAACATCTTGAAACTTTCTTAGAGAATTAAAAAGTTGTATTCTGTGTCTTATGAACAATGGACAAACATAAAAATAATGGAAATTATTTTCAATTGCATCCCCACAGGCACACTGGGAGCTGTCGGACAGATGAGACTGAAACAAGTGGTGATTTAAGCTGCTTGCTTCATTTCGAAGTTGGCAATGCCAAATATTTAAGCTGCGAGAACCAATAGAGTAGAAGTTAGGAGATTTATCAACATCTTCATTAAGTTTAATCTTGAATGAAGATAATGACTGAATGTTCCTAGCATCATTATCTAGTTTGTTCCATAAATCCAGAACAGTTGGAAAAAAGCTATCCTTATATGACTTGGTGCGGCATTGGGGAGGGGTGAAGAATCTGGGGTTTCTAACCATGTAGTTAGGTTCAATATTAATATAAGAAATAATATTATTTGTTATATAGTTGGGTACCTCTCCTTCCAGAGCTTTGAACATTAGAATAAGTTTTTGCTTCTTGCGTCTGTTTTGCAAGAAGTCCCACCCTAATTTGCCATACAACTTAACCCTTGAGGTACCCTTTCGAAGACCTGTAACAATTCTGGCTGATTCGTATTGCACTGATTCAATAAGATCAGACTGTTCTCTTGTGCAATTATCCCAAACTACACTTCCGTATTCAAGCATAGGTCTTATAAAACCAAAATAAAGCTTTTCTAGTGAGTTCCTATCAAGATTATGTTTCATCATGCACAAAATATTAAGACGAGAGCAAGCTTTTTTTATAAATTTCATTTATATGATCTTTCCAGGTGCCATTAGGACAAAAATTTATACCAAGATGTTTATGTTTAAGTACATCTTCTAGGACATCATCATTCATATATAAAGGGGGAATATTAACATCATGTTTTCTAGTAAACAGCATAGGCTTAGTTTTTGAGGCATTGAAATTAACACACCAATCAGATGCCCAGGTATTAAGGCTAAGGCTATTCAAATCAGAATTCAGGGATTCGGCAGTTTCATGCTATTGGAAAGGACATCAACAATATCATTAATAAATAATAAAAATAAAAGAGGTCCCAGTATGGAGCCTTGAGGAACGCCAGCATTAATGGAATTCCAAGTAGAGTAGTATCCATTCATGCAGACTCGCTGCTTACGTTCGGAAAGATAACTACCAAACCAAGTCAATAAGTTACCCTTAATTCCATATTTTCTAAGTTTGTACAATAGACCACGATGCCAGACACGATCAAATGCTTTCGATATGTCACAAAAAATAAACCTAACATCTTTGCCAATATCTAAATTTTTCATTATGACATCATAAATTACCAATAATTGGTTTATAGTGGAATTTCTATGTCTAAATCCAGACTGATCATCCGATAGTATATTATATCTTAACAAGTAGTTGTGAAGGTGTTTGAATATAATTTTTTCCAATATCTTAATAAAACAATTAGTAACAGATATTGGTCTATAATTAGCTACATTATCGCTACCACCTTTACCTTTGTAAATAGAGGAAACATTGGCTAGTTTCCAGTTACCAGGCACCACACCAAAATTTAAGTTTTTTTGAAATAAAATAGTCAGTGGTTGAACTAGTGACTGGAAAACAGCTTTCAAAAATTTAGGCGGAAGGTTATCAGGACCGGCCGGCTTAGAAATATTTAAAATTTGAAATTGATCATTAATGACAATGCCAGACAGCTCACAAGGTGCAAGTGGGGGTACATCAGGAAGATCAGGTTCAGAATCTATGTTAGATACTGATGTAAAATAGTTATTAATAGAATTGGTTTTGTCTACAGGATGGAAAAAAATATCACCATTTACCTTAATAGGAGTATTTGTAGTATTAGTACTTTTAAATTTTGAGACATTCTTTGCAATTCGCTACCATTTACCAGGTGCAATAGACTTGTCAATCAGTGAATTTTGTAATTTTATAATATATTGTTTTTTGGCTTCTCTAATCATATCAATTATCTCATTGTGTATTCTGCAAAAAATTTTCCCAGTCACTTGCTAGATTTCGAAATTTTGCCTTTTTATGCACCCGGTTCCTTTTTCTAATTTTACACTTTATTTCACTATTTATCCAAGGTTTATCCCGAGGTCGAACACGTATTATCTTTTTTGGAATATAAGTATTCATAGCAGAGTTAAGCTCTAAGTTAATAACTTCATTTATGATATTAACATTATCTGAATCTCCAAATTTCATATCCCAATCAGTACTTTGCAAGTGCTGGTTAATGGCAATATAATTTGCATCATCATAATCCCATATTGTCTTTAAATAAGACTTTTCTCTAGTTACAGAAAAATTAATCTCAATAATGGAAGGGCAATGGTCACTACAGAAGTTTGGAAGTACATAGCTATCTCTAACTATATCATAATTATTGACCAGTATAGGATCAATTAGAGTGGAGGATGAACTAGTAATTCTAGTAGGTTCATGTATCACATTTTCTAGGCCTAACCTTTGACAAGAAAGAGTAAACTTGTGGTTATTGCCAATTGTAATAAGGTCAACATTGATATCACCAAGAAAAATACAATTACTTATACCTGAATCAACACATTTGTCAAATAAATTATCAATATAATCCCATGATGACACTCTTGCATTTGGCGGTCTATATAAGCACACTAATAAAAAATTTCTATTATCTGCAAAAATTTCTAAACAAACAGATTCAACTTCGGGTACTTCTAGATCAAGTCTACGCCTGCCTAGTAACGTATTACGAATATAAATAAGTATACCACCACCACTGTCAGTCAGCCTATCCTTACGGAAAGCCCCTGGATTTATAAAATTATCAATGGTAATATCAGAGGAACTTACAGTATTGATTAACCTAGATTCAGTTATACAGATAATATCGTGATCACCAAGCTCAGTACTTATCAACTCTGTTTTGTTACGAAGAGAATTGACATTCATATTAATTATGGAAATATTGCATAGTTCGCATCTGGAATTATTTGACAATGGCCCTGGGTTAGGGTGAATATCATTACACAATAGTAATAACAATGAGATAACTGATAAATCAGAATATGCTAAGGATAATATAGTTTGATTGACCACATGGGGACAAATTAAAATAGTTATTTTTTTTATCCATTATCAAAATGTATAAACATCGACACATTTAAAATTTTAAGTGTCCCCATGAGAACATGGAATGAGAAAATACACACATGACTCCGGTGAAGTATAGTACATGACAATATGCAAGAGAATACAACATTTAGCTCCAAGAAGAAAAATACACAAAAATAAAAAATAAAGTTAAACATAAGGAAAACATTAGGAAACATATGCACGTAAATATGCATGACTAGTACTATGTACATATATAAGGGGAGTCTCATGTCAGAACACATGATATGATACAGAGATGTTAGAAACATCATCAGTGTTAGTAAAATTACATAATTGATGATGGAGCTAGTGAACTTACATCTGTTAAATGAACAATGCTTGCTTCACAAAATTTCAAAGTAGATGGTATTCAAACTCTTAGTATCAATGCCAGTTTAAAGAACATTGTATTTGAGAGAGTCTGTTGTTTTTTCCTGTTTCCTAAATTAATAAAACTTTCCACCACCATATAACTGAAATATTGTTGACAGTGGCATTATCTGTATCTGTATTCTACAGACACAGATAAATACCATAGCCTCTAACATCCTACAGCTACATGTACGTCTACAACTAACTATATAGATTTGATTTGATTTATTGTGTTTAACGCCACTTTCATTAATATTTCAGCTATATCATGGCGACCAATTTTAGTGGTGGAAGAAGCCTGAAATATCCGGAGGGAACCACCGACCATGGGCAAGCAACTGGTACACGTTATCACTTGCGGCTGCGAATCGAGTGCACCCTTTTTGTAATTTACTAAGATGGGCACGAACCCACGCTGTATTGGTGATAGGCTTGTACGAGTTGTTAGGTAATCCAACTACCTAACTCATTGAGCCACCCGGGCCCACTAACTACATACTGTACAAGCACATCAAATATGCGTTGTCAATCTAGGGATAAAAAAAATCGGGATCTCCTGTACTTGGCGATCGCAATACTGGTATACTAGTATTG
Source organism: Bathymodiolus septemdierum (assembly GCA_963383655.1). Classification (NCBI taxonomy): domain Eukaryota; kingdom Metazoa; phylum Mollusca; class Bivalvia; order Mytilida; family Modiolidae; genus Bathymodiolus; species Bathymodiolus septemdierum. Next base: position 27,166,954 of record OY726522.1, on the reverse strand, counting down.
TGCACAATACTGGTATAAAAATTTGTTCCAGTATTGTGATTTGTTTTCAAAATTTTGTACAATACTGGTATACCAGTAATGTAATTAAGATATTGGATTTTTTGTAGTGTATTGGATTGCTTCATATTAGGAGGTTCATGTCATCAACTGTTGAAAAGCATACTAAAAGTACAAGTTCATTGTGTATCATTTTATTGGCATTTATAACATCGTATCAGTAATACATCACAATCCACAACAATCATCATGATAATACAACAAGATAACAAAAAGTGATGATCAACATTAATTGTCCTATTATGAAATGTCTTAAACTACAAATGTAGGTTCTGTTCTGCTATGTGCTCCAGAATGTTGCCGAAAGCTTGTTTACCACAGTTGCCCCAACGAGCACACCACATTCTTTCGTCTAGGTAGCTGGGTGGTAGGTGTGATGATACACCTTTCATTTCTTTAATTCGGTACTTTGCCTTTACTACATCTTGGCTGCCTAGTTGTATGGGTGTGTTGAGTAACTTAGTGGTGCAGACATCACGGAGGTACTGGTACATCTGGATCACCGTCTTCTCTCCAATCTCTACCTGCTTTACAGTTGTACTGACTTTGGTTTAGTGACTCCATAAGTAGATGATATACATTTGTACAACCATTTCCCTAGTGCTTTAATGTGTGCTTTCATTGTAATAGTGCTCGATTTTCACATGTTATAACTGTACAAAATAAATATATCATACAACACTTTATGAAGTCTTTCATGTCAAAAGTCAACATACAATAATGTAGCTACCCTACACACATAAAAATCCTTGTTGAATCGGGTATTGACAATACTAGTAGTAACATTTCCACAATACCTATTACAATACTATACACAAGTAAAATATATATTTTTTTAAATCACAATACTGGTACAATACTGTTATACAATACTGGAACAAATTTGTATACCAGTATTGTGCACAATACTAGTATACCAGTATTGCGATCGCCAAATACAGGAGATCCAAAAATCGTAACAAGCCCCCAGCCCGTGTGACAACTTAAGTTGTCAGTCGAGGGATAAAAAAAATCTGGTCTGTGGCTGTGTTTCGATTTCACCAAAATATTTTTTGACGTTTGTACAATTGGCAGTCGAAATGTAAAAACCTTTGATTATTTCTTTCTCCTTTATAAAATGGATCAACAAATTTAATTTTCTTGTGTTTTTTGCTTTTCTTTGGTTTGGTAAAATGACTTATTTTTCCCATGCTGGTTTGTTTTCTTTATTATCTCCCTTGATCATGAATTGAAATTGTCCCCCTTTAGTGCACAGATATTTATGACGTTTTCAGCACTTCCGATTTTATTTCAAAGGGTAAAAATGTATTTTAATTTTGTATTTATGTATATAATTTATATAATCCTGTTTAATTAAGCTTTTCAGATAAAAATACGTATTCTGGCATCTATTGACAGTATTGTATAGTTTCATTACTATCTTAAAGATGTCATTACTTAGTAGAATGACTTTCTGCGAAATTCGAGTTCGTCCAATCGTTGTTGCCTGGGTTACACTAATGTCCTGAAAATATTGACCAGAAATGTCCTGAAAAGTACATAAAGGCTTATATCTTTTTTATTATCCAATGGATTGAGTTCAAATTTGAAAATGTTAAATACATATATATATTTAACGAATATTTAAAAAAAAAATAGATTTAAAAAAAACATTTTTAGGTGGAAATAATTTGACCTGAAAATTGTCATGAAATTTTCAGGTCAAATTATTTCCACCTAAAAAATTTTTTTTTAATATATTTTTTTAAATATGCTTTAAAATATATATATGCTAATGTATTTAACATTTTCAAATTTGAACTCAATCCATTGGTTAATAAAGGACAAAGTCCTTCTAACGGTAAGCTGTCCGATTTTTCCTTCTATATTGATAGCCAAAAATCTACTCACCGGAAGTTTAAAAAATAGATCAATTGATAATTTAGAAACGCAAAAGAAATCTATTTCAATGAAAAATTCCCAATTCTTTGATTATTTACTCTATGCAAAATGGAAATAAACTTTTAATAAAATTCTAATAAAAAAATCTCTTTCTACGAAACTCCCGATGGAAGAGCTCCGTAGATAAAATGAACGCCATAACAAATCGGCTACACAATTCATTCAAAATAAAAGATAATAGCCTCACCGGACGCAATTACGAACGAAATAAAAAGTATGTCCCCTAATTATTCCTTCAAAACATGAATTAAAAAAATGCTTTTATAAATAGATACCCCGCTAAATTACTCGTGTTTTGGGAGAAAATTATTCATGCACAGTTGTTGAATGTTGCAGACGACGGGTTTTCATATTTGTAAACAGAAAACGATCGACAATTGCACTTGGAATCTATCGCTAAAATTCATTGAGGTACGCATATTTTGTTATCTTATGCCTGTAATTGGAAAGAATATGATCTCCTGGTTCTATGCATATGTAGAACACATTGAAATTAAAACAAAAACAGTCAATATAATACATTTTCCTTACCTTGATCTATCCCAAAATGTCAAAATCCGTGATGAGTCCAAAGAATTCCGAATGCAAACTGGCACACATTTATGGTATGAATAAAGGAAAGGTTGTTATGTCATGTGTATTATATACAAATAGATATGTGAATGTAAATGAATGAATGCTCTTTCAATTTTAACAGTTGTCAGTAAATAATTTACACTAGAATCGTTCGAAATTGTGTCCGGATCTAGGTCACAGAGTGACTAGAACGGGGTCATGAAAATCTGTTCTAAGTTAAAACCCATAACAATGCATTGAATAATATATGGGCTATGATTCAAAAGGAATATTGGTGTTTAATCTGAAATATGAACATGCAATCAGCTTCATCAATTTGGTCAAATTTATTATCAAATGCCACGGTCAATATCATCGAAATTGTTCGTAATTGCGTCCGGTGAGGCTAACGTGTACGGATCATCGTATCATTGAAATTTTAGGACTTTGTCCTTCCAACAGGTTGCCTGTCTTATATTAAGAAAAAAAGATATAGGCTTTAATGTACTTTTCAGGACATTTCATGACAGTTTTCAGGTCAAATTATTTCCACCTAAAAAAAAATATTTTTAATATATTTTTTTAAATATGCTTTAAAATATATATATGCTAATGTATTTAACATTTTCAAATTTGAACTCAATCCATTGGTTAATAAGAAAAAAAGATATAGGCCCTTTCAGGTCAATTTTCAGGACATTAGTGTATTTGGATTTTTCATTGAATTTCGTCATAAATGTCCATTCCGACCTACCAGTTATAAAAAATACAAACTGAATAGAAATTCTTATGAACTTTTTCTGTTTCTTAAAATACTTGTTTGAATTGGCACTTCTCATCTGAACTTAGCAGACTTAGGCTAAACTGATCCAAAAAAGTGGTAATCTCTTTGAGATTAGCTTAGGGCATGGCTTCCGAAGAAATTTTCTGTCTATGTCTCCATACTAATCTCGTCACACGCCCTACCAAATGTATTCTGGAAATAAAAAATTTGACCTGAAAATTATGATGAAAAAGATTGTCTGGATATTTCTCTCCCCCACCCCTCCCCCCAAACATACACACACACTTTTTTTTTTACACCTACTTGCCGAAAGCTAAATTTAGAAAAAAAATTACTTTAACCAGTTTAATATGCATTTCTGTTTTATGTGAAGTTTGTTATTTGACAGATTTTGTTAGAACATCATATAAAAATAATATTATTCTCTAAACCACTGGGACAAACAGTGGCCACAGGGCAATAGTTCATGGACAGCATCTTGAAAATTATTACTGTCAGATCCACCCTCCATCCAAAATGTCTTAGAAAATAGTCAGACTTTTCTGCATGGTCACCTTGTTAGTATTGTACAAACTAATCTTCTCCCGAGAAGATAATAGACACCAGTGAGCCTCTGGTTATACAAATACATGTAGTGTGAAGTTATAAATAATCTTTAGTTAAGCTTTATGTTACCAATACTCTAGAAAATAAAGTTAAAATAAAAGCCATTTTCAAAGGAGACTTTGGATTTTTTTTTATCTGACAAATAAAAATTTGAGAAATAAATTGTTTTGGAGTTGTCTTTCTTTGATGGTGTGTAAATGAATACTTTGATTTAAAAAAAAAACAAAGTGCACAAACTAAAGATGGATTAAAATTAGTTGTTTGTTGTATCATTTTTTTTCTTTGGCGATACACTAACGTACCACAAAAGAAAAAAAAGATATAGCATAAGATTTCCAGACACAAACCCACCAAGGATGTTGTTAGATGTTAGGGTATTGCCAAAAAAAAAATGTAAATGAAAAGATACAGCAAACATCTAATTAAGAAATAATTCTTGTGTTGTGAGTTTTAACATGGGTTGGCAGATCATTAATTTATCCCGAGCGGCTAAAAATTGGAAATCTTTGAGAATCTTCTTCTTCAGAACCACTGGATGGAATGAAACTAAATTTGATCCAAATAATCCTTGAGTGGGCCCCCTTAAAAATTGTGTCTGTTGACCCTGTCTATTATCCAGGTTGGTTGCAATGGCGGATTATGAAATTTTGATTTTCCAGCATTATCTGAAGTTTCTGACATCCGATTTAACTAATATTTTTAAAACTAAATTTTGATTGATGAAATGCAGGTCAAATTTGATTTGTCAGTTTTTGACTTTTATCGTTCCAGAGATTTGCACCTTAATTATGCATAGATTAATGTTTTTCTTGAATTTCTGGCATTATCTTAAGTTTCTTGTGTTCGATTTCACTGAAATTTTATAATTGCATTTAGATGGATAAAATACAGATCAACTGTGAATATGAGGCATGTGACTCTCATCTTTATAGAGTTATGCCCCTTAATTATGCAGTAACAATTTCAAGTTTTTGTGATTAGATTAGTTTCTCTATTACCATACAAACTAGAGTCAGACTTGCCATACTTGGTCCATTCATTGATCATGGAGGGTACATGTCATCCAGGCGCTGTTACTTGACGTTGACCTAATTTTTATGACAGTTTTCGTAATTAGGTCAGTTTCTCAATTACCATGCAGTCTCGGATCACTGTATTTGTCCACACTCAACTGATGGAGAGTGCATATTTATGCATATGTCACCTTAACTTAATTTCAGTTTCATGATATACTTTGATTTAACTTATTTTCTGACAAAATTCAGAACAAACAATTTACAGGCCAACAGGTGGCAGGTGAGACATAGATCTGTGTTTACACTTGTTGGTGTCTGTATGTTATCTTCTTAAGGTTATTGCATCAATTTTATAACTAGCAGTAAATGGATAACAGGTACTTTTGTTCTTGCAATTTCCTTTCAAAAGAAAACATTTCGCCTAACATTTCTGGTGAGCGACTACAAGCTCTCCAGAGCCTATCCTTTAAATGATTTTAATATATGAAAAACCCGTTAGATATTATTGAAAAAACTAAAAACTGTAAAAATATAGAAATAAAACCAAATTATTGATTTTAAAAACAGAATAATGTTGGTGTTGTACACCTCAAGTGTAGGCCTTAATGCTTCCAGAGACCTATCCATCCTGTTTGGTAGTCACGATTTAGCTGAAAAATCTCTGAATGTGACTGTAAACTCCCATATACCAAACCAACAAACAGGACTGTTAGGTGCATCGTTTACCGATCATCAGAAATATCTATTTATTCTCATATGCACATGTATTTAGTCAGAGGAATAATTCCCTTGATCTTCTTACACTTTAGTGACCTTAGCTGATTGTGGCTATCCTGTTTAGGCGGTTGGTTTATTGCTCCCAAGCACTTTTTTAATTATTTGGCTTTTTGTCTTTCGATTTTCAGCTCACCTGATGAAGATTATTGCAGAAACGTGTCGTGCCACTAAATTTAACAATTAGTACATGGAAATTGTCTCACACAGTCAATTAAAAACAAACCAATGCTTACTTCACAAAATTTCAAGCAGATGGTATTCAAACCCTGGTTCTTAGTATCAATGTCAGCTTAAAGAACATTTGAGAGAAAAGAAATATTCGAATTGCAACTATTTTGAGGTCGGCTTATTGTTTGGTGAATTTGGAGCTGGAGACTTAGTATCAGATCTTGTTGGAAATTTTTAACCAATTTAAAAACATTTTACAATCATGGAATGTCAATGAATGTAAATGTAATGCTTGTAAACAATATTTTTATATTGATTTTTTTAGCAGTAAGCAGTAGAACATGCTTTTAACTCATAACACCAGCTCCATTTTTTAGATCATAAGCTTTTATTACTGTCAGTGCTTGATTTGACTTTTTTACTGTTCTATATGCTTGCTTTTTCTGTGCTATATGTGTGCTTTAACTTATTTGCTATTATGAGTGCTCTTATTTAAGCTATTTATTTGTAAGCATACTTTTGTTGTTTTTAACTGTTATTTATATAAAACAAACGTGTTTTATAATTCCCTGCTAGAGCTTGTGTTGCATTGTTATTTAAGTTTTTAACATGCTGATTATAAATAAAACTTATCCTATCCTATCTTATCTATCTGTTTATTCGTTGACAGATTCAAACCAAATTTATATTACATCAATGGAATACTATGAGGCATGATTCAGTGTAGTGATATATAGTATAAGACAATTCGGATTGCGCATTTACGATTTTATGTAAACTATAACAAGATATGACATATAAAGTATTAAATGTGTTGCTTTCAATACACCTTTATTGTGATTTCTAGAAGTTGTAACAGCAGGGGCGGATCCAGGGGGGAGGAAAAAATATGATTTTTTGGCGTAAAACAGCGATTTTACACACGAAATACCGCAATTTTTTTAAGTGAGTGTATGTTCAATCTTTATGTATTGGCACATAGTGCAGTCCAATCCCACCAGTTTACTGAGTTCTGCTTATGAAGAGTATAAAGAATTAAACAACAAATATGGGATATCTTGGTACAAAAGTAAAGTATATCTTGCTGAAAAACTGAAAAATAGATTTAGAAAAGATCAAGAATTTTAGTAGAGATAAACTCAAATCCAATTTAAAAGATTGTCTCAAAAAAAACTTTATAAGTTTTTGGCGTGAAGAGAGGACATCATCATTGGGTCTTAATGAGGGTAAACTAACCACTTTTTATAAAATTAAGGAAACATTTTCAAGAGAATTTTATTTAGATAGCCCTTGCTTCAAACAGAGAAGCATTCTTACTAAATTTAGACTTAGTGCTCATTCCTTACGAATTGAGACTGGCAGATATGAAAAATGTAGGGATGCAGCACTCGTCGCAACTTCGGCTGATTCCATACCTTCATCATATTGAGGGAGAGAAGCGAACTCACCCGAGGTTTGCCGATTGGGGATGCAGGTGGGAATGTAAAAAAAAACTAGATCGGGAACAGAGAAAATGCTTATTTTGTAATCTTGATAAGGTAGAGGATGAATTACACTTTTTGTTTGAATGTCCCTTATACATTAAAGAAAGATGTCTTTTTGTAAATGAAATACAGATTTTATGTAGCAATTTCCCATACTTGAATAATTCCGATAAACTATATTGGTTATTTAACAATGAAGAACCTAAAATATATATGGCGATTTCAACTTTTTTACAAAAAAGTTTTGAAACAAGAAAGGCAGTCAATTGTAAAGACAAATCCACCTCATCTCCTTCAATTTAGATGGTACTTTAATATACAATGTAAGAAATATTGTATGACAGTAATGACATTATCATTATTATTTATTTATGTAAAATTCTATCTATATTTGGATTCTTTCTGTCTTTTATGTAAAACTATCTGTATGCCTCAAGTGGGCCCGATTTGGAAATAAAGATATTGTATTGTATTGTATTGTATTGTATTGTATGGTCCACGACCAAGATTGCCTCTTTGTTTTTGGTGTTCTTCAGAAAACCAATATTTCCGCCAACGTAGGACACTATGTGACGTAGGACAAGGGGTGGGTGTCCATGTGGTGAATGTCATTGACTTTTGAATACAAGCCAAATGCATCTGAAGTGGGTTCACAGAGAGGCTCGAGAGACTTTAATATATCTGACAACGTTAATTCAACAAACACTACCCAGGGGCGTAGCTACGCAGAGGCACGGATGCACGTGTATCCACATCCGTTTTCGCTCACAAAAAAATAATAAATTAAGAAAAGGAGGTATGAACAGAGGTAAAACGATATAAGAAATGCATGCATCCCCCACGGTGACACCACTGTCGGACTATCATCTTTAAAATTGAGGCTGATCTCAAACTACCAAATCTTTCGGGAACTCTTGTAGCGACAAACGGCGCCTTCAGTATACACAAATAGTAACAACAGCAACAGCTGCGAGAAGCCTTAGTATCACGAGATGAGTTCAGACTTACGTTTGGTCGACGGTGCTTACAGCGAGGCTCTCTAGTCTTGCAGTCTTATATTGCTATAAACATTGAGAAATTAACATTGAGAAAGTAATTGACTCCTTTACCGTGAAGAAAAAACGTCGTTTAGGGTTCCTATTTGTTACTCGTAACGATATCGATGACCATTGACTTCGCTTAACTGAGGAAGTTTGAGTGCATGTCTTAACAAACAGTAAATTATTTCTGCCACCTTAAACTTGAACATGATTTTAATCTCTGTATTTCATTTTCTAATTGCAGTTTAGAAAAAAATATTTTGGAACAAGGTTTGATAAGTTTATTGATCCTATAATACAGGAAAATATTTTTGCAGTTTGCCTCCATCAAAAATGGTTATATATTAGTAGAATTAACCACATTTTAGTATGGAATCTAAGACACAGCAAAGATCGACACACACAAACACGTCCACATACAGTATGCAAATATATTTGTGACATCTTTTCATTCCCATAGACATTTAGATGCTTTACAATCAAGATTGTTTTGTGCAAATATTCCTGTAGCGTCCATTCAACTAGAAAAAAATTAGTATGCTGATTTTCTGAGTAAACATATCTTGCCAAGAATATTTAAAGAAAAAAATATTCTGGTTCAAGATTTTTTCCTAAACTAATAATGGTGTATTTTGGAAAAATTATTTCGTCGCTTCACGATTAAAGAAATAAAAAGAGTTTTGACTCGGGGATGACACCATAGATTTTTAGCGCAGTTTGGTTTAGACCGGGTTATGGCACTCATGACGCAATCTTTGCTCTTCATTCCATAATTTCAAAATCATTAAGGCAGGGTAAAAGATTATATTGTTGCTTAATTGATTATGTTAAGGCTTTTGACAGTGTGTCTCACTTTAAGTTATGGTTAAAATTAGCCAAATGTGGTGTAACTGGAAAGCTTTTAAATCTAATTAAATCTATGTACTCCAAATTAAAATCGAGTGTAAAGCATAATGGTAATTTTTCAGATTTTTTTAGCTGTAATATTGGACTCGTGCAGGGGGAATCGTTATAACCATTTTTATATGCCATGTATGTCAATGATATTGAAATAGAATTAATTAAACAAGGATGTCAATCATACGAATTAAAAATGCTCAATCTGTACTTACTAATGTATGCTGATGATACTGTTTTGTTCAGTGAAAATGTTCATGAACTTCAAAATATGATTAATGTTGTAAATGTATGTTCAAATGAATACAATCTGCATGTAAATTTGTTGAAAACAAAGGTTGTCATTTTTAGAAATCGAGGTAATATTAAATCAGTAGAAAAATGGTATCTTAATGGGGAATCCATTGAAATATGTAATGAATTTATGTACCTTGGAATTTTGTTAAATTATAATGGTGTATTTACTAATACTCAGAAAATGTTGTCGAATCAAGGGAAAAAAGCTGTATTTAGTTTATTTAGTAAAATTCAGGATGATTATTTTAATACAGAGACTTTGCTATCACTTTTTGACACATATGTAAACAGTATTGTAAATTATGGATGTGAAGTGTGAGGCTTCCATAAAGGTGTGGATATTGAGACATTACATTTATCCTTTTTGAAAAGAGTATTGAAAGTGAGAAAGAGTACTTCAAATTATATGGTCTATTTTGAACTTGGGAGATTCCCATTGTATATAAAAAGGTACTGTAGAATGTTAAAATATTGGTTTAAAATTTTAAAAGCAGAAAATTGTATACTTAAAAATTGTTGTGAAGATATGTTTGAGTCTAGTGCTTTTAAGCCAAATGATAAACTAAACTGGGGATGTAAAATACGAGATATATTGTGTAAATATGGTTTTAATCATGTATGGCTGTCACAAAATGTTGTTAATGAAGATATATTTATGTTACAATTTAAGCAGCAGTTATAGATACATTTTTAAATGAGGCAATTTCTTTTTTTGAAGAATCGCCAAAATGTCATTTTTATAAGTATATATATGATGACCATAACCTGCAATTTTACTTAAGTCGACCTGTTAATTATATGTTTAAGCCACTTATTAGTAGATATCGCTTACATGCACATAGTTTAAATATTGAAACTGGTAGATACTATAATATAGATAGACACGCTAGAATTTGTAACATGTGCAACAATAATGATATAGAAGATGAGTATCATTTTATTTTAGAGTGTAGTAAATATGTGGAAATTCGTAGAAAATATATAAAACCCTATTATTGTATCAATCCATCTGCTTTTAAACTAGCACAGTTATTATCTGTTCAAAATATTGAAGAACTTAACAATCTTGGAAAGTATTTATATGTTGCTGAAAAAATTCGTAATTCCTAAATTTATATCATGCTCCGCTACAATTATAATTATATAATTATGTATTGTGTATAATGTATCATGTATTGTTTGTAATTTGTATTTATATACCTATAAGCTGTATTGCTTTTGGAATAAAGTATTATTATTAAAAAATATATATAAAAAGGTAAGAAAGATTGTTGGCATAGGTTGAATAGGTTAATTGTTATATAAACATGACTAGTCATGTTTAATTAGTGTAAAATCGGGGGAGATGACAATGTACTCCAAGTCCACAATTAATTTTTAATGAATAGTAAGTAGAAAGTAAGTATTTGAAATAATATTTTATGGAAATAACAAACAAAAAATCAGTATATCAGCACATATATTTAATATCAAACTTTATAAAAATAATTAGGATATTATTACAAGCACATATATTTTAACATCAATCATTATGAAAATAAAATAGGATATTATAAACATATATATTTTTATATCATACATCATGAAAATAAATTAGGATATTACAAGCACAGATATTTTTGTTTATCATACTTTATTGGTTATGAAGTGGTCACATGATAATAAAAGAGATGTTTTGCATACCAATAAAACTCAAACCCGAACTTACACGTGCCTCCATGACGACGTCAGATGTAAACAATCAATGGCGTAGTAATTTCCAACAGCAAATAATCTTACACAAATAAAATTCACAACGAAAAATTCAACTATATTAAATTTTGGTGTGATAAGAATTGGATGCATTTTTTGTAGTTTTATAGGCGTGTAAAAGCGTGGACCGAGGCACATTTTTTGTATGAAGCGCTAAATAAAATATATTTCATCTGGGTTCACCTCTGTTTTTTGGCGGATTCCTTGTTGCTTATGTTTTTAGTTTTTTGTGTTGTGTTGTGTTTTATTGTTTTGTTTGTCTTCGTCCTGTGTCCAATGTTGCCAGTGTCTCTGGATTGTCCATACTTGATTACCCTCTTCGGTTTTCTCCAACGTTTATTCAATATAACACAAGATATAAGTCGTAATTATCACATGATACCCTGTTTGTAGGGGGTGGTCGTGATCGTATGGTAGTTGGATTCACAACTACATGTGCAATCAGTGCCTATCACCACTAAAGTTGTGAGTTCGAACCCCGTATGGTATGTGATCAAGTTTGTCAGTGACTTGCGGCAGGTCGGTTGTTTTCTCCGCGTACTCTGGTTTCCTCCACCAATAAAACTGACCGCCACGATATAACTGAAATATTGTTGAAAGTGCGTAAACCCTGTTTGTAACATTCCCCCTTTTTGAAGTTTTTTAAGCATTATTTGAAGTATTATAAGTGTTGACGTATCATTCTGATATCAGAAAAAAAATTGGAATAAATAGTAAAATGACATCTCCTATCCCTCTTATAATAAATTATCCACTTTCAGCCATTTTATTTTTCATTCTTCTTTTTCTATTTGCAGTGTTTCCAGTGGCCATGATACATATACTTCAATGAATTTTAAAAGGATCTGAGATTTTACAATGGGAATTTTATTTGTTTCTAAAGCTGTTTTATCAACAACAATGTTTAAAATAAAACTTCTTAGTCAAAGTCTGAATCCTGTCGTTTGTGATATTCTTAAGAACAAGTGTCGACTCTGCACTGCTGTGAGACAATTTAGTGCTAAACCTAACAAATTGCCCGAAATAGAAAATAATAATTCTGGTGCTATGAAAGGGAAAATTTATATTAATCCAGAAGATGCTGACATAGCACCCAGTTTAAAGTCTGTGTTAGGAGATAACTATGATAACATATGTAGTAGAGACTTGGTTCCTGGGAAGGGACGTCCACCAGAGCCACCAATGGATTGTTGTATGAGTGGATGTGCCAATTGTGTGTGGATACAGTATGCAGAAGAATTAAAGGGCTATTACTCTGATGGAACAGATAGAGCATTAAAAGAAATAGACACTATTGAAAATGAATCTTTGAAAGCATTTGTAAAGCTTGAACTAGGTTTACTTTAAGATGCTAATAGTATTTTATTTTGATTTTAACATGTAAGCACAGCATCCAAGATTTTTATGGAATGTTGAAAGGCCTTTTGAAACATGTTACCACATAATTCAAGACTTTTATAGAATGTTGAAATGTTTTGTTTTTGTTTTTAACACATAACCACATCATTTAAGATTTTTATAGAAAGGGTAGTTTGTTGAAAAGTTTTTCCTTATTATTCAATTTATTCTAATGCTATTTTTGGTTTTAATCAGAAATAATTTATTCTGTTTTAAGCAAAAATTTTACTTGTGTTAGATAAGACAGTTATTTTTATATAGTGAGCAGATGTTTATGGTGTTGTATATTTTATCTGGCTATTTATATAGGTAGATTATATTTTATGCAACCTTTCACAAATACCTGTTATATATTGTAAGTGCAATATTGTCATGTTAAAGTACAAATTTATTAACCTTATCACATGGATATTTTTTAAACTTTACAGCATTTATTTATTATTTTATGTTTTAAATGCTCTTATTTAATCAGTTTTAATTATATGTGTACAATTTGTGTATTGTGATAATTAATGTTTTAATTATACCAAGGATTTGTATAGTAGAAAGGATATGAATCTCGCGAGATTTAACATAGATTGTATGCAAGTATGTTGCGTGGCGAGAACAAGTGAGATTACCCATAGTGCAATTCGTTGACGATGCGCGTGTCTTGATTAATGATGAACATTTTTGATCGCTTCAATGTTTTAAACCAGTATTTGTAAATATATAAAACCATAATTACAGGTATAAAGTGAAAATATTTGTCCTAAATACCAATCATTAATAAAGTATCTACTTTTTGTAGATGTATCGCCCATATTTCATCAATAATTGACATTAATCGGATTGACCTTCATAACAAGTGGTCAAGACTCGAATTTAAATTTCAAACTCCTCTCTTCTCTCGTCATACTGAATATTGAAGCGGAGCCGTCATTTTTGCGATAATATAAATATTTTTCAATGTATAGAAGGAGTTTTATTGAAAACAGTGCTCCCGATTTGTATTTATTAAGGATTGTTTACCATCATTTGTCAAAATGGCGGCATTCTGGGCGGAAATGGTGGTGGCCTATTTAGAAATCAATAAATTTCCTTGTTTACATGAAATCGACATACCAAAGTGTATAAATGTGTATTCGATATATAGAACAAAACTTGGCGTGATTGGTTTCTCTGTTTTATCATTTTTAATATGTTTTTAGATGTATGAAACTCTACTGTACTTTTTTTTTAATTTACGTGTATGAGGGGTGATACAGAAAAAAATCAAAAAACTTTTCCATTGAACCTATATTGGCAAATCCAAGGATTGTTTGTGTAGTATAGCATATAGAAGATGTATAGCACGAACTTTGGTGTAATTGGTTGATTTTCCTACGAATTCTCAATGCATTTCAAAATGAATGAATTCATTTTTGCTCTGTTGTAGCATAAAGCCTCGCCACGCGAGATAAAGCAAGAAAATACGAGATTCGAATCCTTTCTACTATATAAATCCTTGATTATACACAGAATATCTGTTACAAGTGCCAAATTATAGTCAGAATATGCATCTGTATATTTTAATTATATAAACTGCAATGTTACTATAGTAAACTTTTATTGAAATACTTGAAATTTATAAAAGTGCATATGTGCATGTGATAAAATAGATATGTAGATATTTTACATAAAAGTGCAAATTTACATACAAGGTATATAAAACAAATATGATGTTTTAACAAAAAGTACCAATGAACATGTGATAAAAAACAATTGTGTAGATATTTTATATAAAAGTGCAACCATACATGTATAAAATTAAAAATAATGATGTTTTAGCAAAAAGTATGAATATACAGGTAATAAAAACAAATATTATAAGTTATCAAAAAGAAAAAGATTGAACTACAGCAGATTATTATGATAGTATACATGTATTTTTGACTTGCTACAAGTCCTTTCTTATTAATAACCCCTGTCAAAAAAACTCTGATCCTGCTGATCTGAAAACTCAAATTTTGACTGATGACTTGTATTTACTAACAACATTTCTCTACTGATTACATGGAGATAGTAGATATAAGTGGTCAGTCAAGATTTCTACATTCATAACAACAATATATTTAAATGAGTTATTGACAAGAAAGTAATGTGTAGCGTCTAACAGTATGTGTGCAGCATGTTCAATATGTTAAATATTATTGGATGTTGGATTTACAACTACCTGTGCAATCAGTGCCTATCACCACTAAAGTTGCAAGTTCGAACCCTGTTCATGGCAGGTGTACTCGATACAACATTATGTGATAAAGTTTGTCAGTGACTTGTGATAAGTTGGTTGTTTTCTCCAGGTACTCCGGTTTCCTCCACCAATAAAACTCACCGCCACGATATAGCTGAAATATTGTTGAAAGTGGCATTAAACACTATAAACCATATATTGTATAGTGGCAAGTAAGATGGATTCGGGTTACCCTTATGAAAATCAAAAGCTAAAAACGTGAATATCCATATATACTATTACAGTTATTTCTATAAATATACCCGCAGACAGCTGTTTTACTCAGGTGGTACACAATATCAATGTGTGTCTGTGATCTGTTTTTATTGTTCTTTTATAAAAAAATGTTTTTATTTATTATTATTCAAAATAAAGCATGTTCTTATTTGAAGTTTTTGTTTTAACCTATATAGCTATGTACTACAATAATTTGAACTACATGATTATAGGGAGTAGAATCCTTTAATATTTCTGATATAATTATAAATACTTTCCTCTACCAAAGAAGAAAAGCTCGGAATTGGCAACATTGCCCTAGAAGCTGATGTAAATTGGAACTGTAAATAGGTAAATAGGCATGTTTCAAGTCTAATTTAATCCCTGGTTTCAAAGTACAATGTATCATGATTCAACCAGTGTCTCTATTTTGAAATATCTTGAAAATAGCAATCGGTTCAACTGTATTATGTTTACAGCTGGATGTAGTAAAACTTGCATATTTGGCACCACCATAGCAGTGTCTTGAAGCCGTGATTTGATTTTCTCATAAATCTAATAAAACATTTATACTTCTTCTAAAATAGCAGACTCCTGTAAACCGTTTCTTGGAACCTGTTTCTTTTTAAATTGGTACACGGTTGGCACAGGAATTCCACAATTGAACCCTCTTTGCATGTGTCTAAACCCAACTAATCTTCTTTTATTGATTCTTGTGGAAACTTCATAAATGTGCACATACTAGGGGATTTGTATTTACAAACCATATTTTTTCATGGACTGAAAACCGTGTTTTTCTGTAAAAAAATGTTCGTAGGCTAAATCTTTCCCAAGCGGAAAATATCCTTGAACTGCTCAAATTTCAAATTATAATTATTATTGTTAGTTAGGGACGGACCATTTAACTTGAAGGGGGTTATGGTTTTTTTCTAAAAAAAAATATTCTGATTCCCAATGTTGCTGAAAAGAATATTCTGATTTTGGTGGAGGAAAAAAAAATAATCTGATTCAGAGTTTTTGTCATATAACCTAATGTTAAATTCTGGAAAAAAAATTCGCGCTTTGCCCGACAAAAAAAATCAATATACTAACTCGTGTTGTCAGAAAACAAAATTCTGAACGAAACAAAAAGCCATAACCCCCCCCCCCTGCAAGTTAAATGGTCGGTCCCTTAAACTAGAGGCTCGATGGACTGGGATTGTGTCGTTCACCTGTCGGACTAACCAGAACCAAGAATTGCTTATAGTGGCCATGTTTGCTAACGAATGGGGACGAAATGAGCAATCTTAATAGAGGACATTCCATAAATACCGTCGTGGTCGTGATGGTATGGTAGTTGGATTTTAAGCTACCTATGCAATCAGTACCTTCATTTGGCCAAGCGGATTCAGAGGAGACGTTTCAAATGTGAAAAGTTAACAGACGACCGACGCCAAGCAATGACTAAAGCTCACTGATTGCCTTTGGCCATATTAAACTGACCTATGGAAATACACAAAACCCTAGCTTGCTGAATTACCAATACCATGAAAGTCATTGTCCATCGCCCTATGAATATATAGGAGGAATGCTAATTCAACACTTAAAATTAAATTAAAAATTAAAAAACCAACAACATTAAAATGACCATTATTTCTCTTGCCATAATGTTCAACAGCCAAGACTTCCTCGGTATTAATATCCAAAGGGCATTTAAATAATATCTCTTAACCATACACTTTCTCTTGATTTGCAGTCTTGTTATGAATCTCGCTGCTTGTAGCTGGATTCTGTCAAGTTTGTCGACATTGGTAGACATATATGGGCCCCATACTATTGCATCATACTCCATCGTGGATCTTACTAGCGAAATATATGTCACTGGCTTTTAGGTTTTGATGCTTAAGATGTAACATTTATTGGTATTGCACTACATTCCACTGAGTGGTTTGTCCATGCTGCTTGAGGTCTTCTTGGCGAATTTCATTATCTTTTAATTGTTTTGATCGGTCTGTAGAGCAGAAAAACTGAAAGGTCATTATGCGACAAAGAAAGAATATCGGGACAAGAATTGTCCCTTGGGGAACTCCTGGGTTTATTGTTACTTCATCTTGTTGTTCCACTTCAACGAACACGTTAATTTTCCTATTCGCCAGGAACATATTGATCCAGTTGTTTAATCGTCCGTGAATTCCATTTTTAATAATAGTTTCTTGTGGGAACTGTATCAAAGGTTTTAGCGAAGTATATGGTGGTAATGTCTATTTGTAGGCCGGCGTCATACGCTTTCATGAAAACGTTTATAGTAACCAGTAGCTGGGACTCGGGTGAATAGCCAAATCTGAAGTTTAGGCTTAGCGATGTGTTTCATACCTACAGTAAATGCGAGTTGCAGTTTGCAGGAAGCAAAAACAAAAAAATACAAAACACATTCATTAACTATTTGGAGCCGCCATTAAACTTTGACGGGATGGGGGCTATGTTTCATCCCCGAGTCTGAATTGTTTTCACGAGAAACAAAAATCATCAGATTTTGCTATTTTTGACATGAAGAATCGCCATTTTTTCCAATTTTACCAAGATTCCCCAACTAATGAAAATAGTGTTAACCGACTTTTCAGGAAACCTAACTACGTAATGTTGACATTACGGAGGCAGATAATTGTTCATAATGTGTCCTTTATATAATTATCACCTCAGTCAAGAACACGTAAGCGTAAATTAGAAAAGAAATCGAACTAGTATTAAAGAAGACCAATCTGAGTAAAATCACAGCTCTCACTTTGCTCCCCGTTACTGCTATGACGCGGCCTGGAAGATGTATGTGAATAGTCCATTAACTCTAATTTGATCAATACTAGCAGCAAATTCTTCTGTCTTATTATATGGTTCTGTCAATGGTGAGTTGTTTCTGTTTAACTTTCGGAGGGGGGAGGGTATGTAATCTGTGCATGGTTTTGAAAAATTGAAGGTAACACAGTGCCGAATGTACTACATCTGACCATAATCTTGATTTTTTTTTTACTATCAATAGTCTCTAAAACTGGGTGATAACAATACAGTAGTCAACGACCTGGTACCATTTCTATAAATTAATTTCTGACGTATATTATCATCATTAGTGTACCTTTTATAAGTTAGGTTTAGGTTTATGGTGCTTAACGCCACTTTCAACAATATATCAGTTATATCGTGGCGGTCAGTTTCATTGGTAGAGGAAACCGGAGTACCCGGAGAAAACCACCGACCTGCCGTAAGTTTCTGAAAAACTTTATCACTTTATCACATTATGTTGTATCGAGTACACCTCGTCTGAGTGGGATTCGAACTAACAACGTTAGTGGCGAAAGGCACCGTTTGCATAAGTAGTTATATATCAAACTAACATATCATCACGACCACGACGGCCCCTTGTATCTTTTATGATAAACATAGTATTCCCTTTACAAAGAAGAGTTTGAAGATACCAAAGGGTAATCAGAATCCGTAGATCGAAAAAGGACGGACAACACAATGGCCAAAAGAAAAAGTACAAAAGTACAAACAACGATCTAAAAAAAATACACAGAAAACGAAAGATCGGACAACACCAACCCAACTAAGATAAGATAAGATAAGATCAGTTTTATTTAAGTTAAAATAACAATACAACACAAGCCCTAGCAGGGTATTATAAAAACAAGTTTGTTTTATAATTC
Source organism: Bathymodiolus septemdierum (assembly GCA_963383655.1). Taxonomy (NCBI): domain Eukaryota; kingdom Metazoa; phylum Mollusca; class Bivalvia; order Mytilida; family Modiolidae; genus Bathymodiolus; species Bathymodiolus septemdierum. Next base: position 27,148,038 of record OY726522.1, on the reverse strand, counting down.
CCTGGCTCTAGCGAACTTTTGACCGTCATACAAAAATAAATAACAGTTAAAAACAAAAAATCATGCATACAAATTAATAATTTAAATAAAAACACTCATAATAGCAACAAAGCAAATAAGTTAAAGCACACATAAAAACCGAGGGTGAAAGAAGGTGCTCCTGAAGGGTAATCAGTTCCTGCTCCACTAGTTGCACCCGTCGTGTTACTCTAGAAAAAAAACGGTGGTAAGTCATGAATGTGGAAAGGACCGGGGTGTGCTTACGACAAATGGAACATATCCGTGTATATTTGAAACGTAGACATTTTTATTTTTTTACATTTGTCCCTATTCTTACATTTTAGTGGTAAATTTAATTCATTCGAAAAACTATTAATGTTGTTGATACTGTTACAGTCCGAAAAAAAAAGTAGTTAAACCATTTTTCTCAATAGGGATAAATTCATAAACGTCTGATGTTTTTGTATTTAAGTCATCGACTATATTATAAAAATTCACACTAATATCACCGAGGAAGAATAATGTGAACATTCATGTTGAATATAGACTACATCCAATTGTAGGAGCTCGTCATTTTTTATTTTTTTTTTATAGATATCTTACATCATAAACCACATTTGTCTTCAGTATTTATAGCCTCAACTAATCCTCCATAATTTTCTCTATGGCCTAAAATTATTCCGTCACATTTGCTATTTAAAATTTCCTATCTATTTTTCTGACTTCTATGTCAACTTTATATATTATAATTTTTTTTAATTATCTTAATCATATTTTACTTGCAAATGTTTCAATCAAAGCACTCCTGGTATCAGCATTTCAATTCAGAGCTTCCTATTAAATCAATAAATGTCCTTTCTATTTTTTTTAAACATTTATGTCAAGCTGTCAACACTTGCGGATAAATATGCTAATATTCAATAAAACTATATATTATATATTATAAAAAAGGATAATATACTGTCATATTTTACTCGCAAATGTTCCCATCAAACATTCCTTATATCAGCATTTTTAATTCAGATATTTCATTTCAAGAATTAGATGTATTATTAATAAGATACAATAAGAGGTCTCGCTCAATAAATCTCAGTGCTCTTTCATTCAACTAAAGAGATTTTGAAATTAACAATATAGCTCTCTAGTTGAATGAAAGAACTCTTCAATTCAGTTACATGTAGGTAGACCACTAATTGATTTGAGATATCTCTTGATACTTAGAGATCTCTCTAATTAACTGGAGCTCCATTGATTTGAGATCTCTTTTGATATATATAAAGAGATCGCTCTAATTAAATGGAGCTCCGTTGATTTGAGATTTCGCTGCTTGACACCTCTAAAGAGATCTCTTTAATTAAATGGAGCTCCATTCATTTGAGATATCTCTTAATACTTCTAAAGAGATATCTCTACTTAACTGAAGATCCATTGATTTGAGATATCTCTTAATACTTTTAAAGAGAAGTCTCTACTTAACTGGAGATCCATTGATTTGAGATCTCTCTTAATATTTAGAGATATCTCTAATTAACTGGAGATCCATTAATTTGAGATCTCTCTTAATACTTAGAGATGTCTCTAATTAACTGGAATTCCATTGATTTGAGATCTCTCTTAATACTTAGAGATCTCTCTAATTAATCGAGATCCATTGTTTTGAGAGATCTCTTAATACCGCAGAGATCTCTCCATTGAGATATCTCTTAATAATTAAGAGATCTCACTAATTAACTGGAGCGCCATTGATTTGAGATCTCTCTTAATACTTCTAAAGAGATTTTTAAGAAGATCCATCTAATTAATTCGATATCATTGATTGATTAATTAATTAGAGAACTCTTTAATACAATGTGAGAACACTTTACATTGTATATTTATCACAAATATACAGTATATAATCGAATATATATTGACAATATCATTGATGGTTATACAAATATTTTTTTGGTTTGGGGCCGTTTACGCTTAATAAAGCGCCGTGAAGAGCGGTTTATGAAAAGCGTAAACTGTTCCAGACCAGGTTATACAAGTATAGCCTATTCGAAAATTGAAAATATTCCTTATAATTTAATTTTTACAACAAAATTTAATGATTCCTCGATTTTAAATATGATTATTTCATGGGACTAATTGAATTTGTCGTTGGCGAATAGATATTTTGGTGACGTCACAATGCCAACCCATGTTATCAAGTATAACCAAATTTGTCTCCAGGTGGATCAGCCAATCAGATTGCAGTATTCACATCAAATTTAATTATTTGAGAATTTGTAAAAACAGAGTTCCATATACCTTTGATCTTTAACTGTGACGTCATTGCATAGAACCAATGACATCTAGTGTACAATAATATCAATAATGTCGATGACCGATGTGACATAAAAATAATTTTCAATCAATTTTTAATTGTCAATTTAAAAGTGAAGAAAATTTAAATTTACTAAAAGATTCGTGAGTAATTTTCTAATTTGAGAGAATGTATTGAAACACGTTTGGACGGATAGGGAACGACCATTAAACTTTTAAGAGGGTATATATTTTTTAAATTATGTCGCCAATTTTTACATAAAACTGATAACAAATTGACCTGAAAGATGCAAAAAAAAAAAAATTCTGGCTCGAGAGAAAAAATATACCCCCCAAAAAAATAATAAAAAAATTGGTTGGATGATCGGGTCCGTATTCATTTTATTATTTAAATTGAATAAAATTCTTTTTTTTTTTAATCTCACCACTGGGTTCAAAATCGTGCATATTTATAAACATAATGCAGTAATACACCTCATTTGATACAGTGGGCCTCTGGTTAATCATTTCAGAGTTGAATCTTGCCAGATTATTTGTACACGTATTTAGAGGTTGTTTACATTACTGCATAACGAGGATCATCTTCTTCTTCTTCCAATAAAGTGCAGGTCTCTGGGCAGAGAAATATCGCACTTGCCCATGCGGGTTGTGACAACAACGGTGCAGAAAAATATGTACAGGTGCTGGATTAAAAGTCTAAAAACATGGTGTGCGATTATGGGATATGACAGCTGAGCACACCCTGTTTAAAGGTTTCCAGGGAGGTACTTTCCACTAATGGTTGTGGTAGGCCGTTCCAAATCCGAATTGTGTCTGGGAAGAAGGAGTGTCTATATAGTTGCGCCTTTCTGCCATACGGGACATTGAATCTTGCTGTATAGTCTCTTGCTGTTGTTGTAGATGTGTGTAGCTCTGTTGGTGGTATAGCTATTAGGCCATTCTCTATACTGTACATCATCGTAGCTTTTATTCTGGCTCTTCTCTGCTAAAGTTGGCCATTGCAGAGTTTGTAGCATTAATGTTACGCTACTGGTTTGTTGGTAATTGTTCATCACGAAGCGGGCAGATCTTCTTTGCACTGCTTCTAGTTTTTGTGTGTTCTGAGCGGTGTGTGGGTCCTATACCATACAAGCATATTCAAGCAACGGTCTTATAAGCGTTAAATAGCAAGTGGATTTCGTCTCTGGGGCAATGATTTAGGTTCCGCTGGATAAAGGCTCTGGTGGAGTTCGCCTTTTTTGTCGATGTGGTTATTCCAGCTGAGATTCTTTTGGATGGTAATCTCGAGGTATTTGGCCGATTCCACTTCTTCTAATATGTGTCCATGTATATCGTGATCTCTGGCAAATGGCTTACGTTTGTTGGTGATACGTAAAAGCTGACACTTGCTGGGATGGAACTCCATTTACCAGTCTTGTTCCCACTGAAGTAAATTATACATATCGTCCTGAAGCGATTGCATATTTGATGCCCTATGGATTCTCCTATACAGTACGCAATCTGATTATGATAAGCAAATAGCCTGACGTTGCATGATTTAACGTAGTCTGGGAGGTCATTGATAAACAATAGGAACATAAATGTTCCTAGGACACTTCCTTGCGAAACTCCAGAGCAGACCGGTGCTGTATGCGAAGATCTTTATTGGAACTTGGCAACATAAAAAATAGTATGTGGACTAGACACCCCTTTTTTAGCCTATCATTTTTAATAGACACTTTTTTGACGATCCTCCCTGTTGAGCCTTTCATTTTGTTATTGTTGGATGTGATCACATGTACCTTAAATCAAAACAAAGCTTACACACGAATGAACAAATAAAAATCAATATATGTATAACTCGATATGATTTAATGATCTAGGCCTATACCATACGGTCAATGTTAAGCCTCATCATTTTAAATCATCTATGACATCTATATGTACGACATTATTCATATAACATATATACATGGACACATTATCAAAATTTGTCTGGTTATTTACCAATTAACATAAACAAGTTTTAAAGAACTTAGGTACCTTTATTGAAGAATGTTTTTTACTGCGAGGACACAATTACTGATACCTACGTGTAGATATCATTAGGTTAGGTGAGTTATTATACCCGGTAGTTATTACATATTAAATGTGAATTGATTTATGACGGTATCTGATAAGCTCTGATCTGGCCGTGCAGTCACTGAACATAAATATGTTTTCGTTTTTTTTTGTTTTTTTTTGTACATGTATCTTTGTATGCTTCCAATCATTTCAATCATTGTATTAAATTGTTTGCCCCTTGTGGGACCTTAATTGGCAATAAAAATTCTTATTCTTATTCTTATAACCTATTTTTATTATTTTTTTTAGAAAGTCTTGGAATTAAAAAAAACAAAACAAATGCTGCTGCAGAAACGATCCACAATAACCTGTTTATGTAGTCACTAAGGGATTGTTATTGTTGTGGTTTTTACTGCTGAATCATCAGAAACGTAGCAGGTTGATTGAGTTCGTGCTGAGTCATCAGTTTGATCATTTCACTAACCAATCAGAAGTCTTCCCGAGAGGCGCAAAAAATACGCAACGCTCCGAGAACTGCCGAGTCGCAAAATAATACGTAGAAACCAAAATAAACGGATTCTGAAGAATTTGGAGTAAATAGACTTTGATATAAGTGACCCAATTATTCTATAAGGATATATTATATAGATAGTAGAAGGTTGTCGGTTGACAAGCTACAAAAATGAGTAAAAAGGTAAGAAAATTTAACTTGACCACGGTTGTAAGTTGTACTATGGCGTGGCCTTGTTTATGTTTTGTTTACATCTGGAATACACGTTTCTTCTCAATATTTAACATATGTTTTATTGTTAAGCACTAAATATTGATGTAAAAATAACACGGGCCTAGTTTATTAATGAAAATTATAAATATATTTTAAGAATTTTGTGATTTTAAGAATTGCTGAGTTGTTTATTGTCAAGAACCACGTGATATTCGTCCCCATTGATTATTGCGCAGATCGTCTTTGTGTATTGACTTATGTAACACAGACATAAGTGATACTCCCTTTATTAGTAATTTTGTACTTAATTTGACAATTATAAATTAATAAAGTAAAAAGTTATATCCCAATAATCTTGTTCCATAATATGTAAATAATGTTGACATACTTCACATTTTTTCAATGAATGGTGACCCAGAAATAAAAGTGCGCCTCTATTATATCATCAGTGACAACAGTTGTATTATAATTCATTCGAGCAAAATCAACATTCATATAATATAAAATTTGTGATTAAATTCATATTAATGTAGGTTCATTATACAGTAGTCATATTTTACATTTTTTATTGGTTAAATCAAAGACAATAATATTGACTCTGGTCCAATAAATGATGTTTTAATCAGAAGACATGCCAATTTTGTATGCAGCTATCAATTAGTCCTTTGAATTAGTACAAATTTGATGAGAATTGGTTACTGGGGTATTTACCCAACAATTTTGCTAATAATAAAGAAATGCCATGATTTGAATAAGTATTGGGACATAACTACATTGTACATGTAATAATAAGAAGAGGAATAAGATTTTTATTGTCCAATAGAGGGCCCACAAGGGGCAAAGTCATTACAGTGATTCATGTATATAAAAGTTAATAATCAGGAAATGATAGTTTTTTGCTGCTTTGGAACACAACATAAAGACTGGTTAATATTAATTGTCTGTTGAGCAACATCAAGCACGATACAAAGCAGACATTATACTTGTCTCCATCGTCAGTAACCCACATTTGCTTAAAAACTTGTTCCTCACCCTGGAATCATGAATTGACATGTAATGATGTATACACGTGAAAACCATCTTTTCAGGTGTTTCGTAACTGATCTGTATTTGATATTAGTAGTTCAAGTATTTAATAAAAAATCCTGTTAGCCGGATTAAACAGATTATGAAAGATAGTCAATGATATTAGAATTTTGTATTTGTGATCAATGAAATAGGCAGATGAATTATACATGAGTATGAAAGTTTTCAAAAATTAATTAACCCACTCATATTAACATTGTGGAGAAGGAACGAGCGTAATCAACTGGATTGTTCATGAAAAAAGAAACTTTTTCTCCCATGATATACAATGTAGTTCAGAAATTGTTCACTTAAGTTAGAAGTTAACATTAAAAACCTTGGGAGTGATGAGTCAAAAACTGAAATTGATACTTTTGGCTTCTTTGTCAAGCAGAGTATTATGGTGAGAGAACAAGGCGGATGTGATATATCTACAACAGAGAGTGTGAGGCAGATACATTATATAGGTGTGCAATTAATGATTCGTTCATGACATAAAACAGGGTTACGGTTATGGTGTTTAATGCCACTTTCAACAATATTTTAGTTATATCGTGGTGGTCAGTTTTATGGGTGGGGGAAACCGAAGTACCCAGAGAAAACCACAGACCTGCCGCAATTCACTGACAAACTTTATCACATAATGTTGTATCGAGTACACCTGGCCTGAGCGGAATTCAAACTCACATATGTTAATAAAAGTTGTATTTACAGATCACAAGACAAAAAGTGTGATGTGAAAATGTTTCTGTTTTCTAACCTCCTTAAGTCATGATTGTGTAAATATATCTAGCAGTAGCACTAGCAGTGATATGCGTATTAATCTGTATTAATATACACCCATTTTGTAATCGCTAATACTAAAATAAGTTTTGTGGTCTCGTCTGTAGTATTCAAACTACCCCTCGGGCAGTTTTTATACATTTTTAAAATATTGATAATGAAACCTGTTTTTATCTGATGATGATTTCATTAATAAATACATTTGTATATTGGCTGATGTCAGCTAGTTCATGATTCAAATCTATAATAAGTTATGAGTAATACCTTTGTATTGATTTCAGGATTTAAAAAGATACCTTTTTACATAATTTAAGTGCACAAGAGCACAATAGCAAGATTGATTTTCCATTTGATTACAATATGTGTACTATATATATATATAGACATACCTTTTTTTTCAGAATCCACTTGCACTAAATTAAATTTGACATGTATACAATGACAATGTACGGTATATATATATATGTTATATTGTTATTGTACACATATTTCATAATAAAATACAGTGAAACCTGTCTTAACCCGAACCCTGAATAAACCACAATCCTGTATATACTAAACTTTAAATAAAGTCCCAATTTATGAAATCGTTATTAATTTAACCTGATATACTGAACACCTGTCCATTACAAGCACAAAAGTTGGTTCCAAGAAGGTTTGATTTAGTCAGGTCACACTGCAATAAGAGCTTTTTTTTTTTGGGGTAGTATAAATAGAATTTTGAAAAATGGTTTATTGAACAGGGTTTTAAAATGTTTTAGCCATGTCTGTAGGACTATGTTAATTTTCAAACATTTTGTAATGTAACGTACATCTCGCATTGTAAGCCACCACTCTAGCATCTGAGCTAAAGAACATCTTCAATAAGGCAGAACTTAACTGAAGTGGTTATGAACCTACTACAGTTTATGTAGAGGAGTGTACCGGCATTACAATATGTTAACATCCTAAAACTAAGTGACAAAACTTTTCTCTTTACAGATATTTCTATCACAGTGCAAGTCTGATGCTATGCTGGCACAACAGTGTAGTCCAATCTCTATCTGTACCACTCCTTCCCCACCAATCCATGATGATGAGCTTGTCGCTATGACTGTTAAAGAGCTCAACAAGCTACTGAAGGGGCTACCCAAAGATGAAATGATAAAGTTGAAGCAGAGACGTAGAACGTTAAAAAATCGTGGGTATGCTGCAAATTGTCGTGAGAAGAGGATGACACAAAAAGAGATTTTGGAAGGTGAAAAGGATGGTTTACGAGCAGAAGTTGAACGATTACAACGTGAAAATGATGTTGTTAAACTGGAATTGAATTCTTTGAAAAACAAATATGATGCTTTACAGAGGTTTGCAGAAGTCAACAGGATCAGAGTTTTGTCCCCACCTATCATGTATTCAACTGGCATCCCACATACATGTATTGTCAAAACAGAGCCGAGTCTTGGGTAACCATAGTTACACATTCCTCATTATTCATTTGTAAATAGCATTGTCTATATCATTAATTTATTACATAAACAAGTGTTGACATCGACACAATATTGACAATTTCCAATAAGGAAGATTGCTGGTTGCTCATTTGCCTTAAAAGGTTCAAAATGTGTTCAGAATATTTTGTAATTTTATACTGTATGTAATTTGTAAGGGTCATTGACAAGGTTCAAGATGAATTAATCCAGACAAGGTCTTCTTATAAACTGACCATTCATCTTCATACAACCAACCATTACTTCATCATGTTAGCAAATTTGCCAAATTTTAAATAATGTTATCCATTTCTGGTTAGTGTGAGATTTATTTATGTAAAGGAGAATGTCCGAGTAACTCTCCATTCCTTAAAAATAATGGAGCCGAGGCCCATTGGTTTTAAGGAATGGAGAGATACGAGGACATTCTCCAACTTAAAATCCACCCATTGTACTTTAATAATTTTATTAATTATTAATCTTGTAACAAAAAAATTTAAATAAATTGTTTGTTATTCCCTTTTGCAATTTTAAACAGGTTGAGGTTTTTTACCTTTAAACTCTAGCTCCGCCCCTGTACATATTGTTCACAACTCTCCATTCCTTAAAAATAATGGAGAGTTTAGACAATCGATTTACATCACAGGTGGATTTTAATATTAAGTAATACATTTACAACATGAGATACATTGTATGAGGTGACACCCTCAGACTTGTTCTAATTCAAAACAAACCAGTTATTTATAACTTGGCCAGCTGACTGTGTCACATGATGGCCCACATTTCCTACACGTGGTAAACAAAAGTTATTTTCGCACTTGTTTATGCAGGATGTACTCTTAATAGTTTTAAGATAAAACAGGATAAGATAAAATAGCTGAACACGATTATTTTCTGCGTTAATTTTAATGTAAAATTGAAACAAAATTTACCATAGAATTAAAATCTGAACTTTATTACATGAACAGGTACATGTATATATCTAAATATATATATATATATATGACATGTTACGATGTACACATGTACTACCTGTACTGTTATTTCAAAATACAGGTATATTGCATACCTGTAATTTTATTTTTAAAATTTAATTTTAGATTTAATTTCAATTTAAAATTTCAAAAATTGAATGAAGTTGAATGGTCATGTTTGGTTTTGACTGATTTTTTTTATGGTGCTGTAGTATTAGTGGCAAGATTTTGTTTGCACTGTACTGGTCAAATGAATGCTTAAGTTTAATGCTTAATGTGTTGTTTATTGTTTTTCAAAGGTTGTGATTTAATATTCTTTATTACAAAGTCCTTAATTAAAGTTGTACATTTATCCATATTATTTTAAATGGACAAATTTTAAGAATAATTTAATTACCGGCCGGCACATGAAGATTGATCTTCGGATGAAGACACATTTTTGTAATAAGTTACTAAATATATTTATTGAATTTGAAAAGATTTATAGCATGATACCCTATTAATTAATATTTGAATGTTCAACAGATTTAATTAATTACTATACATATAGTGATGTACATGTACTATAAATTAATTTTTAAAACAGAAAATGTTTTGGCCTCAATTAAAATATTTGTTGTCCAACATTTTCATGTATTCAATTTCTTTTTTTGCAATTCTGGAGAGAATTATTTGATATAATATTGTACATGTAGGTAAATAGAAAAAAAATTACATACACAAAATGTATGTATACATGTACAAGATATAAGTTAAATAAAGCCATTTCTTTAATTTACTAAGGCAAAAGGGACAATGAATTCTTCAAAGACTAGTACTTCTGATTATATTCCTGTATTGCATTTTACAATTAATGATAATGTTTTTTATTTTAATTAGCCATTTTTCCCATTCCATTTTTTGTTTTGGTTAAATTCTAAAAAAAACTAAAATATTTTGGAAAAAGTTCCTAATACATGTACAATGTACCTTGCTTAGTGTCAGCTGTTTATTTCTGATTGAGTGACACATTAGCATATGACTATGATGACTAGTGACAGGTACGATAATAAGATTCTTTGCAATAATAATAATAGGGAAAAAACACATTAAAATGGCCAAACCTTCATACCATCAGTATTTGTGGTGAAAGTGAAAAGGCAATAAATTTAAATACTAAGTAGTAAGTATATAAATATAGAAATGTTCACATTCCAATGACCCGACATTTACATGATTGATTTATATGTATACTGATTTAAAATCATGAAGGATTGCTCTGGGCACCAGATTCATGTTTTATTTGCACATCAAAATTTTCAGTACAAGAACAGTCAGTCTTTGCACTAACCCAATTGACCGAAATTCGGGACGAGTAAAACTGGATTCGGACAAGTGAAAATTATGAAAGAATTTGTTTGAATAAATAGAAGAAAACAAATTAATTCGGCTTTCAGGCAAGTAGGTGAAAAAAATTATGACAAAGATTGAGAATAGAAATCTTGAATTTTTTCAGTTACTAATACAGTATATCTAATGATGATCTATAGCAGAAATCTTGAATATTTTTATTATTCCAGTATAAATTGATATGTATCACATAATCCTGTAATCTGGCTCCCAGAGTAGTTTCCGATGACAATGTGTAAAATGATGTGGTTGCCTAGGTCTTATTTTCAGACCTGATAATTTGTTATACAAGCATGAGATAGTGTTAAATATTGACCATGTAAAAATATGAAAGGTGTGCTGCCTCAAAACTCATTATAGAGAGAATGATCAAAGGTATTTAATGCCAAGATCAGCTTATTGTATACTGTTATTTCTCTTTTTTTAATAAAGACTAAAATTATTGTAAAACTTGTATACAATATTGATTATTAGTCATGTATGGAGTTTAAATTTAGGACAGTTGTCACCAGATTTTGGGGAAAAAACAAACAGAAACAAGGAAGGTATAAACAGACTTCCTTAAAAAGAATGTTATTTTTGAAACATATGTCATATCAGAAATGCATGAGGTCGTTACCACCACACTGTTTCAGCTTTATTATTTTGTATGAAATATATCACAATGCCGTCCATTAAAATAGTTGTATATATTTAGACACTGTAATTTTTGTTTCTCCCTGAAACAGAATGTTTTATATTTGATTTGATTGAAGGATATGTAAGGGAGGGATATAAATGGTTTTGGGATATGATTTTTACTTCTTGCCAGTTTCTGATTTACTCCCACTCAGTAAGCATTTACCTGTGTTGGTAATTGCAAAAACACATTTTTTTCCACCAGTCTGTCTTTAAGTTATAGTAAAATTCAAGCCCATTCAAGGACTTGCTGAAATCAATATTTTCATATTTTGAAATTGATAAAAAGAATTTAGAAGAATACAGGTAAATTATTGGTAAAATGTTACTATTTCATTTTTAAGGAAATGAAATTGGTTGCCATTTGGAATTTACAAACTTTTAAAAAGATAAAAGAAAGGAGTAAAAATAAATCCTTAAATAGAGATATGATCTTATTACTCATTAAATGAGTATTTTGGGTGGATCATAGTTTGTGGTTATATTAACTACAGCCAATATACACACTAGGATGTAACCATCGATGACATATTTTCTCCTTTAAAATACTTTACATACTTTATAATATTGTATAGTTATATATATTATACCCAACCTTAAACATTTAAATAGTCCATGGGAGTATCAACCTTTAATATACCTGTATCCTTTTAACAAAGAATATTGTCAATTCAGCAGAAATGTCTTGCTTGAAGTACAGTATTCAGTATAAGAATGTGTCAACTCAGCATTTATTTTTTTTTACCAGTACTTTAAATATGTTTTATGATGTGGACATGAATTTCTACAGGGACAATTATATATTTTTTAATATTAAAGATTTTGACAGTTACAGTATTTGATTAAAAACCATGTACTAAGTTAAATGCAAAGTTTAAATTTAAATGTGTCAGGTATACATTTGTACCTTAATATAGCCTGTTTTCTAATATAAAAAAATGCTTTGTACAGATGATTTTTTTTAATATACATCAACAAATCAATACAGTTATCAGTTGTTATATGAAGGATAGTATTTGATCATCCTGAAATAATACCTGTGTTTGTGTATTCAAATACAAATGTCCTACATAATTCTGTATTTTAGATTCGTTTCGCCAAAAGATAGATATTTTCGCATTACCAAGCACATCTTTGTCCTCAAAAAAAAAAGCCTACCTAATTGTGACCTGACCTATTTCTTTATATTACAAAATATGTATACATTTGTAATCTAATCATAAAACATACAGATTAAAGGGATATTAAAGCTCGTTTTAACATATATTTTTTCAACTGGTGACAAAGGTTGTTTCTTTTCAATTTAATTGTAAAAACAACCCAAAAATACTTTGCACGCCCATATAATCCCTAATATCGTTAAAATATCACATAAAAGGGTCGAAATGAATTTTTGTCAAGGAAGCAAAAATTCAATTAATGGAAAAACCGCAAGATATGACAGAATTATCAACGAATTATGTCACTTTTCATGAGATACAAAAAATGACCAAAATGAGCTTTAATATCCCTTTAAATAACATCACTACATGTAGTGATGTACATGTACAAATGTAATTTATTATTGAAAGATTTTTTTTTTTATCAAATAATGAATTTCACTAGTTTTAATTAGAACATACATGTATTTTTATATACAGTGTATGTAATTTGGTTATTTTCAAAATTAGTTTGTCAGTCAAAAAAACTTTTGAAAGCCTTCAGAATCGTGAAATGAAAAAAATAAGTATTAAATAGATGGTGACCACTACAAAATTGTAATTTGGTCATTCAAGAAAATTTAAAAGCATTCAAAATCGTAACATAACAATTTAATTAAATAGACCACTACAAAATTGTAATTTGGTCAGTCCAGAAAATTTGAAAGCCTTCACATTTGTGAAATGGAAAAAAGATAAGCATTTAATTATAAATAGACCTCTACAAAATCTATTTTGTTAGTTAAATATGTACCTTCAGTTTATTATTGGGAATTAGTTTTAATTTTGTATTTTTAATACAATTTTAAAAGAACAGTGAGAAATAGAATTGTATTGTTGTACAAATATATGAAAGGTATCTGGATTGTGTTCAGTTGATAGTGTTCTTTTGCATTTAGGTTGCAGAGGGATTAGGTTTATATGGACGGGATGCAATATTTTTTTTGTTTACTTTTTAATTTATGAATGTGATGCATGTGTTTATGAGTTCATGGGGCAGCTAAAGGTTCAGTTATTTGTAAAATAAATGTTTTGTTTTATTTGTATATTCATCATTACTTTCAAAGGATAAACACATGTCATATATGTATAATATTATTATATGAGTAAATTATCTAAAAGATTTTTTTTTTAAATGGAATGGCAAAATTTGCTAAAAAGGTTTATATTGGACCATATATAAATGTAGGTTAAAATAAAATTTAATATTTGTTAGGGGTGTAACAATACACTTTTTCCACAAGCGATACGTATCCCAATATTTGATATGTATTACGATACGTTTTATAGGAAACTAACTAATTTTTAATTAATTTTAAAAGCGTAAATTAATCGATTCACTTTTCTCAAAATATTAATTAAATGATCACCAAAAGAAGAAAACGGAAGTTCAACACTACTTTTTTTCAAAAAATGAGCATCATATCGTTTGTATCGTAAGCGGTCTCCACGTATCGTGAACCGAACCGTCCCCAAAATAATCGCGATTTCGGTGCATACGGTGAATCGTTTCCCCCTTAATATTTGGTTCAATTTAATTTGCCATTCCTGAACAGAGAAACTATGATTTGTTTTAGAGATATATATTTTTTGTATCTGACCATAGAATAAATCACTTGATTTAAAGTGGTGTTAATCGACATAAATCATAAAAGGGTGAAATCTTTTTTATGTGACAAAATTTCCAAGTATTTTTTATTATATTTTTAGAGAAAAGTTTATCCTTTGAAAACAGTATGTCCAATGCCGAGTCATATTGTAATATTAAACATGAAATTTATGCATTGACTCGAAATTCATTTTAATTATTGTAGTGCTATTTGAAATATTTTGAAGTTTAACTTTAAATGAGTGCTGTGATTGAAGTTACATTTCCATGTATGTTTTACTTTTTTGTTTTTCTTTGTATTGTTTAATGAAAAAGGGGAGATAATGTTTTCTGAAAGTTTGACAGTATCGATCATTTGGATAAATAAAAATACTTGTATAAAATAATCATTTGAAAATTGATGTATATCATTATTATTATTTTAGTTTGTGGCCTTTATATCATATCAAGATTTAAATTATATTCAAACTTGATAATATTGATGTTTTTATATCCAAATATTATACTAATTTCACCAGTAAAGTTGAAAAAAAGATACATTTGTGAATGCCAAAACTATTCATATTTTATTAATCATTCTGTTTGTTCCTATACAAGTTCACTAATTGAATGAAAAATTAATGAAAATAAATGTACATCAAATTGCATTTAATAAAACAAATTTTCAAACTACAAAGTGTTGTATAATTTATGATGATCAATTTCCAATTGTTTGATCTTTGGCTTTCCAACAGAAGATGCTTTAAAGACCAACTTTATCTTATATAGCAGCACGGGTAGTCAAAGCATGATCAGCTTTGGGTTACTGACATGAGTAACAAGGTACAAAGAAATACTTATTAATTCTTGCATACATACATCTATCTACAAGTGAAGAATCTGTGGTCATGACAACACCCTCCACTGATCAATGGGAGACACATGAATCGAACATTTCTAGTACAGAAACAATGACATCCAAATGGAAAATAAGTAACATTAGACCAAAAAACATGTATACATTACATTCCACAAAGGGCAGTCGTGATCCTGATCATATGGTAGTTGGATTTACAACTACATATGCTATCAGTACCTATCACCACTAATGTTGTGAGTTCCAACAATGCTCAGGTGAGGTGTACTGATACAACATTATGTGATAGTTTGTCAATGACTTGAGGCAGGTCTGGTACTCTGGTTTCCTTCTCCAATAAAACTGACCGCCACGATATAACTGAAATATTGTTGAAAGTGGTGTTAAACACCATAAACCTATACCAACCATTCCACAAACCAGTATGTTACAGGAAGGGGGAAATTATTAATACATGTATATATAGCAGAACAAACCAACATCAGAGTCAGAAATGTAAATATTGTAATAAATAATGTGTGTTTATACCTGGATAATATATTCTAGGTCTTTGGTCACCGGTGAACTGTCGTCAAGGATGGCAGTTGTACAACGTAAGTCTTGACAGTTCGAATTCTGGTGGGTGACTGCCGTCTAAATATATCTGTCTTGTCACTTACGGGATCCCGGGTTGAGGTGTTCCGATTGTATACTATAATCATTACATTCCTCCCTCTTTCAAAGAATTGATTATGTATAAATTTTACATAATCGTTTCCATAAAAATGTCCACATATTCTCCAATAAAAATCTGCGTCACCATTATTTATAATACCGTACATATATACACACAGATAAACATTAAACACACAAACATTGATAAAACAAATGTACAAAAATAAAGCAGAACTTTTACGGTATAAGTTCATAATTTAAGAAGCCAGCACAAACAAGTATGAAACAGTACAGATAGAATAAAAACATATATACATATATCGAACCATTTGTATTCTATTCCACAAAATCATTGAGTTATGCTGATCTTCTTCTCACTCGCCTTTGCCATCGAGAGTGAAGCAAAGATGGTGCAGCTTCTTCTGTACTGTCATCGTTTACCCTATACAAAAACGTTTCGTTCAAATTAGCTGTGTTGTCATTATGTAATTTGTTTAAGTTCTCGATTATATTACTATCAAAGATGTAGAATTCCTCTGGCATTTCATTGTCGTTAATAGCCCCTCGAGATACCAGAGGATCTGGCGCACTAATAGCAGCATCGTCTTCCTCAAATAGTTTAGTTAAATCAAATTCCCCATTCGCAACAGTTTCATTCATCAGCTCATTCCGATGATGCTTTAACCAGATAGGAAGTGCTCTGTCTTCGCAAAGCTCTAATCTCTCATGGTGTATCCAGGACTCATTGATTTTCTGTCTTTTATCTGATAAAGCATTGGTGGATTAACTGTCGCTATGAGATAAGGAGGACCTTTCCAAAGTGATTGAAGCTTTGTTGATTTTGTTATTCGTCCTTGCAATTTGGGTCTTGGAACAACTTGTTCAAAGAGCGAAATGTTAATAACAGACACTTGAGCTGCTGTATCTACAACTCTGAGAATCTCTTTGTTGCTAACAAGCATTTTTATATACAAAGTTTGTGTGTCTATCTTGTCTACACTCATGTGGCATAGGTGGACCTTAGCTCTTGATTCTTCATGAACAATAGGAGGTCATCAACCGGATGGACTGAAGGGCGGCCTACATATGTACGTCTTCAGTCCCTGAAAGTTTAAATTAACACTCTGAGTCTGGGGTTGGGGACCATGGCCTTGATCCAAACCGTTGTGGTGATCTTGATCTTCTTGGTTTAGTACAACTAGAACTGAAGTGCCCTTCTTCGTCACAGTTGTAACACCTGCCATCTCTAACCGGACTCCTTGAACTATTTGGTCTTTGCGGAGATCTTGCTCTATTAACTGTGTTATTTCTTGTTGAAATATCCAATATCTGCTTGACATTTGTTTTTGTTTCTTTTATGTCTTCCTCCGTCTTCTGTAACCTGGCTTCAAACTTACTCATTGTTGAATCTGTATCCTTCCTATAAACCGTCCTCAAACTTGCTGATGCTTGAAAGTCATCATCAGGATCACAATCCTCCATCTCTGTCTCTTGGAAGGTCACTCTCTTCAGATCTGTCTTCTTAATTCCGAAAATCACTCTGATTAGTCATAGCAGACTTCACAAGCTGTACAGCTTTGTCTTAAGTTTTCTGGGTCCTTGTCCATGACAGTCAATGCTGCCCGCTTATCTTGACATCCCTTCAGGAAGGCATCACTAGCCACTATCAGTATGAATTCATCCGATGTATCTGGAAACCCATCAGCTGCTAGATCTTGTGCGCGTTCTGTGTATTCTTCAAGTGACTCTTCAGGAAACTGACGCAGTTCTTGTAACTGACGATGTATTACGTTTGGCAAATCTTTGCATCCAAACCTCTCCTCCATTTTCTTGCATGTAAGTTTGTAATTATCTTGCACAAACTTTGGTCTTGTTGTAAAATATTTTAATGCACGATCTCTAAGACATTCGATAGGTTTATCTAACCGATCTTGGTCAGACCATTCATATTTATTTGCAATATGGCAGAATTGCAGGAAATAAGGACGCCAGTCTTCCTTTCCAGTAAAGGTTCCCATCTTTGGAAGTGTTGGACCACTTGGTCTGTTCTGTCCATGTCCCGATGAATTGTTAACTGTTTTATCTTTCAATGTCATTTTTGGTTGGTTCATGCTAAGAATTGTTTGTAAGAACGCTTTATCACCAAGTCTTGATGTCGATGTGTCTTCTAACACTAATTTTCCCCTCACGTTCATCTATCTGTTTGAGTAATTCTTCTTCTTTCTCATTTGTGTCATTTAACAACCTCTGTATTTTTTGTCTGTGTTTTCTCTCAGTTGCTTCTTGTAATTTTTCAAATTCATGTATCTGGTTCTTAATCTTGACTTTGAAAACAACACTCATTTCACTCAGTTTTTGCTCAAGCTCGGCTTGCATTAAATTATTCTTTTCTGTAATATACAGAATTCTGCCTTTAATTCTGCATTATATCTTTCTAATTTCTTTATCCTTTCTTGTCCAATTGACATTGACTCTATCACTTTGCCTTCCTCAGCTCCATATTCATGCCCTTCTTGTTCTATTGTGACTTCTCCTTTTTGTATGAGTGGATCCTTGTGACTTCTCCTTTTTGTATGAGTGGATCCTTGTGACTTCTCCTTTTTTTATGAGTGGATCCTTGTGACTTCTCCTTTTTGTATGAGTGGATCCTTGTGACTTCTCCATTTGTATGAGTGGATCCTTGTGACTTCTCCTTTTTGTATGAGTGGATCCTTGTGACTTCTCCTTTTTGTATGAGTGGATCCTTGTGACTTCTCCTTTTTGTATGAGTGGATCCTTGTGACTTCTCCTTTTGTATGAGTGGATCCTTGTGACTTCTCCTTTTGTATGAGTGGAACCTTGTGACTTCTCCTTTTTGTACGAGTGGATCCTTGTGACTTCTCCTTTTTGTATGAGTGGATCCTGTGACTTCTCCTTTTTGTATGAGTGGATCCCACATGGTGTTTGGTATTTCAGGCATCAATTTCAAGTCTTCAAGTGTTAATGGAGATCCTTTCTCTTCTCTTAACTTGATGATCTTCTGTGCTCTTCGATCACTGATTCCTGTAATTCCTTTTAATTCGTCTAAGGATGCATTGTTGATATTAATTGGAGTTGTCATTCTGAATTATTTTGATTTTGTTTTTGGAAAAAACAACTCTATATGACAACAATCAACAATTACAAAACAAACAAAAAATGCAGACAGTGGCAACGTTTGTACAGTTGTCACACAAAAAGGAAAGTACATACAATCAAAAAAATGTTGCTCACAAAAATGATTCTTGACACAGCTGTGACATCAGAAGATCTGTCACACACAACTAGGAAAAAAAATCTATGTGAGAAAAAAAATTACAAACAAATAATAAATTATATGTACTATTGTACTCTCAGCACTTTGAAAAACAATAAATAAGCTTGTTATTACAAACTTCACAAAACGATATGTCATTCAAATATACTGACATGGAAATCACAAAAAATGCTCACAAAAAAGGTTTCCTGACACAGCTGTGACATCAGAAGACCTGTCGCACACAACTATAACAAAAATCTATGTGAGAAACATTACGAAAAAAAAAAAAAAATCTGACAAAAACAAATAAAGGTACAATTGTAATTGCAAAATTTCACAAAATAACAAATATTTCCTACTTCAGGATATGCACTATGCAATACAATATACTACACTTTCAATCACCTATTTCAATCACCTACTTCAGGATATGCACTATGCGATACAATATACTACACTTTCAATTAAAATAAGTAATGACAAGTGCTCGCACAATATCAGTACTTAAAATGATCACCGGAAAAATAAAGCCCGATAATCAGTGAATACAATGACAAATTTGTGAAAAATATCACAAATCTTGTCCAAAATAACAATTCAAAATACAAATAAATAATATTCCAACCACAGCAATGACATCAGACGATTTGAAGCACAGAGCTGCAGAAAGAACGGGGGGGGGGGTAATATATATAAAAAGGGGGGTCAATAAAGAAAAAAAATCCAGAAATAATGGACGATCTGGAAAATAAATATGGTAGATGTGACCCGAAATAGATCAACACGCCATTGAATGCAACAACGCACCATATATCTTCGCGGGAAGAAAGAAAAGCAAAATTTCTCTCCCGAAAAAATAATTGAACATTGGCGCGAAGATCTGTCAATCAAAATCAGTTTCAAATTCTGGAAAATCAGTGGAATCGTGCCGACTTCTGACACCACTGTAATAAATAATGTGTGTTTATACCTGGATAATATATTCTAGGTCTTTGGTCACCGGTGAACTGTCGTCAAGGATGGCAGTTGTACAACGTAAGTCTTGACAGTTCGAATTCTGGTGGGTGACTGCCGTCTAAATATATCTGTCTTGTCACTTCCGGGATCCCGGGTTGAGGTGTTCCGATTGTATACTATAATCATTATAATATGTATAAGTTCTAGCAGCAATCAAAGAAAAAAAATATGGCTGTAAAATCTAAGAGTATAAACAAAACATTACTGTGCAAATATCACCAGCTCTCTAAGATAGCAAGTGTGCCACCCAAATGAAGGGAAAATTGTATTACCTAACTAATCCTGCCATGCCAATATGACTGACGAATATAAATGCATAGAATACTTGAACAATCAACACCAGTAGTAAAAAGCAGCATAGGTGGTGTCAATGGTTAGCATGCTAGCCTCGAGTGCCATAGATAGGGTTAGCATGCTAGCCTCGAGTGCCATAGATATGGTTAGCATGCTGGCCTCGAGTGCCATAGATATGGTTAGCATGCTGGCCTCGAGTGCCATAGATATGGTTAGCATGCTGGCCTCGAGTGCCATAGATATGGTTAGCATGCTGGCCTCGAGTGCCATAGATTTGGTTAGCATGCTGGCCTCGAGTGCCATAGATATGTGTTGGAGTCACAGTTGCTTCAACCAAAGACTATAACATTTGTATTTGTTGCTTCTTCCCTAAGCACGATGCAATAAGGAGAAAGAGCAAAGACGGGTTGTCTCGGAATCAGGATAATGTGTCTGAGTGAAGCAACATGTCTACCCGAGAACTTTTGTTTCAGTGAGCTTGCACTATAAAATCCAATAAAGTGTGTTGGTCTAGTACAAAGGATACATCATCTATTCATCGAATATAACTCGCCATAATATAGCTGAAAAAGTGCTCATTTAGCGTTAAACAACATTCACTCAATCAAACTAAGCGTGTTGGTATAGTACAAAATAGACATAACCATAATTTCATCGAATTATAACTTGTTCTTGCCATGATATAGCTGGAAAAAATGCTCATTTTGGCGCTAAACAGCAATCACTTACTTGGAAAATCAACACCCAGTAGGTAAGGAAGACAAAACAGCAAAGACACTAAGCGGTTTAAAAATGATATTTGCTATAAAATGAGGGATGTGTTGGTTATAAGGTCACGAGTGCTTAACGCATCTCTCAACATTTATTTCAGTTGTATCTTATTGAACAGTTATACATCACTGACACGTTTTATCATTGAAAGTTGTGTATATACACGAATGGTGTGTGGTGTTGTTGAAACACAACCGCGTCGGTGGTGTAATGGTTAGTGTGCTCTCCCCCGAGTAGTAGAACGGAAGTTCGTGCCCCGGTCGAGTCAAACCAAAACACTATGCAATTGGTATTTGCTGCTTCTCCGCTAGGCAGGCAGTATTGAGGTGTTCCGATTGTATACTATACTCATTACAATATGTACAAGTTCTAGCAACAATCAAAGACAAAAAAAAACATGGCTGTAAAATCTAAGAGTATAAACAAAACATTACTGTGCAAATATCACCAGCTCTCTAAGATAGCAAGTGTGCCACCCAAATGAAGGGAAAATTGTATTACCTAACTAATCCTGCCATGCCAATATGACTGACGAATATAAATGCATAGAATACTTGAACAATCAACACCAGTAGTAAAAAGCAGCATAGGTGGTGTCAATGGTTAGCATGCTGGCCTCGAGTGCGATAGATATGGTTAGCATGCTGGCCTCGAGTGCCATAGATATGGTTAGCATGCTGGCCTCGAGTGCCATAGATATGGTTAGCATGCTGGCCTCGAGTGCCATAGATATGATTAGCATGCTGGCCTCGAGTGCCATATATATGGTTAGCATGCTGGCCTCAAGTGCCATAGATATGTGTTGGAGTCACAGTTGCTTCAACCAAAGACTATAACATTTGTATTTGTTGCTTCTTCCCTAAGCACGATGCAATAAGGAGAAAGAGCAAAGACGGGTTGTCTCGGAATCAGGATAATGTGTCTGAGTGAAGCGACATGTCTATCCGAGAACTGTTGTTTCTGTGAGCTTGCACTATAAAATCCGATAAAGTGTGTTGGTCTAGTACAAAGGGTACATCATCTATTCATCGAATATAACTCGCCATAATATAGCTGAAAAAGTGCTCATTTAGCGCTAAACAACATTCACTCAATCAAACTAAGCGTGTTGGTCTAGTACAAAATGGACATAACCATAATTTCATCGAATTATAACTTGTTCTTGCCATGATATGGCGCTAAGCAGCAATCACTTACTGGGAAAATCAACACCAGTTGGAAAACAAAACAGCAAAGACACTAAGCGGTTTAAAAATGATATTTGTTATAAAATGAGGGATGTGTTCAGGGGCGGATCCAGGATTTCAAGTTAGGAGGGGGGCACACTTGAAAAAATTGCGCCGAGCGGAGGGAGGCTCGAAAATTTTGGGGGTATTTCGTGTGAAAAATCACGATTTTACGCCAAATTTTTTGTTATTTTTTCCAATTTTAGGGGGGGGGCGCGAGCCGGGTGTGCACCCTGGATCCGCTCCTGGTGTTTGTTATAAGGTCACGACTGCTTAACACATCTCTCAACATTTATTTCAGTTGTATCTTATTGAACAGTTATACATCACGGACACGTTTTATCATTGAAAGTTGTGTATATACACGAATGGTGTGTGGTGTTGTTGAAACACAACCGCATCGGTGGTGTAATGGTTAGTGTGCTCTCCCCCGTGTAGTAGAACGGAGGTTCGTGCCCTGGTCGAGTCAAACCAAAACACTATGCAATTGGTATTTGCTGCTTCTCCGCTAAGCAGGCAGTATTGAAGTGTAAGACCAAAGACTAGTTGCCTCGGAATCAGTATAATGAGTCAGAATATGACGACAAATTTACACGCGGACTGTTGTGGAGCTGGTACTTTAAAATCCAATAAAGTGTGTTGATCTAGTACAAAGCGAACATCATCTTTTTATCGAATAAAAACTTGTTCTCGCTCTAACATAGCTGAACAAGTGCTCATTTGGCGTTAAACTACAGGCACTCACTCACTCTCTCTAAAATTGACAACTTCTGTCGTTAATATTGTATCTGTATCATAATTATTATTATGTCAAACATTTAACGTACCGCCAACAAAGAAAAGATGTATCCAACTACGTGGTGTGATTTCACCCGAGCCAATACATTTTTGCAGAAACCAAATCGATCATACTTTTTAACACAACAGCCTGCAATCTTTTCTCATAGCCTTGTCATAATCTAGAACATGGTCATTTGAATGCAAGAGAGTAAACCGGGATTCATCGGAAAAGAATACATGAGTTCGTTGTTCAACCTGCAGTATAATCCTGCTTGGCAACACACCAAACGTTGTTGGCGTCCATTAGTGAAGGTTGGACATGAAAATGCACGAGTAGACAGATTATTTATTCTATGAAGCCCCTTCCTAATTCTACTTATGACCTAAATGTCTACATGTTTTTTGGGGGGATTTTTTTTAAAAAGGTTCATGGTGCTTAACGCCACTTTATACAATATTTCAGTTATATCGTGGCGGTCAGTTTTATTGGTGGAGTACCCGGAGAAAACTACCGACCTTCCGTAAATCACTGACAAACTTCATCACATAATGTTGTATCAAGTACACCTCGAGATTCGAATTCACAACGTTAGTGGTAATAGGCATTGATTGCACAAGTACTTGTAAATCCAACTACCATATGATCATGACCACGACGGCCCCTCAAAACCTGCTTGCATAAGCTGGTTATGACAATGGAAGTGGGATACATAAATTATGATTTCATACAATTTACCGACCTATCTTTAAATAGATTTAAAGCTCTAAATCGACTAAATTTGTTTTTACAACAATCCTTTTTTTCATTGAATGCCAGACATATTTAAGGAAAAGGAAATGTGGAGCTACCTAAGGTGAAAAATGTTGTAATTAAAGGTTGCATTTGTAGTGGGCACATAAGGAATGTTCACTCCTTTCCTAGAAGAGCGTGCTTCACGATAAATCTAACGACAATATTCGTCAATAGAAACCTTACAAATTCTGTTTTGAAATCCGGTTTAACTAAGAAGCATTTTATTTTTTCTAAATATAAATTTAAAATACAACAGTGAATTTCACCAAGGCCATGACAGAGAAATTGTAAATCAAGATGTTGTATCAAACAATCGTGTCGTGTGTTTATCATACCGACAAATTGAGTTCTTCCATTTTAAGTCACACCTGAAAACACAATTTTTCATTTTAGTCACATGACAAAACATTTTTTTTAATTTTAGTCACAAAGGACAATACAAGCTTAATTTTACTCATGCATGACAACATACACTTCATTTTAGTCAAACTTAACAACACACACTTCAGTTTAGTCACACTTAACAACACAAACTTCATCTTAGTCACACTTAACAACACAAATTTAATTTTAGTCAAACTTAACAACACACACTTCATTTTAGTCACACTTAACAACACAAACTTCATTTTAGTCAAAATTAACAACACAAGCTTAATCTCAGTCACACTTAACAACACAAACTTCATCTTAGTCACACTTAACAACACAAATTTAATTTTAGTCAAACTTAACAACACACACTTCATTTTAGTCACACTTAACAACACAAACTTCATTTTAGTAAAAATTAACAACACAAGCTTAATCTCAGTCACACTTAACAACACACACTTCATTTTAGTCACACTTAACAACACAAACTTCATATTAGTCAAACTTAACAATACAAACTTCATATTAGTCAAACTTAACAATACAAACTTAATCTCAGTCACACTTAACAACACAAACTTCATTTTTGTCACACTTAACAACACAAATTTCATTTTAGTCACACAATACAACACATATTCAATTTGATTACGTATGACAAAAAACGTTTCAGTTAAGTCACAAATGACAACACAAACCTTCCATTTTAGTCACGTGACGATGTAAACTTAGTTTTATTCATACATAAAACACAAGCCTCATTTCAGTCACAGAGGACAACACAAACGTTTTATTTTATTACATGACATCATAAACTTTTCATTTTAGTCACACATGATAACATAAACTTTTCATTTTAGGACATATGTTTTGTTTTTTATTTTAGCTACACATGATAACATAAACTTTAATTTAGTAACACATGATAAAAAAAAGTATTTTAATGAACAAAAACGTTTCATTTTAGTCACACATGACAACATAAAGTTTTCCCTTTTGTCACACATTACAACAGGAACCGTTCAATTTAGTCACACACGACATCATACACTTGTCATCTTCGTCACACATGACAACATAAACTTTTCATTTTAGTCACACATGACAACATAAACTTTTCATTTTAGTCACAAATGACAACATAAACTGTTCATTTTAGTCACAAATGACAACATAAACTGTTCATTTTAGTCACAAATGACAACATAAACTTTTCATTTTAATCACAAATGACAACATAAACTGTTCATTTTAGTCACATATGACAACATAAACTGTTCATTTAAGTCACACACGACATCATACACTTGTCATCTTAGTCACACATGACAACATAAACTTTCCATATTAGTCACACATGACAACATAAACTTTTCATTTTAGTAACACATGACAACATAAACTTTTCATTTTAGTCACAAATGACAACATAAACTGTTCATTTTAGTCACAAATGACAACATAAACTGTTCATTTTAGTAACACACGACATCATACACTTGTCATATTAGTCACACATGACAACATAAACTTTTCATTTTAGTCACACATGACAACATAAACTGTTAATTTTAGTCACAAATGACAACATAAACTGTTCATTTTAGTCACACACGACATCATACACTTGTCATATTAGTCACACATGACAACATAAACTTTTCATCTTAGTCACACATGACAACATAAACTGTTCATTTTAGTCACAAATGACAACATAAACTGTTCATTTTAGTCAAACACGACATCATACACTTGTCATATTAGTCACACATGACAACATACATTTTTCATTTTAGTCACACATGACAATATAAACTTTTCATTTTAGGACATATGTTTTGTTTTTCATTTTAGCTACACATGACTTCATCTTGGTCACACAAGACAACACAACCATTCCATTTTAATCACACGTGATAATACAAACTTCATTTTAGTCTCACTTGACAATCAATTACTCAATCAAACTTTTAATTTAGTCACACATGACGACATAAACTTTATTTGAGAAATCACTCGATAATATATCAATAAATTGTTAATAGAAAAATACTTTGTATATAAAAAAGAATATATTAAGATAGCTAGATTTGTGACATTCTACAATTTCAAATGATGATAGTCAAGACTGGAAAAGATATGACTGTCAGGCAAATAAACCCGATTTGCCGTCTACAGTTATTTTTCCTAGAGATACAATGTATTCCCATTAAATTTAGCCTGTTAAAGTCACACGTAACAACACACACTTCATTTTAGTCACAGTTAACAACACAAACTTCATTTTAGTCACACTTAGCAACACATACTTCATATTAGTCAAACTTAACAATACAAACTTAATCTCAGTCACACTTAACAACACAAACTTCATTTTAGTCACACTTAACAACACAAACTTCATTTTAGTCACACTTAGCAACACAAACTTCATTTTAGTCACACAATACAACACATATTCAATTTTATTACGTATGACAAAAAACGTCTCAGTTAAGGCACACATGACAACACAAACTTCATTTTAGTCACACATTATAATATGAACTTTTTCATTTCAGTCACAAATGACAACACAAACCTTCCATTTTAGTCACGTGACGATGTAAGCTTAGTTTTATTCATACATAAAACACAAGCCTCATTTCAGTCACAGAGGACAACACAAACGTTTTATTTTATTACATGACATCATAAACTTTTCATTTTAGTCACACATGATAACATAAACTTTTCATTTTAGGACATATGTTTTGTTTTTCATTTTAGCTACACATGATAACATAAACTTTAATTTAGTAACACATGATAAAAAAAAGTATTTTAATGAACAAAAACGTTTCATTTTAGTCACACATGACAACATAAAGTTTTCCCTTTTGTCACACAAATACATATACAACTTAAAAAAAAAAAATTAAAAAAATTTAAAAAAAAAAGGAAAGAAGAAGCTGAGAACAGCTATTGAATGGGACTATGGTATTTTACCCCCTTCCTCAATAAAAGGGCTCCCAACTGATACAAATGTGTAATGGAGCCGGTAAGACCATTTAACTAAGGGGGAGGGGGTATTTCTTTTTCATTTCATGCCACTGATTTTATAATACAATAATCTGTCTTTACAGGGGTAAAAAATAAATAACTTGCGTAACTCCACTTTTCAGCAGTGACAGAAATCAGTGTTGAAATCCAGAAAAAAAAATCCTATTTTACCGTATAAGTGGTTATTTTGGTGGGTATTTAATTTTCGCTTTCTTCGCGAGGATGTTAAATGCGCGAAAAATGAAGTTCACGAATTATTATTTCACATTCAAATAGTTACACAAGTTATTTATTTTTTACCCCTGAAATATGTATTTGTTTGGGTATGATTTTAATAATTTGAAGTAGAGGCAAGCTGAATACTTCTTTTTCATTGAAATTTTGACTTCAGTTCTAACCATTCAATCATCTATTTCTCAGTTTGATTTTCTTTTTGAACAGTTATTTACCATCAAATTATTTCAATGTTTCCATATTCAGATGGTCGTTGTGCCATTTTTACGAAATAATCCGTCTGCTGTTATGTTTTTTCAGCGGTTTATATTTCCCGCCAAAACATTCCGGGAAAAATATTCGGAGCGCATCTGGGTTTTTCATTGCAGGTAATCCATTCGTAAAAAGCCCAGGGTTCCCGTTCTTGCACTTCCGTCTTATATGATGTAGCTTACCTAGAAACGAAGCTGCTTCGCTATTCTCGGCGAGATTTCTTGGAAAAGATCGACGTACCGACTGAAATTCGAACATGGGCAATTAGGTAAGTGTCTTAGAAACAGTTTGATACGACAGTGCCATATGTAGACAAGGTAAAAAGTGTAAAAAACACGGGGGTTTCCCAACCGAGGTGAGCGATATGGCACGAAATATGAAAATGGAGTTGCTTACCTTCTCTCTTATACTGTATCAGTCGAAAAACTGTGGACACAGAATACACGTATTATTCATGATGTATAACGTCTACTGATATTGTCAAATGAAGAAAAAACGAATGATTATGAAAATTTTGAAAAAGGAATGATTTATATGAAAATTTTGAAAAAAAAGGGGGTAGTAGAGAAAAGGGGGGAGGAGGAAACGAAATCCATGCCCCATGCGCCTGTGAATGCAGGTGTAAATTATGACATCCCAAACACACACAAAAATAACCATCATATGGTCCTATATAAAATGGATTGAAAATTACGTTAAAAACAAACAAAGCTTCAACCTTTAATTCTTATTCTAAACCATACGTTTATAACGTTCTTTTAACGTTACGTTTGGTAACGCAACACCTTGCGCGACGTCAATGTATTCCTATTAAAGTTAGCCTGTTAAAGGTTGCTGCCTGTAATATAAGCTACATGTTTAAATTTGGCATAGCATTTTATATTGTTGCTTGTTGCCCTGTTATTCCATCCCTTTTATTTTTTTTCTAAATAGAATAGTGTTTTAATTTAGGGACGGACCATTTAACTTGAAGGGGGAGGGTTTATGATTTTTTTTCTAAAAAAATATTCTGATTCGCAATGTTGCTGAAGAAAATATTCTGATTTTGGTGGAGGAAAAAAAAAAAATCTGATTCAGAGTTTTTGTCATATAACCTAATGTTAAATTCTGGAAAAAAGCTCAAGATTCGGAATGATCCTGCAATAGAAAGGGTGCGCTCGGGTAGATGACCTTTTACACATTGTTAATGCAATGTACTTAAATGTCATAAAGTCTGTCAACAAAATCAAACTGATATTTAAGTGAAAGGTGTTGTTGATCTAGAACCAACGTAATTTTCGATAGTCAGTATAACTCCATTGTGTTGCACCTGTTTGTATTGCAGGGGTTAATGTGCTTTGATAAACAATCAACATGACACTTTTATCTCCAACGTAGCTGTATTGCATCTTCTAAGACAAAATGTGCACAATTCGATGAAGGTGATGTTATGTTTTTTTTTCCAAAAAAAATATTCTGATTTTGGTGGAGGAAAAAAAAAAATAATCTGATTGAGAGTTTTTGTCATATAATCTAATGTTATATTCTGGAAAAAAAATTCGCGCTTTGCCCGACAAAAAAAATAAATATTCTAACTCTCGTGTTGTCCGAAAAAAAAATTCTGAACGAAACAAAAAAACATAACCCCCCCCCTTTCAAGTTAAATGGTCGGTCCCTTACGTTTCCAATACTGTTATTAAGATTTCCTTAACTTTCATTAATCTTGCAATCAAGACAGATTTTAAGCTTATCTTCAAGAATATTTCATTTCTTCCAAATCTCAAATGTCGTGGGTATGTTTACATCTGCACGTTTCAATGACGTAAGCCGTAAGGGTTATCACTTCTTATTAACTTGCAGATATTAACCTTTATTTTGCTGTTTTCATCAAACTGAGAAATATTTCTTCTTGACAGTAATGATTGACATTATAATCAACAACGTGTTTACAAGTAATCATCACATTTCAAAACACAAAAATGTCAACAGCGGATCCCGACCGAAATCTAGGCCTTGTCGTGGATCTAGCATGCAAATGTCACTCGATAATATATCAATAAATTGTTAGAAAGATACTTTGTATATAAAAAAGAATATATTAAGATATCTAGATTTGTGACATTCTACGATTTCAAATATGATAATCAAGACTGGAAAATACATGGCTGTCACGCAAGGAAACCCGAGTTGCCATCTACAATTATTTGTCCTAGAGATACAATGTATTCCTATTATATTTAGCCTGTAAAATAATCTGAATCTTTAAATTTCGCGTAGCGTGTTATATTGTTGCTTGTTGCAGTAAAAATCGGATAGCCCTGTCATTCAACTCTTTTATTTTTTTCTAAATAGAATAGTGTTTTAATTCAACTCAGTTATTATTGCATATCAAAAGTTGTTTAGGGCCATTTTAAGGTTGAGCCATAAATTGGAATTTATAATAATATTAAAAAAAAAGTCAGAAATCAAACGGGCACAATTTGTTCTCCTTTGAATGACAATAAAACGACGAAAAAACTTATTTGACATTACGAACATCAATGTTGTCTAGAAAAATGTTGATTACATGATAGTCCATCAGCTAGACCCGGAACAAAATCTTGGTGCTGGATACCCCTGATGACCGCATTTTTTTGGCACAAATCGAAGGATAAATATATGTAGAATATTTATTCAAGTGTTGTACTCAGCTAATATAAGCGGGAAATAGTACAACAGGCGCAAAATAGCAGACAAAAAACAAAGTCGAGCATTACCATCAGTTAACGTATACCATTTCGGTAATGTCATTTATATATGTTTGTTTTATGTCATTAACGCTAGAAAGATGATAATCATACACGAAAAGACCACTTGTTGTGAATTCAGAAAAAGGGGGGGGGGGGGAGGGTGATTTTACCATATTACTTCAAAATTTTCACCTGTTGAAATAATTTAGTGTCTACAAGTTCTTTTATTGCTCGATTCTTCATATTTGCAGTAAATACTGTACTTCCCATCTCTCTGAGATTAATTTAATGGGAGTAATTCTATATATTTGACAAAAAAAGTGGGTCTTTGTGTTCAAGAACGTGGAATCAAACAATCAGTACTTTTTCCTAAAACTATGATTTCACGTTTTAATCTTCTTCCTCGTCGTCACTTTTACTATCTCGTTCTAATAGAGAATCTCTTTGATTCTTGTTTTGGTAAAGATCAGAGCTTCTGCAGCCATCTGTGCATGATAAACCTTGTGACATACAATAATAACGTTTTGTGGCGCCGTTTGCTTTACACCCACAACTAATGAGCAGCATCAGTGCCTCAGATGCAGGCTGCTAGTCCATCCAGTTTACAGACAACATATATTTCTCTATCACCTATCCATGTTTTTCTGCTTATGATAGACCGAATATCGACTGACAGGTGAGTTTCCAAACTGCTGCCTGAAAATTTGCTCTTTGTGTTTCTGCAAAGCGTCTTTTGTAGTTGGTAGCTGGTGACATTGGGTGGTTTATTTTATTTACAAAACAAAAGGAATCGTACCTCATTAATATCACCAATTGACGGAAAAGCGTAGACAACATATAGGACATTTTCCACATCTAGGAGGAGACCGTTTGGAATGTCAAAACTATCACCTACTCTACAAAGTGTTTGGCGAACCATTACTAGTTCGGCCGAACCAGAAAGGATTTTTAACAGTACAGCCAGATCTACACGTTTCGGGGTTTTCACCTTACAACGAGTGACATCGTATATGATGTCCAGTACAAATTATACAACACGCCTATCGGTTGCCTCTGACATTTCAACCGATAAGCTTGAAATGGGTCGATCTGATTGGTCCTCAGTCAGAACCCATGGAATCAAGCTATACAATAAATTCGGTATGGTCACAGATTGCTCATTTATAAAGCTACCAGTCGGGGCCATGGAACTGACGACTTGGCATATGAGAAAGTCAATCTCCCGATAGCTTTTGCTGTATAATACACATGTCGGGATATCCCATCAACTTTTACGTCTTCTGTAGGGGGATCTTACACTTCGAAATCGCTAGATTTGTTCTGCTTCATGAATTTTAAAGAAGCTTCACTGATCTGCCCTTTAGGAAAGTTATAACATAAAAACTACATGTGTATATATGAACTGTTCTCATTTGATAGCCACAATGAAAGTTTGCTTCTGAAGCATTTTTCTATCCTTTTTTGCAAATATAAGGACTTGTAATTTGAGGTCTCAATGCCTTCGTCACTAAGAAGCTGACGAAACCGAGACTAAAGCTCTGACATAGTTACCACTTTCCATGATTTCAAAACATTTGTTTCAATTCCGGAAGCCAAAATATCAAAATATATGTCAAATTTTACTGATTCCTCATTGCCTGATATATTTTCCATGTTCTCATTAACTTTGTAGAGAAGCCTTGTCAGTTTTTGTATCATGTTTTATGATATAAAATACATAACCCAATTCCAATCTTTTCACGAGAAAACGGTCATTTGGCACAGTCCACTACGAGAAAACGCCCTCTTCGGTCAAACATTGGTGTAACTGTTCCCGATATTTTCTATCAGCAAATTACTTGTCTTCTAAGTAAATAACACATTTTGAACGGTCATATGTTCTAGGTAATTTGTTTGGTTTACTTGTGACTGGTACTTTGACATTGTCGTCCATTTTGCGTTTCAGTGGATATTTCAGATTACGTTTGCTGGTACACGTTTGATAACATCGCCTGTGGTATGCGGTCCAGTAGTGTTTTAGAAGATTGTGAACAAGGTAATTTCTTATTTCGGCTGCATTTCTAAACGTCTCCCATGTCTACTCCAAAGAATTTGATAGATCGTCAGCTTGACCAGTACTGTGACAAAGACTCTCTTTCCAGTTTATCTATTTCTCACTTTTCATTTCATTTTGTCTTAAGTGTAATTTCACTGTCGTTCATTTTGAGCAAGGAATTGCGCTATAGAGACAAAGAAAACAAAGTATGTAATAGATATAAATAAAAAAAAATATACAAAAATACCAACAAGAAAAAACTAAAATATAACAACAAGGTACAGGAAAAAAATTAAACATTAAAATTGTAGAAAAATAAACCCTCCAAAATGACAAAATAACCTCAAAATGTAATTATAAATCTATATCACCAAAAACACATTTACAAATGAACAGAGTTAACAAATGATAAAAGAAATAAAATTACCTTCAAAAAGTATAATATAATGACAATTACGTGACAAATCAATAACAAAATGTGCAACAACAATGGAAACAAGTGTTACGATATCAAAAATAACAAAAAACCTACAAAACTAGTCTGTCGACATCAATGATCAATAAGAAAAATGAAATGAGAAAATACAAACCAAACGCACCCTAACTAAATAAGGGTAATAACAAAATTACCGAACTCCGAACAATCTTCCAAAGGGAAAGTCAAAACTCATAAGTATATAAACAGACAAAATCAGTCAACAACCGGAAAACTGTGAAAACCGTAATGACCCTGACTTGGTACAGGCATTTCTAAAGAAACGGTGGATTAAATCAGATTTTAAAGCGCCAAACCTCCCGCTTTCATTACGGTTCAAAGGTTCAAAGAGACCAAAGTCAAACAGACCAAAACAAATAAACCACTAATTGATTACATTCTGCCGATAATGATCTAAGCTGTTATCTAGATTGACAAAATGAAAAATATTTGTAGTACAAAGCAAACAAATTGACACAAAAAGCCCAGAACACGAAAAAAAATCACAATCAATTTGTAATATGAATCCGTATCGGTTAGAACTCGAAAATCCGGAAATATTTAGCTAAATGGTTAAATTCTGTAAAAAGCGCATTTTGGAATGATTAATAGTTGTAAAAATATTTAAATGTAACGATTAAATCGAGCATGATGTTTTCGTGATTATTTGACATGTTTTACGATTAATCTCGTCCAGTTATGTGTGTAATAGTATACACTTATTGACTGGGTATGAGGGTACTAGCACTTTTATTATCCCCAAGGTACCAACTATTTTCCGAGGCAACGCCGAGGAAAATAGTTGGTACAGAGGGGACAATTAAAGTGCTATTACCCGAATATCAAGTCTATAAGTGTTTTATTATACTGAACAACTGTGCAATTCAAAATTCTAAATTAGGTCCTTTTCTGATGGATTTTTAGTCTACTTTATTAATGCTATTTAAAACTAATACATTTTCATGTGTGCATTTGAAGAAGAAATTAATTTGTTTAAAAACCATGTGATTAAAGTGCTGTTCACCGGCCGGTGAATAGTCATTTGTGCTATTCACCGGTGAATAGTACTTTTCAGACAAATTGAATGAAACTATGGAAATAGTATTTTTATTGCAATAAAATTTATATAGAAAAAAGTATGAGAAGTATAATAATTACAAATATGCTCTTTTTAAGCACAAGCACACTACATTTTCGAGAACGTATATCTCTTATAAAAATGCGTTTTTTTTCCAAAGGATATGGCGAATTACGCTATTTTACCAACTATATATCATCTAATTTTGAACATAAAAGCAGCCATGTGTACGAAAGGTTATGCAAACTATTGAACCCCACTACGTATGCACACGGATAGGTAGAAAAAAAGCTGAATTTATACTTTTTTCCGCGTTTTGAATTTTAGTACAACACATGGAAATTGACAATTTAGATATCAAACTTTAATTTCATGCAATAAAAATGCGGTCTACAGGGGTATCACTCAAACTTTGTTATTAGAGGCTTTTTCAGACTTGGCTGATGGACTACGAATCATATGGTAGTGATCGGAAGTCCAATTACAAGATTCACGGAACAACACATTTTCATTAGATAAGAAATTATCACCAACGTATAACTATTCCGCCATAATACATTTACCCTTCAGGAATTTTATTAAATTAGATGTTTGTTCGAACTTCGTTCAACAAGATATGATTATAATCTAACGATTATGGAGTCTCCCAAACCGGCCACTGACAACAAGTTTAAAAAATAAATCAAAAGTTACCTTTGAAATCGAACAATGTTGAATTTGTGGGGTATTGTGGCTGCCATTTTGAAAATGGCGACCGGTAGAAATTTTTCGATGTCACTGAGGAATCAATTCGGGACATCATAATCTACCTACATATGAAATGTCGTTGAAATCGGACAATGTTGAATTTGTGCGGTATTGTGGCGGCCATTTTTGAAAATGGCAACCGCTAGAAATGTTTCAATGTCGGGAATAAATTCGGGACATCATAATCTACCCACATATGAAATGTCGTTGAAATCGGACAATGTTGAAATTGTGCGGTATTGTGGCGGCCATTTTGAAAATGGCGACAACTAGAAATTGTTCAATGTCGGGAATCTATTCGGGACATCATAATCTACCCACATATCAAATTTAGATGATATCGGACAATGTTGAATTTTTGCGGTATTGTGGCGGCCATTTTGAAAATGGCGATGGTAGAAATTTTTCAATGTCAGGAATCAATTCGGGACATCATTATATACCCACATATCAAATTTTGATGATATCGGACACTGTTGAATTTTTACTGCCCACTTGTTATGCCGTGTTTTGGCAGCCATTTTGAAAATGGCAGACATTTTAAAAATTTTGAAAACGCTGAATTGCTCCTCTAATGATGACCTATCACTATGTCAAATTTTATGTCTATATCATTATCCATTTAGAAGTTATCAACATTAATGTATGAAATTTCAACTTTCCCATTGGATTCTATAGTAACCCCCACCCCATTTGAACCCTTCAAAATATGACTTTGACCCCCTTTACCACAAAGCTGAAAACTTTAGGATCAACTAGAAACATATATCTAAAACTCCACCAAGTTTCATGAAATTCTGTCCAGTAGTTCCTGAGATCTGCCGTGGACAAGTGCATGTGCCAAAGAAAGAAAGGAAAAGAAAGAGAATAAGAACTAGAATTGCCATTGCAAAGCAATAGCGGACATCACCCACCCCATGGCTCCCAATTTGAAAAACGATGACGATTATCAATTCGCAAGACCAAGATCTACTTGGAAACCAAATTTTGCCCAAATCGGAGGATTTTTGTATTTTGGCGGCCATTTTGGATTCAAAATGGCCGCCATAGCAAACCAAAATGATCGCCATATGGTGCAACATGTCTTACTCCCTGTAAACATCCATTTCCATTGAAATCTTTTCATTTTTGAATTTTTAACAATTTATTTTGATTTTATATTGGCAGCCATTTTGAAATGGCGGCCATTTTGAAAATTTAAAAAAAAAAGAGCACAACTTTGAGTTGATGATCTATTTTTGTGTCAAGTTTGAAAAGGATCCACTGTACGGAGTGAATTTAACATGTTTTGCACCTTGGTTACCATGGCAACGGCCGCCATTTTGAATTTTTTCAACCCGCCAAAAGCTGCCACACACTACGGTGGAGATTCCTACAAAGTTTCATGAAGTTTGATGATAGGAATCCAAAATTTATTTAAATCCCCTCTTTTTTGTTTTCATGGCAACTGTGGCAAAGTTTGTCCATTCGATTCCGATTTTTTTGGCTTATCTCGTTCCACTAGATGTGGATGTTATTCCTATTAAGTTTCATCAATTTCTGTTTGGCGAGTAATTTACTATGATCATTTTTGTGTTTTTCAATTTTTTAGCATTTTGGCCGTTTCCATGGCAACGGCAGCCATTTTGAAAAAATCAACCCTTGACAGCACAACTTCACATGGCATATGATATTCCTACAAGGTTTCATAAAGTTTAATTAAGGGATCTCCGAGAAATAGAGCGGACAAAAATGTGTGGAAGAATAATAATAATAAGAATAATAGAATAACAATACATCACCCGACAGCAGTCGGGGTGATGTAATAATTAAACAACATTATTAAGGAAACACTGGTGGAACGTGCTAAAGTGGGTCACGGGTCACTGTAATCGGGCGGCTGTATCGAGAAACAGATACGCTGTTGAAAAAACTGTTGATACTCATAAAATATTGATAAATGCAATAACATTGTATGTTTGTCTTCAAGAAATATGATAGACAAAACCATGTGTGAAATTTTATGACGAAATATCTCCGATTTCTATGTAAATTTACGAGTTGAAGTTGCGGCTGTATCGAGAAACAGATACGGTGTTTGAAAAAACTGTTGATACTCATAAAATATTGATAAATGCAATAAAATTTTCTGTTTGTCCTCAAGAAATATGATAGACAAAACCATGTGTGAAGTTTTATGACGAAATATCTCCGATTTCTATGTAAATTTACGAGTTGAAGAGGGGAAACGCCCACAGGTAATTTTAGCGATGTATTTTCGTCTTGGACAAGAATAATGAGCGTCCTGATTGGATGACCGATTTAAAACACACTGACTCCGCATGGTAAAAAGATGCATGTAAAAGAAATCTATGTTATATTTATTCATTTGTTTGATTCTGGAATATTTGGATCAGTGGTTTAAGCAAGAAAAAAGGGGGAAAAAAGGGGGGGGAATTTTATTTGTGAATTCTACAGTTAAATAAATGTTATGTTTCGACAGTTTAAAGAGAAAAATAAAAATTTGTTGCGACTAAAGCTTAAATCAGCGTTAAAAATTGAATAAATATCAGTGGTTTTGTAAATGAGATTTATTTTAATTAGAAAATCTGAATTTAATATTTAATGATACAATTGTATATCCCTTGGGAGGGGGAGGGGGGCTATGATGAAAATTTGAAATAAAAACACAGGACTGAACTTTAAGGAAAAATAAGATGCAGGATTAGTTTTTTATTAAAAAAATCCAGGACCCCTGTGTCCATGAATTTTTTTTTTAAGTTAATAATATGAAATATTGACATCCACACTTGCCTTTTGGACAGCACATTTCTGTGTCCACATAATAATAATAATAAGAAACGGAGCAAACGGAGCAAAAACAATAAGTCTCCCAAACGTTGTGTGGGAGACTTAATAACATCCTTCGACATCCAATATGAGATCAGATAACATTTCATTCGTATTCTACCGTCCAACCAACGTAAAACTATTTTGTCCAATCAGACAACAGCTCAAGAATCGGAATCGTCCTGCAATGGAAAGTGTGCGTTCGGGTAGATGACTTTTTGCACATTGCCAATGCAATGTAGAAATGTGATAACTGTCAACAAAGACAAACTGATATTCAGGTGAAAGGTGTTGATGATCTAGAACCAACGGATTTTTCGATTGTCAATATAACTCCACTGTGTGCATCTGCTTGTATTCCAGGTGTTAATGTGCTTTGATAAAACAATCAACATGGCACTTTTATCTCCCACGTAGCTGCATTGCATCTTCTAAGACAAAAAAGGTTCACGTACACAATTTGATGACTTAGATTTTATGCAGGGAAATGTCAATGTATCATACACATCAAATTCAGCACACGTATTGTTTTCCCTACAGAAAGTAAATAGACGTCTAAGACACCGAAGGGGCAATCAAAAATGACAATCCAGAGAAACTGGCAACATATGGTACACAAGACGAAGACAAACAAAGCAAAACGCAACCTAATATGTGTTGCACAACACCATACGCAAACAAACACAAATAACGTAAAAAAGACATGGGTCACCCTAAAAATAACTAAAGGTAAGAACGAACCGAATGTACTTTTTATGTGGAAACCTTAACGGACATCACAACACGGAACTCAGAACGTAAAGATACATAATAGGATAACACAACACACTAAAAGATGAGCAAACACGGACCTGTTATTCAAGGTGATATTATTTGTAGTCTCATTTAGAATTCCGGACTGTTAAGTGATCAATGTGACAATGGATGTTTCTTCCACCAATAAAACTGACCGCCACGATATAACTGAAATATTGTTGAAAGTGGCGTTAAACACCATCAACATAAACCTAACCTATAAAGTAGACTAAATTAATTTGTATTGTTTGTTTGTTTCTTTGATGGTGTTTAACGCCACTAAGGGGAGCAAAGTGAGAGCTGTGATTTTACTTAGATTGATCTTCTTTAATACCAGTTCGATTTCTTTTCTAATTTACGTTTACATGTTTAGTTTAATAATATATTATTGTATATAAACAATAGGATTGGACAGCAAGTTATACCAACTTATATGAAGTCCCCTCCTTACAAAATATACACATGAATTAATGACAGCAAAACAAAACACAAACAATAGACATTTAAAATTTTGACACCGATGAGAAGAAAGTAAGAAGTACAAGTGAAAAATTGCTGACTTATCCCTAAAATCTTTTAGATTGGTTTATGAAAGTTCGAACTTTTCCAAATATTTTGGAGTTGACGTTATAACTATAATCATCGTTCCCAAAGAGTAAGGTTTCAATAGTGATATTGATATCGTCACAATTACTAAGAAGTGTTCTTCTTTCGTTCAGGTATTTATAAAGGACATTCCAGAAAATAATGCATATCATCTTCAAAAGAAGCACCACAATTACACATATAATTATTTATTATATGCATTCTTGACAGATCGGCATTGAGTGAGCTGCATTGGTGTCTAAGTCTAGTATGTAATATATTTAGTTTCCGTGGGCCTTCATTATAATACTTTGGGGTTTTATAGGTATCATCCTTCACTCTATATTTAAACGAAGATAATGTAGGAGAATTTCTTATTGATATGTCTAGATTGTTCCAAAGCGAAACGGCAGATGGAATAAATGAGCTTGCTGATGTTCTCAGTCTGCATCTGGGTGGAACATACTTCTGATTATTTCTAAGGTTATAGTTATTTACATCTGACGTCACTGGAGGTAAACAGTTAAATAAATAAGAAGGGAATAATTTGTTATGAATTTTATAGAAAATAGTTCATTTACGATTTTTTTCGCCGATTGGCTAAAGTTTCCCATCCAGTCTCAAAATATAATGAATCCTTACTAGCAAATTTTGTCAAACCTGTTACAATTCGTGACGCTTCTAATTGTATTTTATGTCTCGTTCATAACACCCATCCCACACTTCGCATGCATATTCTAGTACTGGTCTGATAAATTAAGATAAATATTTGACAATGCTTGCTTAGATCAAATAAATTTTAATTTACGAAGAACGTTTACTTGTTTTAATGCTGATGTAGCTAAGTTTTCAATATGTACAGTCCAGTTTCCATCAGATGCAAATGTTATACCCAGATGTTTATGATTATCAACAAGCTCAACTGATTCGTCATGAAATCGTATGCTTAATTCATGAATATTCGTATTATTTGATAGTATAAGGGCTTTAGTTTTATTAGGGTTAAAGTCTACAAGCCATGTTTTTGCCCATTGATCCAATATTTGTAAATAATTATTTATCTCAATTTGCATTAAATAAAAATTTTGCCCAGAGTATGACAATGAAGTGTCGTCAGCAAACAGTCTCGCCAATTTGCCTAGGTTATCTGTAATGTCATTAATATATAATACAAATAATAATGGTGCAAGTACAGATACTTGAGGTACACCTGCTTTGACAAGACCAGAATCTGATATTCATTATTTACAAACACAAATTGCCTTCTATCACTTAAATAATTTTTAAACCAAATCAAAAGGTTGCCCAATATCCCATACGATTTTAGTTTCTTAATAAGCCTCTCATGCCAAACTCTGTCAAAAGCTTTTGAAATGTCACAAAATATTAAAATAGTTGACAATCGTTCGTCCAAATTTTAACATACTCTATGATACATTTCTAATAATTGGTATACAGTAGAATGACCATTAATGAATCCTGATTGATAGGCATATAGAAGCGAATGTTCAAAAATAAAATAATATGTATACTTATATACAGCACGTTCCATCACTTTCCCTATACAACTTAATAATGATATTGGTCTATATTTTGAATTATTACATTTATGGTTATATACAGTATTATAAAACCATATAATTTGTTTTTTGTGATAAATAGAGCATATTATATGGCTCTTTCCGTATCACATCCCGTATCAACCCGAAACACCAATATCATCTCGAGAGTTTTAGCTCGAGGGATGGTATTGGTCGAGGGTTGATACAGGATGTGATACGGAAAGAGCCATATCATATTATGTTTATCATACTAGTATACTTAAACATGAGAAAGTCTTGTTCTGTATTATGAACCTTTAGTCACGTGATCAATATCATTTTAAGGGGTATGATAAAGAGGTGATGATATCGATATCAGTCACGGCAGACAAATACAGTCGTAATGTTCTTTCAGTATTATATATGAAAATTTCCTTTATTTAGTACTAAGTATATGATAAATACTGAATATTACATGTCAAAATCTGCATCACATGCCGTATAAACCCGAGAACCCTATGTCACCCCGAGGGCCACTGGCCCGAGGGGTGATATAGGTCGAGGGTTGATACTGCATGTGATACAGATTTTGACATGTAATGTTCATTATATCATATATTTCAACCATGCCTTTGATAATACATGTATTTAGATATTCACTATATTTCTATCTGAATAGAGTTACTTCCCCTTTCAAATTTATCATTTTTTAAATTTCTTTCATATGCATTAAAATTATTATATTTGTAAGTTTTGGTCCAATTCTAATATTTATAAACATCCATAACAATTCCAAAAGTCTGAAAAATCTATTGTAAATTTTTTATTTTTATGATTAATTTGAATTTTTTGTAACCAAATCTTACCTAATGTAACACTTTTCAAATTTAAAAAGGTATATAACGCGGCCTTCGAAGAAGACACCCATACGATATAGGGTATGCGATATAGGTCTAGGGGTGCGATATAGGGTATGCGCACAGGCACTTGTTTCTGGTAATTTTGTTTTACCTAGATACTATATATACTACAAGGTACGTAACCGTTCATTTGTAAAAAATCTAGGTCATCGCGATTTTCGCGTTTTTTCAACTCGACGGACGCCAGCATGGAGGAATGGCCTACATCATCTGAAACTACGATAATTTATCTACAAAGTGATGTATAAAACACCTACCTTTGCTGAACCTCAACAATGCAACAGACCTTTTCCCACGGGTCAGTTATCAGCTTTCATCATCCAGTTGGTCATCTGGCAAGTTCTACCCCGCAGTGAAAGAAAAAATAAGATAAGTTGTAATAAAAATGCTATTAAAAAATACTGAGATGTAAGAAAATTATATATATTGCATTCCAATAAAAAAAATTAATGAAAGTGTTTTAATTTCTTAGAATAAAAGTGTAGTTTGAATGCAAATCTGTGGCTATTTTTAGAATTCAAAAACTTGTGAACTTTCTATACAACCTCGGGGTTTTTCCCTGAAGTATATCAACAGGACTGAAAGTCTTATAGGCGGGAAAATTAATACAGCATCACATGTTTCTTTTTGCATCTTCTCCATTTTGATGAAAAATTATAAAAATAAACTTCAGAATTC
Organism: Bathymodiolus septemdierum; assembly: GCA_963383655.1. Classification (NCBI taxonomy): domain Eukaryota; kingdom Metazoa; phylum Mollusca; class Bivalvia; order Mytilida; family Modiolidae; genus Bathymodiolus; species Bathymodiolus septemdierum. Next base: position 27,105,839 of record OY726522.1, on the reverse strand, counting down.
CATCTTGCTAAATGTAATGAGAAACTTCGGCCAATCAAATACTTTACCTGAGTTCGACCTTCAACTTTTCATTCACTGCGGGGTAGAACTTGCCAGGTGACCAACTGGATGATGAAAGCTGATAACTGACCCGTGGGAAAAGGTCTGTTGCATTGTTGAGGTTCAGCAAAGGTAGGTGTTTTATACATCATTTTGTAGATAAATTATCGTAGTTTCAGATGATGTAAGCCATTTCTCCATGCTGGCGTCCGTCGAGTTGAAAAAACGCGAAAATCGCGATGACCTAGATTTTTTACAAATGAACGGTTACATACCTTGTAGTATTATATATAGTATCTAGGTAAAAAAAATTACCAGAAACAAGTGCATGTGGGTATGCGATATAGGGTAAACGATATAGGCTTGGAACAGTCATTGATAATGCATATACAAAACACCTGTATTTTAATCTAAATTTATGATATATCGTCATATTGCACGGCATGATTTCATATTGAACGATTGTCCATTCTATGCTGAAACTTAGAATCCATTTCCGGTTGGTATTGATCGTATATACAAAATGTATTGATTCATCTCCTTACACACATGTTGCTGTTTAGCTCGCATCTTGCAATGCTCGCTATTAATTTGTACACACCGAATTAGTACAAGTATCTATGATATTAAATGGGTAAGCTCATGTGCTTTTGAATTTGAAAAAAAACAAGAAACAATCTCTAAAAATTGATCCAGGTACACGAAAAAACTGGGAATGTTAAATGTATTAAAACAATTATAGCACTTCATTTTGTGCAATATGATGTGTTAATGAATTTACATTGACAATGTGCAAAAAGTCATCTACCCGAACGCACCCGTTCTATTGCAGGACCATTCCGAATCTTGAGCTGTTGTCTGATTGGTTAATATATTATTACATTGGTTGAAATGAAATGATATCTGATGTCATATTGGATATCGATGGGTGTTATTGAACTAAGATCGAACTAATTTTAATTAAATTCGCGAAGGTGTAAATAAACGTTATCTAGGGAATACTGAAAGGGTAATCAGAAATGGACAATCCAGAGAAACTGGCAAGACGAAGGGGGAAAAACACACAAAAAACCAACACAATGTGCGTTGGCCACCACTCTACGCAAGCAAATACAAATAACGTAAATAAGACATGAACCCCCCTACAAATAACTGGAGGTAAAGACGAAAGGTATTATTGCGGGATAGATCGACGCTTGTGGTAATTTCTTGTCTAATCAAAATTTGTTGTTCTGTTAATCTTGTTATTGGACTTCCGATCACTAGCATATGATTTATATAATCAACAGTTTTTTCTGTCATTTTGTTATAGTTCAAAGGAGAACAAATTGTGGTCCCTTATTGCTGACTCTTTAAATATTATTATAAATCCAATTTATGGCTTAACCTCAAAATGACCATAAAAACAACTTGTTTATGCAATAATAACTGTGCTGAATTAAAACACTATTCTATTTAGAAAACATAAAAGAATTGAATGACAGGGCTAGCTACGCTATGACAAATTAAAGATGCAGATTATTTTACAAGAAGAAACTTTAACAGGCTAAATTTAATAGGAATATATTGCATCTCTAGAAAAATTAATTGTAGACGGCAAATCGGGTTTCCTTGCATAGCAGTCATGTCTTTTCCAGTCTTGACTATCATATTTTGAAATCGTAGAATGTCACAAATCTTGATATCTTAATTTATTTTTTATATACAAAGTGTGATTAAAATGGAATGTTTTTGTTGTCATGTGTGACTAAGATGAAAAGTTTATGTTGTCATGTGTGACTAAGATGAAAAGTTTATGTTGTCATGTGTGATTAAAATGGAATGTTTTTGTTGTCATGTGTGACTAAGATGAAAAGTTTATGTTGTCATGTGTGACTAAGATGAAAAGTTTATGTTGTCATGTATGACTAAAACGAAAAGTTTAAGTTGTCATGTGTGACTAAGATGAAAAGCGTTAACGTTTTGATCATTTTCCTTCTTCCTAATCAGCGCATTCTTCAAAATGAACTGCATGTATGCAAGCTTTCACTGTCAAACAAATTGATTTTCACACTTGACTATCATTCAGACTGAAGAAAAAAAGCATTTGATAAACACACTGAGATTGATGCTTGTATTTGTTTCACATTTAAAAAAAATGTAAAGATGTAGATCTACAAAGTTAATTTAGTCCATAGAATGCACTTAAGAAGACTTATGTCCGAAACGCTTGGAAAATGGATTTAGTAATAACAGAGCATTTCCAAAATTCAATCGGAAATCGAGATGTATATTATTTAACCGTATTATGTCTACGATTTTTTGTTACTTTATAATGATTTTATTGTCAATATTGATTCAATTGGATTGGGAACAAGTTTTTACAATTTACTTGTCCCTCTCCATACAATAAATAGCATACATCAAATGTACAAGTTATATAAATTATAATTAATAAACTAAGCAAAAGTATGTTATAAGCTATAATTGTTGTAATAGTTAACAGAAGAAAAATAGAGGGAAGTGGCGATAAAACTTATGAATTGTGTGGAGATAATATCACGGGTGAGGATAATTATTTATTAAATCTACAAGTTTGTCGAATAAATTTATGCACGGATTTGAACAATAAAGTAAATAACTCTTCACCAATTTGTTTACATATAATAACGTTATCAAAACTGTTAAACAGAGAAGTAACTATTGTGTTGATAAAGCGGACACTCAAGAAAAAAATGAATAGCATCTTCAAATAAATTACCACATATATCTTGCATTACTTGGATCATCCTTCAAATTTACTCTACATAAATCTGTATTAAGACCAATGAATCTATGTCTTAGATTTTTGGCATTTTTTACATATACACCACAACCGTAAGACCTGTCTAAACCGAACCCCTTTGGGACAGAAGAATTTGCTCTGTTTAGACAGGTGTTTGGTTTACACAGGTAAAATTTACATAGACATTTAGTAGATGGGACTGTACAGTCTGTCTGGTTTAGGCAGGTTTTCGGTTTACTCAGGGTTTAGTAGATAGGACGAAAGTCTGTCTGGTTTAGGCAGGTTTTTGGCTTACTCAGGGTTCAGAAGATAGGACTGTACAGTCTGTCTGGTTTAGGCAGGTTTTTGGCTTACTCAGGGTTCAATAGATGGATTAAAGTCTGTCTGGTTTAGGCAGGTTTTCGGCTTACTCAGGGTTCGGTTTATGCAGGTTTTCAGTTTACTCAGGGTTCGGTTTAGGCAGATTTTCGGTTTACTCAGGGTTCGGTTTAGACAGGTTTCCCTGTATATATAATAACAAGGAATTAAACACATAAAGCCCGAGATGCGATGTTAAGGTTGCTTCCGTGAGTTTAATATAGCATCCGATACACATAGAAATCATCGATATTATACACTTATTGAGTGGTATGAGGCAGGACCGTCTTAACAGCAATATAGACCCCGGGCAAAGCAATGCACTTCGGACCATATCTACACAACCACTCACAGGGAAAACAATGTAATTGTCGATAGAATTAAACATAAATGTATTGTATTGGTACTTCCAACAAAATCAGTGCATAAACATTAAAATACATGCCGTACACAACATGCATAGATTTGCACATGGGGCCCCTATGCTAGTGGGACCCCCGGGCCACCACCCAGCGTGCCCATGCGTTAAGACGATACTGATTTGAGTGTAACAGTAAGTTTATTGTTTTTAGCACGAAACCGATGGCAATAGTTGGTGTTGAGGGGAACAAACATATTGCTTTTACCCGAATATCCATCTACATGACGAATCCTTCTGATGATGAGGTCAAACTAATACGTAATACAATGGGTGAACAAATAACTCCTACTGCATCTCATAAGGTCACATGAACTTATAGAATACACAATAGATAATGACCTTCCATTGATAGTATATGCCCACAAATCACATTAAACTAACAGCTGTGAGTGTGATTGGTATAACTCTCATTGTACGTCAGAAATTGCAAAATTATCACATTTTTACAAACAATGTTGATTGACTATTAGGACAGTTAGCGTTTGTCTTAGGATCGACTAAAACTATCCCACGTACATGGTATGTAGCACTGGACATTGACCATATAACTATCTGGGAGACGTCCACCACGAAGCATAGTACGTGACGTCAACAACTATTATTTTCCGGTCAAATCAATATTTAATGGTGAGATTTTGACCTTACAAACATGAAAAGAAAATGATAAGACATTCAATCCAACTTTATAAAACCAAAACAAATAAAAAACAAAAAATCATCAAATTTATAAGTACGACGCAAAACAAAGAACTCGTGAATATGTCGCATACAACATTTTCCGTTGTTTAACTAACATTTGTACTATTCATTATCATTGTAAAAACAAAATAACAATAGATAGTATCAGCAGCAACTGAGTTCACCCCTCCCCCTCCGGTTTTTGTTGGGTTTGTGTTGCTCAATCTTTAGTTTTCTGTGCAGTATTTTGCAGTCATTTTTCCTTTCGACATTGCATTGTCTCTACTTGGATATATTCGGGTTATGATTACCCCTTTGGTATATTCAAACATTTCTTTTCAACACTAGGTATCTAGACTTCTGTTTTTGGTTGGTCGATTTCTAAAATTCTTCTCCTCTTAAACTGCTTGGCAAAATGAACTGAAACTTGGTATAAAGCATCTATGGAAGGTCGTCTATAAAGATTGCTCATTTATTACAATATATTGCTTCCGATTAACAGAGGTTACATGTTATCGGAGGTATACAAGCACATTACTACTATAAACGGGAAGGTTGGGATTCAATTAACCGGTTTAACAACTCCGCCATATTTCTGTGCCTGTGCCAGTTTGTGCAACCCAATCAAGGAATTCCATTGTCATATTTCGTGGTCTTTTTTGGGTTCAGTGATTTGTATGTCATGTATCTACTAGAGTAGATACGTTGTATTAGGAAAATGGGGCATAGTTCATAAAGGCGTTTATTTCACAACGAAGCATGTCAAACAGGTTCATATACGTTGTAGATGCACATTTTATTGATCAAATTGAAAAAGAAAAAAAAATCCTGGACCCAAGTGCCTGTGCATGATTGGGTTATGTCATAGTTTTACCATCAAAGACATGATTAGCTTTCAGAAAGTCAACAATCATATGAACTAACTCATAACCACAACACTTTTGCACACAGGGCGTTTTTTTTTCTTTTTTTTTAAATATTTCCATTGGTATTTACTAAACATACGTGTGTTTACGGCCCCGTAAAAAGCCCTGCTGTATTTTCCGTAAATTTGGAATGAACAAACTGATCCCCCCTTTTTAAGTTGTGTTAAATTTTTTAACCACCCCTCTTTCAACTCCTTCAAATCTTTTGACCCCCCCTTTCCTGATTATTGTTAAGAGGCTTCTAATTTCATATGTTGCTACAAATTCCCTTTAACAAGGATAGTAGCTCATAAGAAATGGAACTAAAGGTCCTTCTGTATTCATGAAGGCAACCACAACCACATCTAATGAAAAGGATACCCTTAAGTCACTTTGTTGTAATTTTTTGTCTTCACAGTCTTCAACAAACCAGGAGCTCACTATTTAAAGAAGCTGCATCAAGAATTTTTGCCATAAATACAATATACTATTACAATAGTTTTTTTAATATATTGAAATATTATTTTAATCATCAGTTTCACAATTAATCTCAAATCAACAGTATTATGATAATAGAAATCTGCAAATTAAAAAATACTTTATCATACAACAAAACAATTGAGAAAGTATTCATAGTGCATTCTATTATAAAATTTCACAAAATAGCACCATGGTGCTATATGGGCCTTGACAGAACACTGCATATCCTATGTTCATGCATTGATCTGTCTCTCTGGGTTGACTCTGGAACTGTAATGTAGTGAATCAGAAAGCCTCGTTCCTATGTACATTTGTACTCTATACATATATATTTATTTATATATAGTGACAGTTTGATATTTGGCAAAATGTATGACAAGGAGACATTTTTTTCGGCTGAATATATTTATTTTCATTTTACATGCAAATAGATTTTATCTATAGTGTATGTTTAAAAAAAATCATGACCTCCCTGCTTGATCAACCAGAAAAGCCGTGACCACCCCTCTATCAATTTCCAATTTTTTCATGACACCCTCTACCTTTTTGCCGTACCCCCCCCCCCCCCCCCGGAGATAAATAATGACCGGTCCCTTATCATTGAATTTTATGTACGCTTGATACAATTAGCGGATACATTAAAATATTTATAGATACAATATTGGTGTATTGACGGTAAATATACAATTGATGTGGCGAGGCTTAAAAATGGGGAAGACTTTAGTAGGTCCGGTAAGGGGCGTGGCTTAATAGCTTTATTATGATAATGTGAAGTGTTATTATGACAGGGGTGTGGCTTAATAGCTTTATTAGGCTAGTGTCAAAAGTGTTATTATGACACTGTCATAATAAAGTAAGTTTATTTCAACCCATTTATTATGACAAAAAATAACCCAATTGCAGGATAATATACAATTATCAACCTTGTAAGTGTGGTATGACGGCTTGTCTTCCAGAGAAAGATAACGTCACCCGAGGATGGCATAAACATTCGAGGGGAGACAAGCCGTCATATCACATTATTGCAAGGTTGATATTTGTTTTATTACATCGAATATCCTACATAGTGCCAACTAGTGGATTATTTCCTCGTCTGCCTGGGGAACAAGTTTTTCATTCGCTGCCATGTTGTTGTGTACCAAGTGAAGTAACCGGATTTAGAAACACGCGAGGCTCACAAGGGAATTTCTATGGGGTTTTTCTCTCGTGCGGTTGATATAACCATGCGACCTAACGTCGAACGGTTGATCGAACGGAATGTCAAATGTCATGTGACGTTCTTTAGACTAATCAAATTCAAGATATCTATGAGTATGTAATAAAACGTTTCTACTCATCTTGCCAAATAACACGGGGCTTAGCCGTCCGTCGTCCGCATTTCTTAAGGTAATTTCGATAGCTATTTTTATTTGCATCTGCAACGGTCACCTGCGTCTACACTTCCAGTATATATTTCTTAAAAAGTTAAAGTAGATTAACAAAAAGGTCCAAACCAATAAATGTTTACAAACAATGCCTTCCAAGAAAATAAGTACTCTTTTTATCATAAACCTGCATATTTTCAACCATATAGCTAGAACTTTTAATCTGAATAAAGTATATTGATTATATTTAACTCTGGTAACTTGAATCCGGCCCACTAGTTATATATCGTCTGCAGAGTGTGTACTGTCATATTGATGTGTGTGTAAAATTCTGATCACACAACCGTGATGGAAGTGACAAATTTTGGGGTTCTAAAGGAGTTATCGATTTTTCCTGGCGTCTCTCATCTGTGTACTATACAAATCACTTGACACTCAGAAAAGTATGGATTGTAAACAATCCAAGAAGAACATCGGGTATTTATATGTAGATATTAAAAATCGAGTTGACAGTTAATGCCCCGTGATAGACTTTAATGAATATCAAATACACAGAAAAAAAATGCAACATTTTCTTTTAGCCCATCGAAAATACCTAAGACCACCATACTGACTTTTCACAGTCTCCACTTTTACTAGTTTTCTTCAGCAACCGATTACACACATGCAACAAATTTACGAATAACACTTCTTTAGCATGGGACTAAATTTTTGCTGAGGGTGCCATTTTTTAAAAATCCTATCACACGGCAGGTTATGGGTTCATGCCGCTTTCGTGTCAAACCAAAGATTATCAAATTGGAATTTGCTGCTTCTCTGCTAAGCACACATTATCAAGGAGTAGGAACAGAGACAGATTGGTTCGGAATCAGGGGTAATGTGTCCGAGCGAAGTGACATGTCTACTTACAGACTGTTGTATCAGAGAGCTAGCAAAATAAAGATCCTATGAAGTGTGTTGGTCTTGTACAAAGTGGACATCATCATATTTCACTGAATGTAACTTGTTCTTGCCATGATATAGCTGAAAAAAATGCCCCTTTTTAGCGTTAAACAACAATCATTCACTCACTCACTCCTACTTGGTCATTTCACAGATTAGCAATTGCTCAGTCAATCTTACAATTTCAAATCCTCTGATTTCGATCTTTGTTTTCAATAATTGCTCTTTGCTTTCAATAATGAAACCCCACCACGATGTAACTGAAATATTGTTGAAAGTGACATTAAATACCATAAACCATCAATAATGAAACAAACTCTGCACAAACACCACATTTTATTTTATAAATAATAACACATTTAAAGTCAGAACACACACATCATATTACTGTGTTGTACACAAATGTTTACACAAGCGGTGGGAATGATTTAAGAATAATGATTAATATGTAAATAATCATTTGTTATTAAGTAAATGTCTCAATTGTAGGATTTTAAAGAATTGTCTCCCTTGTCATTTAGTAAATGTCTCAATTGTAGGATTTTAAAGAATTGTCTCCCCTATAACATTTAGTTTATACTCTAAATAAAATAATTGATAAAAAAAAAAAGAAAAAAAAAAAGAATAAGACAAAGGCACAACACATTGTTGGATTGTGAATAAATCATAAGTTAACTCACAATTCTACAAGGAGAAATTCACAATCCTATGAAGTGTTGAGTCTTTCATCCTTTTTATTTCAGTGGACTACCTGCATAAAATGAGTATGTCATCACACTTTCATACCAACAAAGTGGCTATTGTGGTTGCAGATGCATGGGATTGTGTTCAAAGGGTTAAACATCCCTCTAGAGTCTAGACACATATTTTGAAAAAGCTAGAACAATATGGCTTTTGTTTTCACCAGATTATGAGTTTTGAAATAATACTGACTCTCAGTCAAAGCTCAATAAGGAAAGGATTTCACTCATTATTTCCACAAAAAAAAACCAACCAGGTTTATTACTTCGGAATGTATCATGAAATGGCAAGAATAAGGGGGGGTAAAGCAATACAAACTGGTACAACATTAAATGAAATGAAATGTTTGTCTACTCTATGAATGGTCTCAATCAAATACTATAGTAACAATGATTATGACTAGATGTTTGTTTTTTTACACATGATTGTTGTGTTCAAGTTCAAAAACATTAAAATACAGTCTAAACTGGTGAATTCTAATGTAAAAATGACTCGCCATCAAGTTTAAAAAAAAAAGGGGGGGGGGGGGGGCTTAAAAAATGGTGACTTTCAAAATATTTATACATTGTAATTTCTGGTTACTTCATTTCAATTTTCTATCAATGAGTCAGGATTATGTTCTTCCCCTTCGGCAATTCTAAAGCAATCCGTAAAAACAAGCCTACGGCAGTTCTAATGCAGTCTGTAAAAACAAGCCTACGGCAGTTCTAATGCACTCTGCAAAAACAAGCCTACGGCAGTTCTAATGCAGTCTGTAAAAACAAGCCAACGGCAGTGCCGTCTTAACACATGGGCACATTGGGCAGTTGCTTGGGGGCCCAATGAGCATAAGGGCCCCATGTTAATCTATGAATGTTGTGTACAGCATGTTTTTTTAATGTTTAAACACTGATTTTGTTGGAAGTACCAATACAATAAATATATGTTTAAGTTTATCCACCCTATACATTTTTATTCCTTTGAGTGGTTGTCTAGGTAGGAGCCTCAGTGCACTGCTTTGCCCGGGGGCCTATAATGCTGTTAAGACGGTCCTGGCCTACGGCAGTTCTAATGCAGTCTGCAAACACCAATATTAACATACAAGACTGTAAATTACAACATCACTGAACCAATATATATAATTTTGACATAATAATCACAGAATCTCAACAACAGTAAGCTGTTTTAACAATTATTGCATATTATATAGGTTAAAAGCAAATTCAACAAAACACTGGTTAATAAATTCTACCAAATTCAAAAACCATCTGTACTGTACATTTTCAAGACAATTTCCACAATTAAGATAGAACAATACTAACTGTGGGATGTTGTCATTTGTCTATACAGTACATTTGGCATAACCATGAGAAACTGTCAGAAAAACAATATGTCCATAGAGTATTAAATCTATATATATACATACTTGTAGAAATGACAGCAACACATGGATTTTTATACAAAATACATACATTGAAAAAATGCATATACATTTCAATAATCAGAATTTGTTGTGACCTTTGAATAAAAGAAAGAAAGAAGTCACAGTTTAAAAAAAAATACATTGTTTATCAAAAGGATAAGTATGCCATTTTGTCACTTTGATTGTATTTCATTAACAAAAGTCTTCATTTTATTCATTGGAGAATTGAACGATCTTCATGATAAAAAATAATAATAAGATCAAGATTTGTTTGATTTTTTAGGTCAACATATTCACTATATTGTATCTCAATCAACTGGTTCCTTCCCAATGTCATTAATTGGTTCATTCCCAATGTCATTGACTGGTTCCTTCCCAATGTCATTAATTGGTTCATTCCCAATGTCATTAAGTGGTTCATTCCCAATGTCATTAACTGGTTCATTCCCAATGTCATTAACTGGTTCATTCCCAATGTCATTTACTGGTTCCTTCCCAATGTCATTAATTGGTTCATTCCCAATGTCAGTAACTGGTTCCTTCCCAATGCCATTGACTGGTTCCTTCCCAATGTCATTAATTGGTTCATTCCCAATGTCATTAAGTGATTACTTCCCAATGTCATTAACTGGTTCCTTCCCAATGTCATTTACTGGTACCTTCCCAATGTCATTTACTGGTTACTTCCCAATGTCATTAACTGGTTCCTTCCCAATGTCATCAACTGGTTCCTTCCCTATGTCATTAACTGGTTCCTTCCCAATGTCATCTAATGGTTCCTTCTGAAAGTAATTAACTGATTCCTTCCCAAAGTAATTGAATTGTTCCTTTCAAATTATTATTTTTCTGATGCCATGATTTGCTATAAATGGCATGCAACAAGTACGGGTTTATCATAACGATAGTTAAAAAAATATCTTTTCGTAAAAGTGACGAATAATTTGACTTTTAAAGGTCCAAATAAAAAAAAAATAAAAAAATAAAAATATTTTGAAGGTGTAAACAGTTCGTCTCTCTATAGGTTTTATTTAATTTTTTCAGTTTGTTGAACTATGCAGACATATTTCATCTCGATGCCATGTTCACCATAATAAAGGTGCATTAAAACTTTAACAAATTGTGTTTGTCTTTGTTATTGTCTTTCATTGTGTGAAATACGTCACCAGTTTTGTGGACAATGGCATTTGGGTAATCATGGTCAAACTCATCTTATGAAAAATTGACATCAATCAAGTCTTAACTCCTAGGCCAACTCTATTTATCCAAAACAGACTGGGAAATGTTTAAAGTGACATTTGTTTTTTTACCATTGCACATTATTTTGTTCATAAACTTATACTTCTGGTACTGCATGCAAATCTGTATTTTGTATTTCCTCTTTGAAGATCTTTTTTCCAATCACAGTGCGTTAGCTGAGGAATTCCCTTATACATACATGTTGAAGTAGCTAAAATTATTGTTTGTTTTAAAACGAAAGTCTATTGCTGAATGGTAAACAAAGTCTTGATACAAGAAATATTTGCAAGTAGGGAATTGTTCTGCTAATTATGAGAACCTTGATAAGTAGTCAATATTTAATTAAGTCATTTGTGTTTGTAAAAAGCAATAAGATAATTTAAAAAGTAAAAAAAAACTCCAAAAATGGAAATAAGTTGAAAAATCAGGCAGTCAAATAATTAAGAGTACTTATGGTACATTTACAGAGCATTTCAACCTTCCTCATAGATTTGTCATCAGATATTTTACTTTCTGACTTCTAAGGAAATCATGACGTTAAATATACAACAATAAATACAGTATTCACAATGAAACAGTCTCAGTATATATACCCCCATCATCGATAAACCGTAGCTGATCACGCTCTGATACTCTCTACTCATCTATCTCTCATGGGTCAGCTGACAGAGAAATCCTGGTAGTCATGAATTATTCAAGAGTCATTCTAAAACATTTTGATTAGTTCCAACACTATTTACAGCCAATAAAATCAGTTTTAAAGACAACAGGATTTCATTACAAATTAAAATAACGAGAGGTGAGGAACATTTTACAATTACTCTTTTTTGTTTTTGGTTATTGATGAGGAATACTATATTGGCTAGACAGATAACATCTTTCATAATCTGTTTAATCCGTCAGACAGGAAAATTTGAGTGATGTTATGTTGTTATGGAAACTACTAGCCACAGATCAATTATGAAACAAATCCGGAACGATGGATTTCAAAATAACCCATGTGTTGTTGAATGGAGAGTATTGTAACATGATCAGACGGGGTTACTGACGATGACATACCCTCAGAAACATGTACAATAATATTACAAACTAAAACAACAGAATGGTAAACAATTACATGTATTACAAGTTATAAATGAAGGCACAAAATAGATCGATATCTTGGGGAAATAAAATGAACCGATGGCAAACTCGTTCCTTGTTCAGAATTTATCAGAATTGTATTAATTGACCAGATTCTTAGTCTCTGACTGTTAAGATTTTAGGACAAAAGGCATATATATACAAAATTATAGGGAAAGAATAAAACTTACAACCTCTATATTTTGTCGACAGAAGTATAAAAAAAAAAAAAAAAAACATCACAAAAAATGGAAAATTATCAGTATAAACCAATAAAAAATTGTTGGTACTTGAATTTAAAAAAATGTATTTTTAATATACAACAAATTGGAATGATTAATAAGATAACTTATATGAAAAAAATATACTAAAAAAATAAATGTAAAACAATAAAAAAACAAATTAGCACTTGACAATTTAACAAATAATAAATAATATATAAGTATGTCACACAATTTACATTACACAAACAATATTGTTCACCAACCATACATGTAGGATTACTGTAGAAATTTTATCAAAGGATTTTTATTCTCTTATAGATTTGTAGAAAAATCATTAAGAAGTACAATACAATTATTATGATAATAATGAAAAGATGATATAATTTAAGTAAAACATTAAAATGGTCATACACAAAAAAAACCACATCAAAACAAAAATGTATACATTAAATGACAATTATACACAATGTCAATGTTTTGTTAGATTTTCGTTTCTATTTATAGATATATTAAAATGAAAGTTAGAAGCAACTGGTATGAAAAACAACAACATCAGTTTGTTCAAATAGTTGTGAAACCAATCATCACAAACATATATAGGTACATATACTCCTTAACAATGAAATAAAGTAACAAGATTGTTCAATAACAATGTTATCTTCAACATTCTTACTATTTGGAATGTATGTATCTCTAATGCAATAGTCATGACTAGTTTAAATACTTTCCAACATAAATATTGTTTCTACACTTTTCATGAACATAAACCATAAACATGATCTTATGATTTACAATAATCAAGGTAACCATGGTAATAATGAGTATTACTCAAATTTTTGTAAATTTCTCTTTCTTTCTCTCCATTATTTTCTTTTAATATCAAACATACTATTAATTGAAGAAAGTCTATTATTATAAAAAAAACCAAATTGAAATGAAATATGACTTTTGTCCCTTAACATTTTAAAGCAGACTTTAAAGAGATGTTTTTGACCTCTTACCAACGACCTTTGTCTTGTATATAATAAGACACATGTACTATGAAGTAACAATTTTGATAGCTTCATTGACCAATTGGTTTCCTGATTTGGGAATCAAAAATATCAAGCCTTTTAAATTTAGCTAGCAACAGAGGAAATACATTTGATTATACCTATCAGTTATAAATACAGCAGTTATCTATGATAAAAACCACAGAAATATATCCCATTGGACGTTAAAATGTTAAAAAATGAAGCTTGAGATTGGATTTTTCTTATTGTCTATAATTTGGTACTTGTATACACAATCTGATCAGGGCTGTCTAAATGTTCAAAACTACAATGTATACGCTTGTCTCTGCCATTCAGAATCTCTACCGTTGACTTTGTTGGTGCAGCTATATATTGACTGAACATATCTCCATTAACAATGGTTCTCACTGTTCTTGACCAGGGCCAAACCCGCTCTAATCTTGCTTCATTTTTACCTGATAATACAAAGAAAAATCTTACTAAACATTTTATTATTTCCAATTTACTTAAGAAATAAATCATGGAAGCCAGAATGTGTTTTGAGTTTTAACATGGATTGGCGGATATTAGTATTTTATCCCGAGCCAGAGGCGAGTGATAAAATTTACTAATATCCGCCAACCCATGTTAAAACTAAAAACACATTCTGGCTTCCATGAATTATTTCGATTCTGATATGTCTAAGAGTACAAATACAGTAGTATACTTTGATTGGAAGACGGTAATTTATATTTACGCTTGCGGACAATGTCGCACACAATTTATGCTGCCAAATTCGAGCAGACGATAATTCATCAACATGTACATTTACGATGGGAAAGTCAGTCACATGCACCGGCGCATGTGCTAATGAGATTATACCCAATCGATAAATCGCTCGTTTGTTTACAAAGCAAAAGAAGGACGTCATGTTAGTATTACAAATAATGCTTCCTTCAAAAGTTCAATGTTTGTTAAATGATATGACACTCAAATGGTATGAAAAGTAAATTTCACTTCCATTTAAAGTCCTGTAGAAATGACACATTCAATATCTTGGTCTTACTAATCTCTAGCAGCATCACAATACCCAATTTAACTTTAAGTAACCCCCCACCCCATGATCATATGCTTCCCTAGAAACAGTTGGCAGTCATTCTTAATTTCTCAAAGAACATAATTCAGACTGATTTTTTTTCCTATATAATCATCTGTAAATCACGAATGGGAAATTAGATTTTCTCTGACTAGTTTGTTCCACCTCCACTGAATATGTATAATTTTCAGACCTGTATCACTGATATTTTAATAGCTTTTTTAAAAAAAAGAATGAAACCCAATTATTTATTGGACCATAATAATATACCTGTTATTGTTGTAACTTGTCCATTATCTAGGAGTATTGGATAGATTGTTTCCGAGTCTGCTGCTGCCAGGAACATGTCATATCCTGTCCTGATGTCTGATGGGAAAAATGTCACCTCACTAACAGAAGAACCTGTAGTTACCTCATACAATTTCTGTATCTTTCCTAGAAATGAAGAAGAAACAACCTAAGATTCAGTGTTCAATATTTGCAATTTCAAAGCAATTTTATACAATACCTTTGAATGTATTGTACATCAGAAACCAAACTAAACAGTATATTGAATAAAATAGATCATCACCTAATGTTTGGGGGTGGTCGTGGTCGTATGGTAGTTGGATTTACAACTACCTATGCAAACAGTGCCTATCACCACTAACATTGTGAGTTCGAATCCACCTCACACGATGTTACTCGATACAACATTATGTGATAAAGTTAGTGAGTGACTTGCAGCAGATCGGTAGTTTTCTCCGGTTTCCTCTACCGATAAAACTGACCGTCATGATATAACTGAAATATTGTTGGATTTTGATAGTGCTAGCTCACTGAAACAACAGTCCATGTATAGACATGTGGCCCCACTCGGACATATCATCCCGATTCCGAGCCAACCAGTCTTTGCTCTTTCTCCTTAATGCTGCGTGCTTAGCGGAGAAGCAACAAATACCAATTTTATAGTCTTTGGTTTGACCCGACCGGGGCTCGAACCCATTATCTACCGCACTCGAAGCGAGCACGCTAACCATTACACCACCGATGCGGTTCATAAATGATACAAGACTTACCATTATCTGCTATACTGAACACTGTAACATGACCCTGTTGTAAGTCAACAAACACCAGATTTCTAGAATCAGGAGAAACATAAGGTGTACCCTTTATTGAGAGATTAGATATGACTGTGTCTGTTATGTAGTCCATAATCAACTGTACTGGTCTCTGACATTCTACTATGATGTATCCCCCTGTAACATTCAATGAGCAGTGTTAATAAAAATGTAGATATCAAATTTAATGTGCACGACATGTTACTGGGAATAACTTTTATCAGGTACGCTCAAAATCTAAAATGATTGGAAAGCCAAATAATTATAAAGTGTTTGAGAGCAATAAAACCAAAGGGCCTAAAAACAGGATATCCAAAATCAGCTAAGGTCACGTATGCCTGAGGGAGGAGAACCCTTGATAAAAATAAAATACTTAGGAACTGTAAATTTCAATAATAAATATATCTAATAAACTTTTATGTACATGTATAAGGAGGGGCATTGGTAAACATGAAAGATGGATAAATAAAAGAATGGATGAATAGTAAATTCGCTTTAGTTCTAGATATTTGAAAATCAGTAATAATTTCCATCAGTGAGAACATTTATTTAGTTCTACAGTACAGAACAGAAAAAAATAATTTCAAGAAATGTAGAAATTTAGACACGAGTGGAAAATCTCCAAATTATTGCAAACAAGAAGATTGACTTTCATTTTGTATGTTTTTGAGAAGTTATTTCCCCCCTTTCTACCACATCCTATAAATTATTTCTATTCTGATTGTTGTTTAACGCCAATTCAGCAATTTTTCAGCTCTATCATGGCGAGAACAAGTTAATTTGCAATGAGATGATGATGAGGTCCGCTTTGTACTAGACCAACATGCTTAGTTGGATTTTGATAGTGCAAGCTCACTGAAACAACAGTCCGCTGGTAGACATGTCGCTCCACTTGGACACATTATTCTGATTCCGAGCCAACCAGTCTTTGCTCTTACTCCTTAATGCTATGTGCTTAGCAGAGAAGCAACAAATACCAATTTTATAGTCTTTGGTTTGACCTGACCAGGGCTCGAAAACCGCGATCTACCACACTCGAAGTGAACACGCTAACCATTACGCCACCAATGTGGTACTATTTCTATTCTGTACTACTATTACAGATATACAATCTCATTAATCCTCAATAGGTAGTTAACTATTGCTAAATACAATATCATTGCATTCTTTAAATCAGGTTTTTAATTTGTGTGCAAAAGTAAATTTTATAAAAAAGTGGTGCACAAATGTAATGTTTTTTGTGCACAAATTTACTGCACCGATGTCTAGATTTCTCAAAATTGTGACTAAAGTATGAAATTCTAATTTTAGCTGGTATGTTCAATGAAAAAAGTCTTACATTATTTCTTGGAGAAATTTAAGCCTGATAATTAAATAATAATTCCAACAAATTATGACATCCTTCTAATGCTTCGAGTCCAAAAAATAACATTGATCTATTTTGGCCTGATAATTAAATAATAAATATACAATTACCTATAGGTACAAAAGCTAAACTCTTTGGAATGCAGTCTTGACCTTCAAAATCCACGGCCTTGGTGTACCTCATTGATTCAAGGTCAAGTTTAAACAATCCTCTCTGTTTATTGTGTATTACATATCCATGTTTAAACTTGTGGTCAAGGTCATTTTGTGGAGGTATAAATATGTCTTCAACCTGTAAAATAGTTGTTAAAAAAATCATGCTGGAATTAGTTTTAAGCAATATTTATTAGCAATATTTATTTGACTATATAATAATTATAACCGATGAAGATTATTTCAGGAAAGCATCCTGTGTATTAAATTAGATATTTATGTCTTTATCATTAATCATTATCATTAATCAAACCTCGTTAATCTATGTTTTTAATGTATTCCTTGAAAAAAATATCTGGACCAAAAAAAATCCCTAAAATCAACGACATTGCCCGTTTATGTTATCACACGATTGTGGTATACATGTACTCAGTTTATCATATATGATTTATCTTACTTTCAATCAACCTTAAAAAAGTATGACAAATAATAGTATCGCCACGGAAACTATTTTAGAAGTATTTAATATCTTGTCTTCCCATGACAAAAGTTGATGGTGAGATCTATATTTGACAGTTTTCTCACACTTTTCTAATAGTAAGTATAAAATTCTATGTGAGAATTGTAACTGATGACACACTGTCTATTAATAAAACCAGATTTCTATTTTAAAATTTTGAATAAATTTTGAGATCTTGTGCTTTACATGATTAAATATCACAAGAATAACAGTTTTGATAAAAATAAACATGATGTTTACAAGTTTGAAATTCAGCTATTTTAATTACCGTAAAAAACAAATGTGAGTGACAGATGTACATTGTATAACACAGCTTTTAAACTGTGGGTCAATGAGTATACTGTTGAGAGAAAAATTGAGTATAACAGAAAAATTCTACTTCTAAAACAAATGTTTGATAAATAAGTTTTTTTAACTAGAGGCTCAGTGGGCTGAGCCTGTGTCGCTCACCTTTCATTCTGCTTTGAGGAAACTTAATACAAAACCTTCCATACATGTAGATGCTTGCTACCAAGTTTCGGTTCATATGGTTAAGCAGTTTCAAAGGAGAAGATTTTTAGAAATCGACCAATCAGAAACAAGAATTGCATGTGGTGGCCATGTTTGCTAACCGATCTGGACGAAATGAGCAATCTTCATAGAGAACATTCCATAGATGATTCCTACCAAGTTTCGGTGGTAGCCGCATTTGTTAACCGATCGGGACGAAATGAGCAATCTTCATAGGGACATTCCATAGATGCTTCCTACCAAGCTTCGGTTCATTTGGCCAAGCGGTTTCAGAGGAGAAGATTTTTAAAAATCGGCCATTCAGAAACAAGAATTGCCTGTGGCGGCCATGTTTGGTAATGGATCATAACAAAATGTGCACTCTTTAGAGAGGACCTTCCATAGATGCTTCCTACCAAGTTTCAGTTCATTTGGCTGAGGGTTTTCAGAGGAGAAGATTAAAATGTGAAAAGTTGACGGACGACAGACGATGGATGCCAAGTGATGGCAAAAGCTCACCTTGCGTGAGCTAATAACAATCCTAATCAACCAGACATAATTTTTGTATATTGTTTCCATATGCACAAACTATTTGACAGCATCAATCATATAATAGATGTCGGCAAATATTTGATGACCTTCAATCGCTATCAGAAAATACATTATATAAACTGCAGGGTTCTCAAAATGAATTGAAAAAGGAGGCTTGATATTAAAAAAGAGGGATTTCCCACCTACTCATTGACATTAGTGGTCTCCATTAACATTTTGAGTGAGTGAGTGAGTGAGTGAGTTGCTTCTTAACGCTATATCATGGCAAGAACAAGTTAATTTTCAATAAGATGATGACGAAGTTCACTTTGTACAAGATCAACACGCTTAGTTGTGCTAGCTTATTGAAACAACAGTCCACGGATAGACATGTTGGCCCACTCAGACAAACTATCCTGATTCAGAGCCAACCAGTCTTTACTAGTTCTCCTCAATGGGGCAACATTAGCGGAGAAGCAACAACTACCATTTTTATAGTCTTTGGTTTAACCCTATCAGGCTTGAACCCACAATCTACCACACTCGAGGCGAGCACACTAACCATTACACCACCGATGCGGTTGAGCATTTTGAAAATTGATAATGCAAGAAATACTTTCAGAGACATAATAAGGCGGCAAATAACTTTTGTAAAGTTTAATTAAAATCTAAAGGAAATCATATTAAAAACAAATTAATAGACGAAGGCATTTGAACATTTTCCCATAAGGTCCAATGTTAATCTATTTCCTGCAGTGGTGGCCATATTGGATTTCCGATCGGCATAAAAAACACAAATTTTGTAGAGGACCTTCCAATAATCATTCCTGGGCAGTTTGGTTTCAATTGTCCAAGTGGTTTCAGAGAGGAAGCGTTTTGAGACACTTTTCCCATAGGATCCAATGTTAAATTAAGTCCTGCTGTAGCCGCCATCTTCCATTTTATATCGGAACAAAAAACCTAAACTTTGTAGAGGACCATCCAATGAACATTCATGTCTAGTTTGGATTCAGTCTGATTTGTAGTTTCTGAGAAGAAGACATTTGAACATTTTCCCATAGGGTCCAATGTTAATCTATGTCCTGCGGTGTCGGCCAGCTTGGATTTCGGATCAGCATAAAAAACAGAAACTTTGTAGAGGACCTTCCAATGATCATTCCTGGGCAGTTTGGTTTCAATTGTCCAAGTGGTTTCAGAGAAGAAGCGTTTTGAAACTTTTTCCCATAGGGTCCAATGTTAAACTAAGTCCTGCCGTAGCCGCCATTTTGAATTTCATATCGGAACAAAAAACCTAAAGTTTCTGAAAAGAAGGCATTTGAACATTTTCCCATAGGGTCCAATGTTAATCTATGTCCTGCGGTGGTGGCCATCTTGGATTTCCGATCGGCATAAAAAACGGACACTTGGTAAAGGACATTCCAATGATCATTCATTTACAGTTTGGGTTCAGTCAGTTCATTAGTTTCAGAGAAGAAGATCTTTGAAATTTCAGTCAATCAGAGCATATTATTGGCCCTGGCAGCCATGTGTATTATCTGACTGGAACGAAAAACAGAAACTTTGTAGAGGACCATCCAAGGAACATTCCTGCTAAGTTTGGTTCCAATTGGCCCAGTGGTTTCAGCGAAGAAGCTTGAAATGTGAAAAGTTTACAGACGATGGATGCCAAGTGATGGCAATAGTTCACTAAAGGTCCATGTGAACTAAAAACTTACTAGATCAAACCTGTATCCTATAAGCTGAGTATGTAATAAAACTTACTAGATCAAACTTGTATCCTATAGGCTGTGTATGTAATAAAACTTACCAGATCAAACCTGTATCCAATAGGCTGTGTATGTAATAAAACTTACCAGATCAAACCTGTATCCAATAAAACTTACCAGATCAAACCTGTATCCAATAGGCTGTGTATGTAATAAAACTTACCAGATCAAACCTGTATCCAATAGGCTGTGTATGTAATAAAACTTACCAGATCAAACCTGTATCCAATAGGCTGTGTATGTAATAAAACTTACCAGATCAAACCTGTATCCAATAAAACTTACCAGATCAAACCTGTATCCAATAGGCTGTGTATGTAATAAAACTTACCAGATCAAACCTGTATCCAATAGGCTGTGTATGTAATAAAACTTACCAGATCAAACCTGTATCCAATAGGCTGTGTATGTAATAAAACTTACCAGATCAAACCTGTATCCAATAGGCTGTGTATGTAATAAAACTTACCAGATCAAACCTGTATCCAATAGGCTGTGTATGTAATAAAACTTACCAGATCAAACCTGTATCCAATAAAACTTACCAGATCAAACCTGTATCCAATAGGCTGTGTATGTAATAAAACTTACCAGATCAAACCTGTATCCAATAGGCTGTGTATGTAATAAAACTTACCAGATCAAATCTGTATCCAATAGGCTGTGTATGTAATAAAACTTACCAGATCAAACCTGTATCCAATAGGCTGTGTATGTAATAAAACTTACCAGATCAAACCTGTATCCAATAAAACTTACCAGATCAAACCTGTATCCAATAGGCTGTGTATGTAATAAAACTTACCAGATCAAACCTGTATCCAATAGGCTGTGTATGTAATAAAACTTACCAGATCAAACCTGTATCCAATAAAACTTACCAGATCAAACCTGTATCCAATAGGCTGTGTATGTAATAAAACTTACCAGATCAAACCTGTATCCAATAGGCTGTGTATGTAATAAAACTTACCAGATCAAACCTGTATCCAATAGGCTGTGTATGTAATAAAACTTACCAGATCAAACCTGTATCCAATAAAACTTACCAGATCAAACCTGTATCCAATAGGCTGTGTATGTAATAAAACTTACCAGATCAAACCTGTATCCAATAGGCTGTGTATGTAATAAAACTTACCAGATCAAACCTGTATCCAATAGGCTGTGTATGTAATAAAACTTACCAGATCAAACCTGTATCCAATAGGCTGTGTATGTAATAAAACTTACCAGATCAAACCTGTATCCAATAAAACTTACCAGATCAAACCTGTATCCAATAGGCTGTGTATGTAATAAAACTTACCAGATCAAACCTGTATCCAATAGGCTGTGTATGTAATAAAACTTACCAGATCAAACCTGTATCCAATAGGCTGTGTATGTAATAAAACTTACCAGATCAAACCTGTATCCAATAAAACTTACCAGATCAAACCTGTATCCAATAGGCTGTGTATGTAATAAAACTTACCAGATCAAACCTGTATCCAATAGGCTGTGTATGTAATAAAACTTACCAGATCAAACCTGTATCCAATAGGCTGTGTATGTAATAAAACTTACCAGATCAAACCTGTATCCAATAAAACTTACCAGATCAAACCTGTATCCAATAGGCTGTGTATGTAATAAAACTTACCAGATCAAACCTGTATCCAATAGGCTGTGTATGTAATAAAACTTACCAGATCAAACCTGTATCCAATAGGCTGTGTATGTAATAAAACTTACCAGATCAAACCTGTATCCAATAGGCTGTGTATGTAATAAAACTTACCAGATCAAACCTGTATCCAATAGGCTGTGTATGTAATAAAACTTACCAGATCAAACCTGTATCCAATAGGCTGTGTATGTAATAAAACTTACCAGATCAAACCTGTATCCAATAGGCTGTGTATGTAATAAAACTTACCAGATCAAACCTGTATCCAATAGGCTGTGTATGTAATAAAACTTACCAGATCAAACCTGTATCCAATAAAACTTACCAGATCAAACCTGTATCCAATAGGCTGTGTATGTAATAAAACTTACCAGATCAAACCTGTATCCAATAGGCTGTGTATGTAATAAAACTTACCAGATCAAACCTGTATCCAATAGGCTGTGTATGTAATAAAACTTACCAGATCAAACCTGTATCCAATAGGCTGTGTATGTAATAAAACTTACCAGATCAAACCTGTATCCAATAAAACTTACCAGATCAAACCTGTATCCAATAGGCTGTGTATGTAATAAAACTTACCAGATCAAACCTGTATCCAATAGGCTGTGTATGTAATAAAACTTACCAGATCAAACCTGTATCCAATAGGCTGTGTATGTAATAAAACTTACCAGATCAAACCTGTATCCAATAAAACTTACCAGATCAAACCTGTATCCAATAAAACTTACCAGATCAAACCTGTATCCAATAGGCTGTGTATGTAATAAAACTTACCAGATCAAACCTGTATCCAATAGGCTGTGTATGTAATAAAACTTACCAGATCAAACCTGTATCCAATAGGCTGTGTATGTAATAAAACTTACCAGATCAAACCTGTATCCAATAAAACTTACCAGATCAAACCTGTATCCAATAGGCTGTGTATGTAATAAAACTTACCAGATCAAACCTGTATCCAATAGGCTGTGTATGTAATAAAACTTACCAGATCAAACCTGTATCCAATAGGCTGTGTATGTAATAAAACTTACCAGATCAAACCTGTATCCAATAGGCTGTGTATGTAATAAAACTTACCAGATCAAACCTGTATCCAATAAAACTTACCAGATCAAACCTGTATCCAATAGGCTGTGTATGTAATAAAACTTACCAGATCAAACCTGTATCCAATAGGCTGTGTATGTAATAAAACTTACCAGATCAAACCTGTATCCAATAGGCTGTGTATGTAATAAAACTTACCAGATCAAACCTGTATCCAATAAAACTTACCAGATCAAACCTGTATCCAATAGGCTGTGTATGTAATAAAACTTACCAGATCAAACCTGTATCCAATAGGCTGTGTATGTAATAAAACTTACCAGATCAAACCTGTATCCAATAAAACTTACCAGATCAAACCTGTATCCAATAGGCTGTGTATGTAATAAAACTTACCAGATCAAACCTGTATCCAATAGGCTGTGTATGTAATAAAACTTACCAGATCAAACCTGTATCCAATAGGCTGTGTATGTAATAAAACTTACCAGATCAAACCTGTATCCAATAAAACTTACCAGATCAAACCTGTATCCAATAGGCTGTGTATGTAATAAAACTTACCAGATCAAACCTGTATCCAATAGGCTGTGTATGTAATAAAACTTACCAGATCAAACCTGTATCCAATAGGCTGTGTATGTAATAAAACTTACCAGATCAAACCTGTATCCAATAGGCTGTGTATGTAATAAAACTTACCAGATCAAACCTGTATCCAATAGGCTGTGTATGTAATAAAACTTACCAGATCAAACCTGTATCCAATAAAACTTACCAGATCAAACCTGTATCCAATAGGCTGTGTATGTAATAAAACTTACCAGATCAAACCTGTATCCAATAGGCTGTGTATGTAATAAAACTTACCAGATCAAACCTGTATCCAATAGGCTGTGTATGTAATAAAACTTACCAGATCAAACCTGTATCCAATAAAACTTACCAGATCAAACCTGTATCCAATAGGCTGTGTATGTAATAAAACTTACCAGATCAAACCTGTATCCAATAGGCTGTGTATGTAATAAAACTTACCAGATCAAACCTGTATCCAATAGGCTGTGTATGTAATAAAACTTACCAGATCAAACCTGTATCCAATAGGCTGTGTATGTAATAAAACTTACCAGATCAAACCTGTATCCAATAGGCTGTGTATGTAATAAAACTTACCAGATCAAACCTGTATCCAATAAAACTTACCAGATCAAACCTGTATCCAATAGGCTGTGTATGTAATAAAACTTACCAGATCAAACCTGTATCCAATAGGCTGTGTATGTAATAAAACTTACCAGATCAAACTTGTATCCTATAGGCTGTGTATGTAATAAAACTTACCAGATCAAACCTGTATCCAATAGGCTGTGTATGTAATAAAACTTACCAGATCAAACCTGTATCCAATAAAACTTACCAGATCAAACCTGTATCCAATAGGCTGTGTATGTAATAAAACTTACCAGATCAAACCTGTATCCAATAGGCTGTGTATGTACTATATGATGTCTGATATCTTTACTAGCATCTCGGATTACTACAACTGTTTTACTTCCAGAATCATGGTTGGTATTCCAACAAAGAACCCACACCTCGTCTAAATGTTCTACATAATATAGTTTGACAGGGTATTTGTCCGTCTTTACAAACTGTTGAGAAAAAAAGGGAAGAAGTCAATGGTTGGACATTCGGTGAACATTTATTTAAGTAATATTATTTATAGCAAGAACAACTCAATGTGGGTGATGCATAATTCTGATGTCTGCTTGTACTAAACAGGTACATTCCAACCTGCCCATGTATTCACCTCTATTAAGCAGTCACCTGTATTAAAAGATCACCTTTTTCTTGTCCTGTCCTAGAAAATTTGATAAGAATTGAACCTCTATTAAGAGGTCACCTGTCTTATAAAGACACTTTATTTATGTCCCAAAGATGAACTCTTAAAACAGATTTGACTGTAAATCAGGGTGCTATGGTACCATGATAGCTAAATTGAAAAAAAGGTGGAAAAATTGGGTTGAAATACTACTACTTCTACTTCTACCATATACTGACTGCCTTCAACAATGACATGTGCATAAACGGTACCATAGAACCCATGGTACCATAGGATCAGACGATATATTAGACTAGATTTGTTTTGTGGTAACTACTATGATAACATAACAGGTCCCCCAATAAACCATATCTGAGTTTCCTGGTTTTTAATTTCTTGAATCTAGAATATTTCATAAATTTGATATATTTTATGAAATGATTCATACATGAATACAAAGTGTAAAACATTTTGTCAAACAAAATGGTCCAATTGGAAAAGAATAGAATTTATACAAGTCAACGTTTCTGATTTACGATAATAAAAAAACCTAATGCACATGGTCAAATTTGCATGTCCTGGAAGTGTTTCACATAAGAATTTTATTGATTACATTAAAATGTCAATTGAATGAGAATATCTGATTCTGCTTCAATCCCCCTCCCCCATGTTATAAGTTAAAAATCTTGACATGATGGAGAACTAAACACGATCAAAGGATATTTTTCCAGGAAACAAAGGTAATTTGTTTTACCTGTACAGGATTAAAGTTGTTAACGATATCTATGATTATAACTCTGTTTTGTTCTGGTTGACTGGAGTAGATATATTTGTTCTGTACATTGACAGCCTCTCCCCATACACATGCTTGTCCCAGTCCACACATGGAAGGTGCTCTATCCAGCTCCTCTGGGATATACTTAAGGTTACCAAAGTCACCTTTAACATGACGTATTGTTTCACAATTTTCTGGTTGATATGCTGTGTATCCATTCTTATGGAAAACATAGAAAGCTTCATACTTCTGTACCTCAGGAGTTCCTAAAAATGTAATAATGCAGGTACAAAATTGTTCATGACATATTCCAAGTCATAAAGGGTTGGTTGTGGTGTTTAATGACATTTTCAGTAATATTTCAGCTATATAGTGGAGGTCAATTTTATTGGTGGAGGAAACCAGATAACTTGGAGAAAGCCACCGACCTGCCGCATGTCACTGACAAACTTTATTACATAATGTTTTATCAAGTACATCCTGCCTGAGCAGGATTCGAACTCACAACGTCAGTGGTGATAGATACTGATTGCATAGGTAGTTGTAAATTCAACTAAAATACGATCACGACCATGACAGCCTCTAAGTTATAAAGGGTGATAACTCCTTCTAAAAAGGTTTGATCAAACTGTCGTAACAATATGAGAATATGCATATGGTAATAAACAAGCATTCAAAGTTTTCAAGAAATTCCTCCTATTAAAATGTAGGAGGAGTTACATACACAAACTTTTTGATGAAATATTAGTCAAAAAGGGCAATAACTCCTTCAAAAAGTGTCCAATCAATGTGTCAATCTTCATATGATTATAAGTCAGCATGTGAACCTTTGAGGAATTTTCATTTTAAAGGTAGGAGTTCCATGGTCAAACTTTTGCAATATAACTCTTTCAAAAATGGTCCAGTAAATCTGCCGTAATGATATTTCTTTGAGCTTTCAGGAATTCCCAATGAATATGTAGAAGTTAAATATAAAAACTTTTGCAACAGACGGACAGGATGAAAAACATTATATTTCCCTCCACGAAAAAAAGGGGGGGGAATAATAATTTTAAAATCGACGAAGCTACATTGCTCTAAAAATTTACTAATCTATCCTAAAAACCACTTTGAAAAGTCCTTGTTGCTTGACAAGCTTCCCTTTTAAGTTTCTTCTGGTCAGATAGATACCATATGAGTCATAGATAATTGGACTTACCTGGTTTGTTAAGGGTAGCTATATCTTTACTGGTACCAGCCCTGTTTGTAGCTGTACATTTATATGATCCTACGTCCCGCTTGATGTTAGAATCATGGATAATGAGTGTACCATTATTATCTACAATACAGAATACAGTAGCATCTTTTACCAGTGCTAATGAAATTGTAAGAATTTTTGCAAAAGCTAAGAGAAGTGCATCATGTACAGAAAAAGAATTTTGTCTTCAATGGTTCACAACATTTCTGTAACATTTTAACCCTTTAAATATCTCATAAATTAAGTATGAATATGCTTGAACTAACAGATTTATCATACTGGCACTTTTTTTCATTGAAAAAAAAAAAATTATGAAGACAGAAACCAGAATTCTAATTAAATTGAATATGAAAAATGCCTGATAACTTGGCAAATTTAACTTGTATAATCAAAGTATGTTAATCAGAAGGGTGTCTGATTTAGACAGGTTTCTCTGTATAATCCCTTTCTTTACGCTTATTTGCATTTTTGTTGAAACTACCAGATTCTAACTTGTATTTGTGTAAGTGTTTTGCCAGACAGAATAATTGACTTCAACTATACACATTATCAGATGATAATTGATCAAGAGAAATCTATTTATTCATATATATATTTTTAGTATATCAGCAGTTTTGAAGGCCGAGACAGACATTATCACCTATATCACAGCTGGTCCAATACAAATAGCTGCGAGGGATAATGTTTGTTGAGACATTAAAAACTGCTGTTTTTTGTTTTTATCTGTAACATCATAGAGTTTGACGTCACACTGACAAATAATTTTCAGTATCAGAAGTCAGTACAATGATAATGACAATATCACTCCGCGAGACCAAAAGTAAAATGTCCATATTAACGATAAATATAGAATAACGGCAAATTGGAAGGTCGATAAACATGTTTATCACATATTTGTACGTAATACGTACCTTTTTTGCATGTGTGATAAATAAAGACATTCCCGATCCATATCAGTGCCCGTGGCAAATAATCGGTTATTTTGCCCTGCGTCGATGATGTCACTGTGACACGTAAGAAAACGTGACAGACGAGGAAGCATCCACAAATCGATACAGCAGAGATGAAGAATGTCAATAAAAAACGTAAAACTGAGAGTGACATAAGAATATTCAAGGATTATGATTCAACAGTGGGAGATGAACATGCACCTTGCAAGATTTTTTATTTCAGCATGCACGAAATCCAAGAAGTTTTACGAATCTGATTCATTGAAATGTATCCAAGCTTCCATCAGTATACATTTTTGTATATCTTAGTTATGGTGAATGTTGATATTCACAGCGTCGTGTCGACTATTGCGAACTATGAAAATAGAACAGTTACTGCAATTTTCCGTCAATAGTAACTCTGTCCAGTCAACGGTTACTAAAAATAAGTCTATTCAACAGACCATTATCGATTTTGTTCCCATGATGCCCAACCCCAGAATAACACTATTCCCATACTCAAATAACCAGGAAAATTTGACAATAAATTTCTATGGCACAAATGATAAGAATTGGAACTCTGATTTATATTGACAAGTGATGTTTAATAATAGCTGTAATAAATATTGTGAATTATATTGTTGACGTTATTTATTTTGTTGTTATTTTGATGAATAATCATAAATTCTTCATTTATTTTTAATTTATTTCAGTCATGGTTAAATATGTGATAAAATTATAACATGACATTTTTCATATCGGCCCTCGTATCATCCCTCGACCCATATAAGCCCTCGGCTATTGCCTTGGGCTGATATGGGAGTCTCTGGATGATACCAGGGCCGATATGGAAAAGGCCATGTTATAATCTATATATAATAATATAACAGCCAACAAAGGATCATACTACAGTAAACTTACGTGTTGTGATATAGTGTTTTGGTTTGTATGGCATTGGTTCATTGTTAATTTCCCAGTGTACATGTGGTTGAGGTAGACCATCCACATGACAATCTATAAATATATCTATATGGTTCACTGTCAAGGTTCTTTCTGATGGGGAGACTCTTACTATTGGGCGCACTGAAATATAACAAATACAAAATCTCAATATCACTCGAGGCAATCTACTTTTTAAGTTTTGCCTTGATATGATCTTTCATGAAATTTGTGTGTCTCTCGTCTTCTACTGACACTTAAAATGACAATGTTGAAAAGAGCTGAATGGACATTTGGAAACATAAAATAGGTATACACCAGTGAATTATGGGAAGAAATGCTGTCAGGTTTGGGTAACTTCCAGTAATTGTGGTAAGAAGATTTACAAATTAACAATAATATGTATTACAATGTGGATAAGAACAAATAATGATTCCTAAATTCTGTTATTGTGATTCAAATATTAGCTATAAGGAGCTTAATAGGGGAGATAACTCACATTACACAATACAAAACACATAAAGATTGCCAAAAGAACTTAAGATATTTTGTTGAATATTGTTATTGAGTACCAAGAGTACCTGTATCAGAACATACCTGTCAATTTTGGAAGGAATTAAAATGAACAGATTAGTTCCATATTAATATATTTTAACATCACTGTAATAATATATATATATATATATAATATCCATTTTTGTTGTCAGAATTCAGCCCGATTCCTTATACCAAGTAATATATGTATTACTACTGAAGAACAGTCTTACACTGAAAATCTCAGGTCTCCTTCAAAAGTCAAACAAGTAGTTACCTTTCCATACTTTCCACTCGTTATTCATACACACAATTTACAATTCCAAATGTTTTTAAGACATAATCAGTCATGCAAAATTTACAGCACTCTTAACAATTTATTGAAAGTGTTTTGTGTTTAAATGAAACATCGATTTAATTTGATCACATGATAATTGATCATCAACCCTGGATATTACTGAAAATTCACAAAAGGGACTAATTATTGATCAGATTTGACATTATCTAGTAATTTGTCAGACAACTCCAACATATTTATGTTTGACAGTAGTCAGATGTGACATCACCCAGTAATAGAATGGTCATGTACACATAGTCAAACTTACAGTTGACATTTAACATATGAATCTGTTTGACTCCTGGTTTAACTTTGTCATGACAAGTAAAGTTTCCAGTATGATGTAGACCCACGGCTTCAAAATACAGAGTACCATCAGAAAACACCTGTCAATAGAATAAATAGAACATATAACAGGATATTTAAATCTTATCAACTGATAAAACAGAAGAAATTAATCATTTTAGTACAAAATATTTAATGAATCCAGACTCATCTTTTAATTTGATTTCATGGTGAATAAAAACCTTTTTATCCTGGAATCATTACATTTTTTGTACAATAAAGACAATAAAGGTATACAAATAAATTATTGATCTATTTGTCTAGTATAGAAATAACAGTCTCCTGGTACCCGATTCAAGTAGACAGAACAAAAGAAACAGTAAAAGTATAGCACAGACGGGAGAGTGGACACCATTTAAAACGTTTGTTTCTGCTCTTTTCAGTAAAATTTTACAGTTGTTTTGGACTTTTTTGACATAATATACACAATATATAAAAATTGTCAGTGAAAATAAAATTTAATTACACTCATTGAAAAACAGGTCCAAAAAGCTTGTCAAAGTCTCATGTTTATACTGTTTCTAAAGCTTTATAACAAATAAATTATATATTTTCTGACAATATACGTAATATATTTTATATTTATTTCATTTCAAGTCAGACTTTTTTTTTTTATATATATATCAACATCATTTGTTTTTCATTTCAATTCTTTTGTAATTATTTGGGGGCTGTCATGGTCGTATGGTAGTTGGATTTACAACTACCTGTGCAATCAGTGCCTATCACCACTAAAGTTGTGAGTTTGAACACCGTTAATGGTGAGGTGTACTTGATACAACATTATGTGATACAGTTTGTCAGTGACTTGCGGCAGGTCTGTGGTTTTCTCCAGGTACTCCAATTTCCCCAACCAATAAAACTTGTCGCCACAATATAACTGAAATATTGTTGAAAGTGGCATTAAACACCATAAACCATAACCCATTTATAATTAAAAACCTACAGCCATATCAGGTATACTAATGGTGGTCAGATCAACATTATTTCTCCTCCAGACTATCTCAGAGTTGTCAGACTTCTCTACTCCACATTTAATCTCTAAACCATTCCCAACTGTTGATGCTAATGAAATAATCTCTAAATCCTCCTTCAATATGGCATCTGCAACGACTAGAAATATTTCTCATCATTTAAAAATTGTTTCACATTTAAAATTTACAAAAATACTATATTAATAATTCAAAAACAAAGTCAGTAAAGTGTTTTTTATCCAGAATACTGACATTGTTGCTATGGCAACAAAAACTATTGACTACTACCTAGACAGCTGTTATATTATCTACAGATTTTTGAAAAGTTCTAATTCATTTTTGAAAATTAAAATTTGTATTGCTTTCAGGAGTGAAGTGAAGTGACTGTGATATTCTATTTAGTATGATCAATTGAATTGTTTGTCTTCTTTATATACTATAATACAGGTACATTTTGCAGTATATTTTCCTTGCCAGCACTCAAAACTCATCCAATCAGAGCTTTAATAGCAAGAGAACTGAATTTACATTGTAAAAATTTTCATAATAAAAACTCTTTCTACCAGTTTAGAAATGTTATTATAGTGTTCCGATTGGTCATTTTATTTTTGTGTGGCTAAAAGTTTGTGATTATTATTAAAAAAAAACATGGTGATTTTAATTTAGTCAATACAAATCTTAGCATTTTTCGTTTGTAGGAAAAGGAAAATGAACTGGTAACTTTGTTAAGATAAAACCCTTCTGTTCATTTGTTTATATTGAATGGCATTATTGTAAAAAGTAAATACAGCAAATATTGAGATATTCCAAAAATTATCTACTAATAAATACAAAATTGCATGCATTAAAAAGGAAGAATGATTTTGTGAAGCTTTTTTATTATTACCATTACACACAAAATTAAGAATCAAATATGCAAATTTAGATAAAAAAAAGTCTCTCATTTGTCAAATGATATGAAAACAATTGGGAAATTTAAATTTCTGATGACCCTTGTCTTTTGTTTTTTTTTCACCAGATTAGCTTCAATAGCAGAAAACTTACATTTCACTTTTTCTTCAAAATTCAATTTCTAAATCTAATTTAAAATAAAATATTGTATATTATTTTAAAGAATTTACAGTGAAACCTGTCCAAACTGAACCCAAAATAAAACGGAATCCTGCACAAACCTAACTTTATATGAAGTCCCAATGTATAACTTTTGTTTGTTAATTTAACCTGTATCAAACCAAATACCTAACCTTTCCGAACACAAAAGTTGGTCAGAAGGAGCTACGGTTTGGACAGTTTTCACTATATAATTTGAAAGATTCTATTTAAAGGATTTCATCATTTACAACAACTCATTTTTTTCGGGACACAATAAAAAAAACTTACTGAATGCATTTAAGAAGTGTGTATGATCCAACTTTTTGTCTTGTACTTCATATTTCAGTATATCTAGCAGGGTACAGATAGTAGATATGTGCTCTAGGTTCTCCGCTACTTGCATTTCCCATAATTCATCACTTTCTATGTCTCCATTCATATCTCTGTCATAATAGCTGAACATCAAAGACGCTATGTAACCTTTATCTGTAAATAACAAACATAATGACTGAACAGACATGTATCATGGGTTTTTTTTTCTTCAAAGGTTTGAGGTGAGAGATAGTTGTTTGTTTTGTTGTTTCATTTCATAGTTGCCTTTCTCTAGTATTTTTTTACTGGTATTCTAATAATAGGCCTGTTTAGAAAATTATTTTACAGGCAACATATATTCTGCAAATTCTATTTGAATTGACAAACTAAAGCCTGGTGAATAGTAGCTAGCTTTATTCAGTTAACAACAGATAATGATGCTACATTTAAAAGAGACATATACATTATGATAATACTTACATTAAAAAGTAACATTTAATCACCATTTTAATATTAAAATAAGTAGCTGAAAGAATCCACTCTTTTTAATGGCTGCAGAATACAAAATACATTTTACTGCTGAAAAATACAGTATTTATTTGCATTGCAGGAACACAATGAGAAAGCTTGTACCAAAATCCACCATAATATTGCTTTTATTGTTTTGGAACAAAATATTTTCATTTTCACTGTCATTATAGTATCATACAATACTTGCAAACTTAAATGATCACATATAACAGTACAGAAAAACTTAATGCAATATTTAAACAGAGTATAAAATATCTATAATGAGTTCAAAGCATGAAATGAAAACTGCATAACAATTCCCCTTCACACATTAATCTGTATCTGACAAGTCTTACAACTTACTGGGGATCTCATTCTGGTCACAGTTAGATTCTCTAAATCTAACACAATGATATCTCAAAAGATCAGACTTAAATTGGACATAGTCTTTATGTTCACAAACAACATCATGTTCCTTCAAACTGTTCAGTGATTTTGGCATGTCACTGTATGGAGCTTTTGTTGTGGGTTTTGGTGGTACTGTTGTTTTTACATCATGTTTTGGTTGTTGGACATCAGACTTGATTTTAGTAGTCTCCTCTGACTTTTTGTCTTCACTGATTTGTTTTTCTTTGACAGTTGGAACCTGGTTTACTTTCGATGTACCGCTATTTTCTTGTGTTATATCTGTAATATTAAATTGAACATTATTAAAACATTACAAATATTCCTGAACAACAAAGAAGTGAAACAGGAATTTGTCTAAAGGCTTTTGTGTAAGAAATGAATTAGAAGATATTCTTCAAAAAATCAGTTTTATCAGCAACAATAAAACATGATTATAGTTTTATGTATTTTGTTTGGTCATGGGTTTGGGGTGTAAGTAAGATCTTGAAATTTAAATTTGATGGTTGGTTGTGCTGTTCTGATAATTGAAAATATGAGTGGTGGGGTGCCTTACCAACCATCTCTACCTCCTGTCCCCATTTATTTCTGGAATAGTCCCTATAAATTTACACAAATTTTTCTTACAGCTATGATTTTTAACTGGTTAAAAGTAGTTTGAATTTTAAAGTATTTGGTGAAATAGTATAGGAAAGTGTTAAAACTGTCCTCTTTCATTAACTAGTTCTGGGAATAAAAGTTCTGAAAGCTTACATTTTTCAGTTTATTTATATGAATGACAATGCTATTTTTACCATCCTTTATCTATTTTTCTCTGTCCATCAAATTCCAAAATGATTTGCCTTTAAATCTTTTTCATCTTTTCTGAATTAATAAGTACTAAACAAAATTTGAACAATTTGAAACTTTGCTATTTTAAATATTTTTACCATAAACAGTCATAAATTATTTAATAATAAGGAAAATTACAAGACATTTTTTAAAAAAAATATGTATAATGAACCCTTCTAAAATCACTGACCTTGTAGAGAATGACATTTCCTGACGACATAATTAAGATTTTTGCCGAGGACACATGATTGGTCACTGTACAGACTACAATCAAGGCTGTCGTAGTTGTACATAAACCCATAACATTCATCGTTGTTACACATGTGAAGACATTTCTCCATTGTATCCATATCACTAGAGGTTACTCTACATGGCATCATACTGGCTGACTGAATCTGATGGTAGTTACAGTCTAAAAATAGACAAGAGTCAATATTAGTACAGCTGTCCCCCTCTTATACGGTCATCCCTTCTGCAATGTAATAGTGGCCTTAGAATAGGGGTGGTCTCTCTTGAGAGGGACAATTTACTAGTATTTTACTATCTCAGTACAACTGACTAAAAAGTGGCCTTATAAAAGGGGCAAATTTAGTAGTATTTTACTATCTCAGTACAACTGAAATCTGGTCAGATAAGAGGGGGGTGGCCTTTGGTGCGAGTAACCTTATAAGAGGGGCTACTGTACTACTTTATTATAAAATAAAGATTACAAAAATATTGTTGTGATGTTCATACTGACAAAAATAGTTTTGTGGAGGATGAAAAATCAGTATTTAGTATTCAATAACACTAAAAATTTTCCTATTGGTCAGACTGAACAGATTATTAATGATACAATCCAACTAGTCGTTATTGCATAAGGATTTTGTGAGGCAACCAATGAAATATGCTCATGTATCATTTTTGAGAATGAAGATTTCCAAATGAATTGTTCTACACTGATGAATGAGCATAATCAATTTTATGTTACTGATGATGAGTGTTGGACTGAATTTGTATTCAATCTACGTCTTGTTCAGTTTTAATTTTTTTTCAGTATGAATTTTATGAGCTTACTGAAATTATTTTGCATTTATTATTTTATATTTTAACATTTGCCTACCTTTTGGATTGGTACATCTTTTGACATAATAATTTTCCTTCTTTTTATCTAAAAGTTCTATACAAGATTTATCAAAGAAGATTTCACAGGTGGTTTTATCTCCCTTTGTTAAATACTGGAATGCTTCACATCGACCACGAATACAGGCATCGTGGCATTCTATTAGATTTGATACACTACTGGTGGCCTTGCTACACATAAATGGTGACTTTCCAGGAATCACTTCTAAAATGTGGCAGACATCTCCTACAATACAAAATAGCATAAACATGCAGTAACAAGCAAAGAATATTTGTGATATTCAAAGTAAAGGAGAGGTTAAAATCTTATATCCAGTGAGTGAAAATTGTCATCAGGAAAAATATGTACTTGTATCACACACTGCTGCAGAAGTTTTAAGATATTACATCAATTAACAAGATATAAAAATGCAAATAAAATCTTTATAGCAAAAACTGGGTACTGGTGAAAGTTTCTATGGCTCAAACCCACATCACTGCTCAGCGTGTCCCAAGATGGCAGATAGAGGGAGCCCTCTCCATGGGGTTGTCAGGTTATAATATGGAAAGCATGACTGTGAACCATAGTGGGTAACATGTTTGGAGAATGCCAAGCTTCCTGGCGCTGCATGCTAAAGACCTTTATACAGATTTCCAAAAAGAGTAGGCACATTATAGTGTCTACAAAAGACTAAATTTTTGGTTCCTACCAAGCTCTCCCTACTTTTTCAGTGGCAGTTAAAAGTCGTTGACACAGTTGACCCATCCCTTCCCTTATTTCTGTATAGTTTTTGTATGTTATTGAAATTGTAATCGTCCTGAATATAGTTGAAACACTGTTCGCTGGATGTAAAAAAAAATTAAAAAATATTGATGTACTGGTATTTCTCTTTGAAATCATTTGGTTGTAAACTGTAAAAGGAGTTGATTAATACTAGAAATAGGTAATGTCTACTGAAAATTTTTCTTGAAAAATTTCATTATACATAAATTAATTTAATGGTTGGTTTGATTTATGGTGTTTAACACCATTTCCAACAATATTTCAGTTATATCGTGGTGGTACATAAATTAAATTAATGGAAATCTTTGCATACATTCAATAATAAAATCAATTAATTTTTAATCAAGGATAATAAACTGGAAATATCATATTATAATAACCATACATACAAGTAGAAGACTTACTATACATCAATTAAATCATAATACTATGTTACTTAGAAACAGAAATAATAGTCTAGATTATGACAAAGCCTCACCATTTAAAGACATATTTCAATCATAAATAACACAATATAAATACGGTCAAACCTATATTCAGAGGTCATCTTTGGGGACAAAGAAAAAGCTACCTTCTAAGACAGGTGACCTCTAAAAAGAGTTTTAATTCACATGAAATTTTTTATGACAGAATGAGAAAAAGGTGACCATTTAAAACAGGTGACTGCTTAATAGAGGTGACCACATGGGAAGGTTTGACTGTAGACTAATTACCTTTCTCATTACATCTCTTCATATAGTGGACAATACCTAGGGCATTCATCATATCTATACAGGCTTTACTGCTGTGTATGTCACAAATCTTATCATCTTTTCTGTAGGTAAAGGCTGTACAATTACCACAGGAATCCTGACACTCGTCAAATGATTTACCAGAACTCGTCTGGACATTACACATGGCGTAGATATGGTCTGCTACTAAGTTGACAGGCTCATAGTCACATTTGGTATCTGTAAATAATTATAAAACAGCATTAAAACTAAATGAAACACATGGACTTCAATGATGTAGTGTAATGCTCAACTGCAGGCTAGGGATGTTAACACACTCAGTTTAAGGTATGAATTAGGCTCATTATTGAATACCCTACTGTGACTAAAATCTTGAACAGCAATAAAAGCCCTATCCCTTTACTTTAATTTGTGTCTGTATGTAAAGTTGGATGGTCTTGCATGTTTGTTTACATCCATATCCTTTCTTACAAATAATATTATATTTCTATACACGCCTAACCTTGCTTTGATTTTTGTTTCATTGAAATATTTTTTTGTGGGTACCATTTTCATTGTTTTGCAAAAAGATATTAGTTCTCATAGTTGATTACTAATAAATTTGACTATAATAATTCATCGCTCCATCCCAAATATTGGGAACAAATACAGTAACACCTGTCTAAACTGAACCTCCTTGCGACCAACTTTTGTGTTCAGTAATTCATAATAGACGAGTGTTCAGTTTATGCAACTTAAACAACGATTTCATACATTGGGACTTGAATTAAAACTTCCTTTTATACATGATTTTGGTTTATTCAGGGTTCGCTTTAGACAGATTTCACTGTATGTATACCTAGGCAACATTAGATGTGGACATGTAAAGATATCTTGTAGATCCACCCAGTATGTATTGATGATGAAAATAACATGTTGATATCAGAGGAACATTTGAAAACATTAGATATGATAATTAGTCACAGCGGACTTTTGAGGTCACATGATATATACATTTTTATTGATGTCTGATAACAAGCAACTGTCTAAGATTGCTGTCAGACCTAGAAAATTTAGATGTTGGGAAATCGGTCTAATAACAAAATCTTTAACATTCAACAAAACACAATATTTCCAAATCTCAATGGACCATGAAAATGATCAAAAGTGCTGGCCACATATGTCCGACTGACATGTAAAGTGCAGGATCAATATGTAGACAAAATATGGCTGACCTATACAGTGTGTTACTGAAAAACAAACCTGATAACAAAACTTGACATTTAGCAAGGGAAATTATTACCTACAAAAAATTGACATTTAGCAAGGGAGATAATTAACTACAGAAACTTGACATTTAGCCAGGGAGATAATTAACTACAAAAACATGATATCTAGCAAGGGAGATAATTACCTACAAAACCTTGACATTTAACATGGGAGATAATTACTGACAAAAAAATTGACATTTGGCATGGGAGATAATTACCTACAAAAACATGACATTTAGCATGGGAGATAATTACCTACAAAAACTTGACATTTAGCAAGGGAGATAATTATCTACAAAAACATCACATTTGGGATGGGAGATCCTTGATATTTAGCATGGGGGGGTAATTACTTACAAAAAACTTGACATTTGGCATGGGAGATAATTACCTACAAAAACATGACATTTAGCATGGGAGATAATTATCTACAAAAACTTGACATTTAGCATGTGAGATAATTATCTACAAAAACATGACATTTAGGATGGGAAATCCTTTACATTTGGCATGGGAGGTAATTACTGACAAAAAAAACTTGACATTTAGCATGGGAGATAATTACCTACAAAACCTTGACATTTAGCATGGGAGATAATTACCTACAAAAACATGACATTTAGCAAGGGAGATAATTACCAACAAAAATTTGACATTTAGCAAGGGAGATAATTATCTACAAAAACATGACATTTAGGATGGGAAATCCTTTAGATTTGGCATGGGAGGTAATTACTGACAAAAAAACTTGACATTTAGCATGGGAGATAATTGCTACAAAAACTTGACATTTAGCATGGGAGATAATTACCTACAAAAACATGACATTTAGCAAGGGAGATAATTACCAACAAAAATTTGACATTTAGCAAGGGAGATAATTATCTACAAAAACATGACATTTAGGATGGGAAATCCTTTACATTTGGCATGGGAGGTAATTACTGAGAAAAAAAACTTGACGTTTAGCATGGGAGATAAATACCTACAAAAACATGACATTTAGCAAGGGAGATAATTACCTACAAAAACTTTGACATTTAGCAAAGGAGATAATTATCTACAAAAACTTGACATTCAGGATGGGAAATAATTACCAAGTCAATACAACATGACATGTAATATTGATGTGAGATTGCATGCTAAAATACAATTAACTATCATTTATGGTAAACATAAGACAAATAGTAGTTGAAACACCAATCTTGTCACAAAAGATTAACATTAAAGATAGGCCATGTTTATATAGTCAATGGCACATGAAACTAGAGGCTCATTTGCTTCTTCATACACAACTTAGGTTCAATCAAGTTACTTCTTAAAACTTCTTTCTACGAAAAAAAGCTTTTTATTTGTATTCCCATAGGGTCATATGTTATGGAGCTTTTTATTTTTTTTTTTTCAAATGGTTCAGTGATTTCAGAAAAGAATAAGTTTGGTTCCACTTAGTTCAATAGTTTCGGAGAACAAGATTGAAATTTACTATGTAATCAGTGCCTATTCCTGCTTAAACTGTGAGCTTCAATGCTGCTCATGGCGAGGTGCACTCTATACAATTTTATGCTTCTTATCAGGACAAATTTCAGATGAATGGAAACAGAAAAATACTACTAAATGGTCCCCCTCAAGAGGAGAGGCTACCCATCTTATAAGGCCAGTTTTTCATTGCAGAAGGGATGGCTTTATAAGTTTCCTCTTTATAAAACTGACTGCCACTATATAATTAAAATGTTGTTGGAAGTGGCATTTACCCTGAACCTAAACCCTTATAATCAATGTATGATCTTAATTGTTTCTTTTTTTTTTTCTGTAAACCTTGTAAATATAAACTACAGTGTACCCTAGTTATATTGCCTCTTCTTTGTTCCACCACCCTGACTTATCACCATCAAATTTCAAAGCCCAAATTTCCAAAATTCATGTAGTTTACAAGTACATGTAAATTTCTCCCTTGATATATTGTCACTCTCCCTTATTACCAAAATATACCTTGGTCCAAAAGGTAGAGGTATAATGAGGGTGTACTGTATTTGAAAGTATCTACGATTTTCCTCTCCTCAACTTTGACTGGTATTAAGATATACCTGGATTAGGTTTACACCTTCTCTGCTCATAAAAATCCATGTCAGAATTAGGATGTCTGATAATGTCTGTAGGTTTCTCAAACAGAAAACATAATCCATTCTTATCATCAGAATACTGGAAAGCAAAGCAGCCACCATTGTAGGACTTTTTATCACAAATGTCACTGCATTCCAGTAGAGATTTGACAGCGACAGGTACCAGTATATCTCCCCAAAGGATTCCCTCCTGGCCTTTAAATACTCGGTACTCACAGTGAGTTCCTGAAATAATATAGTTTTCATTGGAAAAATTAAAAGATCTTCAAGACAGTCCACAAAATGTATTTGTATGAAAATTTAAATAATGTCTCTCATATATAAACATGGTTTTTTGGCATGAAATGGCTCACACATTGCAAAATTAATCATACTGCCCAGGTTTAATACCAGTTATTTAATCACAACATTTCCAAATTTTAACACATTCAATCAATCAACACATTGGGAAAGTTGAAAAGCAATCGATCAACACATTGAGCTAGTTGAACAGGAATCATTAATATATTGGGCAAGTTTATCAGCAGTCGATCAACACATTGGGGCAAGTTCAACAGCAATCAACCAACACATTGCCAAAGTTCAACATCAATCGATCAACATATGGGGCAATTTAACACCAATTGATCAGCACATCAACCAATCATTTCATCAAGGGGAGAAAACTCATCTTAAACATTAAGGTGACAACTCTTTTATCAGATTAATTAATTCTGTTACTTGTTTATTACATTACAAGCTTTCACCAAGATATGAATTTCTGGTTTTGACACTTTGATAATTACTTTCCATGTCAAATATGCATTTCACAGTGACCTACATTTTGTGTATGCCACAGAAAGTAATATCGACCAAATAATAATGAGATCACAGTATTTTTACTACAGTCTTTGATTAGAGAGTTAAAATATTAAAATAGCAATTTTATTTACATTGTATATCTAGGACCAGTAATCTGTCTGATTTTTGACAGGACGATACATACTATTACAATGTAACAATGTATATTATTTTACTTCTTTACTAATAAGACCCTTCCTAACAAAGGCCATCTCTTTTGTCAGACCAGATTTCAAATGCACCGAGATAGTAAAATACTACTAAAGAGAGACCACCCCTTTTGTAAGCTCAAATTTTTCATTGCAGAAAGGGTAACCTTATAAGAATGGACCACTACTGTATTACTGTTTTATGAAGGAGCATTAGGTATATAGGTTTTTCACCTCCATTTTCAACCAGATTTCCATTTTATCGTATTGGTAAGTATATCAATGGAGGAAACCTGTGTACCTGAAGAAAACCACATAAAAATCTTTAAGGCACTGATAAACTTGATCATATGAGGTTCAAGTGAGTAAACCTAAAAAAAAATTGAACTCTTAAAATTGAGTGGTGATAGGCATTGATTACATAGGAAGATGCATACCTAACTACTGTTTGATTGTTGCCATGGAGACCTCTTTAATAAGAATAATAATATATTTCTGAGAATGGAGTTCTTTCAAAACCTTAAAGCATACACTCAGGAAAAGAGTTTGTCATTTCCATGTAAGTTAAGAAAAGAATAGAATAAAAACAATAGTATACATCACTTGTAATAATCTTAAAGTGCCTATTCAGCATTATTTGAGGTAGGTGGTTATTTTTTTATAGTCTGGAAACTTACACAGGCCTACAAAGACCCATTATTTATAGAAGGAGAAAAGTTGTTTACTGCCTACTTTAGAAACTCTCTAGTATATCCTGGAAAATAACCAATCGTATTGTAAAAACAAAAACCCATAACAATTTATACCATTGAACGATTTTATTGGCAGAGGATGAAAAGAAATAAAAGTTCCTATAGAACAATAATAATGACGATATTTAGATCAATTTATTATTCTGTCTTCAGTGAATTCTAAATGTCACTAATAGTGTGCCCAAGAGAACGCTCGGAGTACTCTAACTAATTGTATAGGTTAAAACACTGAAGATAATATCATTGATATACAGACAATAATTTAAAATAAATATTTGCACTAAGAGACGAATACAGGAAATACCATTAAATGACGGTATATTTTGATGAGTCGGCCAGCTCTTTATTTTATGGTTAATATATTTTTATGGATCATAATCGGAATATGCTGTGTTTCTACTTAAAGAATAATTGTTCTAAAATGAACATCAGAATATGGGAAAGTGCTCTATTAATAAACGTTTGAGAAAACAGAAGGGGCAATCATGAATAGACAATCAAGAGACGCTGGCAAAATTGGGCACAGAATGAAGACAAACAAAATGAAAAATATAACACAGAAAAGTAAAAGATGAGCAACCAAAATCCGGGGGTGAACCCAAGTGACTTTTCTAAAAATGGACTTTGTTGTCTATTGTTCTTGTAGCTTGGTTCAAACAAACTGGTCATACCTTGTAGTAATTACAAGATATGTTTTCCTAATTTCAATATGAACACTACCATTATGACAAAACTGGAAATAGCCAGGTCACTGATATGACCTTATTTTAACACACATTAACAACTTGCACAATCTAATTAAAATTAGATCACCACATTTGCTCCCTATTTACTATCGGTGGTTTACCATTCACCCTTCTACCACACGGCGACTAGTAAACAACCGAAGAAAAATATGGAGCAAGTGCATCAGCATAGATCAAATTTTAATAGGACTGCAACTTGCACTATTTACACTCAACAAAATGTCACAAGTGTAAGTTATAATAAAATTGCTATCAAATTTTTCTGGATAAAATGACTAAGATTATTTTAGGTGTATTTGCATACCTTGATAAGTAGGCTGTATCTCAAAGTGTTCCTGTAAATTCTGTCCACATTCTCCATTTCGATTCACTCTAATATGAACCTGCTTGATGCACGCCTGACGATGAAGTTCACAGTGACTAGGATACAGTTGTCCATCAGAGCCACACACTGCCACTGTATGGTGGCTCTTACATAATACATTATCTCCACAAACACACACACCATTGTGACACATTCGTCCTGGGGAACAGCCTCCATTATCTATACATAGTTCTGGAGAACAACAATGGATTGTTTTATATTATAACATTTATATATTGTCATAC
Source organism: Bathymodiolus septemdierum (assembly GCA_963383655.1). Lineage (NCBI taxonomy): Eukaryota > Metazoa > Mollusca > Bivalvia > Mytilida > Modiolidae > Bathymodiolus > Bathymodiolus septemdierum. The sequence goes on along the minus strand of OY726522.1, from coordinate 27,062,297 downwards.
AGTATACAACAAAAGTAGACAACATTACGTAATACTTGTACAGTGAAATCTGTCTAAACCACAGTATACAACAATAGTAGACATTATTACATAATACTTGTACAGTGAAATCTGTCTAAACCACAGTATACAACAATAGTACACAACATTACGTAATACTTGTACAGTGAAATCTGTCTAAACCACAGAATACAACAATAGTAGACAACATTATGTAATACTTGTACAGTGAAATCTGTCTAAACCACAGTATACAACAATAGTACACAACATTACGTAATACTTGTACAGTGAAATCTGTCTAAACCACAGTATACAACAATAGTAGACAACATTACATAATACTTGTACAGTGAAATCTGTCTAAACCACAGAATACAACAATAGTACACAACATTACGTAATACTTGTACAGTGAAATCTGTCTAAACCACAGAATACAACAATAGTAGACAACATTACGTAATACTTGTACAGTGAAATCTGTCTACACCACAGTATACAACAATAGTAGACAACATTACGTAATACTTGTACAGTGAAATCTGTCTAAACCACAGAATACAACAATAGTAGACAACATTACATAATACTTGTACAGTGAAATCTGTCTAAACCACAGTATACAACAATAGTAGACAACATTACGTAATACTTGTACAGTGAAATCTGTCTAAACCACAGTATACAACAATTGCTAAATATAAAAACTCTTATACTTGATACATTGTATATACAATAAATTTTTTCAATGGACGCATTGTTTTGACTTTTTCAGTTTAGTTGCTATTCTATTTCATTTGCACTGCATTAGACCCATTTAAAAAAAAAAATTTAAGAAAAGATATTCTTCCTTTTTGAAAATTTTCCAGTACCAGAGCTTTCCATATAATTTTTTTTTACAAGATAACCTTATTATATTTCACTGTCAAAATTAGCATTCAACTGTTGTTCGAAATTCTCTTCGGCACTTCAGAATTCAAATGTTCGAATTTCTCTTCGGCACTTTAGAATTCAAATTTTTTCATCTAATGTTTTTTTGTTTTAAATAGAATTAGAGTGTTTTCTGACATTCTTCAGATTTCTCTACCAATGGGAATACAGAACTTTTATGAGGATATAATTACAATAAAATGAAACTAAAGAAATATATCCCGAAAGTGAAGATCGCTATCAAAATGTGACATTTTTATTGACCATTACAGTGATTTGTACCATTTGTACCGATTTTCTTGTCTGAAATCTATAAAACAAAATGTATCTGGTTCCATTTAATTCCATTTCTTATCCACTATTCATGAGAATCTCTAATTCAATGTCTGAACAGGAGGAAAAATCTGCTACCCATGCAAATGACATTATAAAGGAGAAAAAGACACATAAATAAAAAACGAATAAATCACCGTTAAAAAAACCTACAGCAAGTTGATTATTTCCCTTGTGTGTATATAATTACTTATTAGCTTGTCTCATTTGTGCCCACATTGTTCCTTTTGTAATAAATATTAATTACCGTAACATGACCTTAAGAAGAAATCTGCTACATTGTAATTTTTTACCAGAATGACACCATATATCTTGATCTTGAATGCATGATTAACACTGACCAGGTTATACCATACATAACTTGCAGGGGTCGTTGTGTTCGTGTTTATAAGGTAGTTACTTAAGATGTGAGTTCAAATCCAACTCATGTGATAAAGTTTGTCAGTTATTTACAGCAGGTCAGTGGTTTTCTCCGGTTTCCTCCACCAATAAAACTAAAATATAACTGAAATATTGTTGAAAGTGGCATTAAACACTCTAACCCTAACCCATAACTTGTAAAAACTAGAAAGTCCCTACAGTCTATATCATTCAGTCAGTTTAAATAACAAAACTAGGATTTTAATATCTACAATCTGACTAGCCACGACAAGACCAATGAAAGTTTTGGTTCAATTTGGCCAGCATTGACTGTAAAGGATTCTGATTACTTTAACATTATTCATATCCAAGAAATGGACATTCATGACATTTTATTTCCAATAGTCAAAAGGATCATGTGAGGAACATCCCTACCAAGTAACGAATCCAACACACATTTGGTTTCTAAGAAAACCTTTGAAATTTCAAATTTTGAAAATCAAGGAAAAGTTCATCAGAACTGTCACATCTAAAAAGATTTTTTTCTAAATCCAGTCAACTGGTCATTTTGTCCAGTTATTTCTGAGAAAAAGGTTTAAATTTTACCCATTCAGAAATTTTAAGTAGCCCTAGCAGCTATCTTTGATTTCTGAAAAGTAGCAACACTTGTTCAAGAATTAAAGGAAATATTCATGTTAAGTTTAGGTTTTAAAAGATTGGCCTTTCTAATGTTAAAATATGGACAGTGTTGTTTGCTGACATTTCTGTTTAGATCACTCCTAAAAACTAACAAAATTTAGTTAGAACTGTGCTAGAAACATTCGCAGAAAAGGTTATTTAAATCCACCCAGTCATTTCTCAGATTGTTTTTTAATTTCATCCAATCAGAAGCCATAAGACATATTAATCAGTGATATACTTACGTAATGGTTTAGACTGTATAAACTCCTTTACCCCTCTTACTGGTGCAGCAGTGACAGCAACCGCTTTAGTAGTTGGAGGATTTGGGCTGGTCTCTGCAGCATTGGGGGTCTTAAAGGAGGGATTTATTTTCGACGTCTTGGTAGGTTCTGGTTTCTCACTTGCTTTCTCAGGTTTAAAGAATTCAGAATGAGAATTGACAGCTAACACTTGGTTAGAAGATGACTTTGGAGATTTGGTTGTTGTGGATGACCGTGGACGTTTTGCTGTTGTTGACAATCTAAGAGGCTTTGCTGTTTTTGATGTCTTTGTAGGCATAGCTGTTGTTTTACTTCTGTCATCATCTTCAACTTCATCAAAGCTTTCTAACATGTCTTGATGAAAAACGATTTTCTTGTTATCATTTAAATTAATGACATTCGAGTCCTCCTTAGATTGTGAAACATCAGATTTCTCCTTATTAACATTATCCAATCTACCTTTCTTAGCTACTACTGGAAGGTGTTCATTTTCATTTTCATCTACCCTTTCATCTGTCTTATCTTTCTTTACTACTGGAAGGTGTTCATTTTCATCTACCCTTTCCTCTGCATTACCTTTCTTAGCTACTACTGGAAGGTTTTCATTTTCATTTTCATCTACCCTTTCCTCTGTCTTATCTTTCTTTACTACTGGAAGGTGTTCATTTTCATCTACCCTTTCATCTGCCTTATCTTTCTTTACTGCTGGAAGGTGTTCATTTTCATCTACCCTTTCCTCTGCATTACCTTTCTTAGCTACTACTGGAAGGTTTTCATTTTCATCTTCATCTACCCTTTCCTCTGCCTTGTCTTTCTTTACAACTTGGTGGTGTGTTGTTCTTTTCTGATGATTGTCTTTCATTTGTTCCTTTATACTTTCTATGGAAGCTGAATAAGGTAAAACACCACCATATATTTCATTAATCAAATCTTCAAAAGACTTGGGTTTAACATCAGAATCTATACTCAATACATTTTTCTCCACATCAGGTTTGTCAGACTGTGTATTTTTTTCTTTTGTCTGACCTTCTTTCTTGTTATTTTCCTCTTCACTTTCTTTTTCCTCTTTTTCAAAATAGTTATAATCCTCATAATCATCATAATCATCATCAATTCCATCTTCATCTTCATCCTCATCCTCATCGCTATCATCTAACTCTAAATTATCATTGGAAACGACACTGTCATCAATTTTTGAACTGGTTTGATCTTTTTCAGAGTCTTCAATTTGCGAAGCTGTTTGTATATTATAATTTTGAACCTTTCCTTCGTTTGGTTCTCTTACATTTTGTGTTGTCGTTTCTTTAGCTTTTGCAACACTGTTCACTGTCGCGAGTGGTTCCTTGTTCTTTACAACTTTACTAATACTAGGTACTTCATTATCTGGTTCCTTAATCTCATATAAATTATGCCACAATACATCCTTGTTTCCACTTTCTACTTCATTGTGTTTACTGCTGGAATCAAAGGATATTGCTTCCTGGTCTAGGAACACATTGTAATTAGTTTTCTCCTTCTTACTGGATTTATCTCCCTTTTTAATACTTGTCGGTGTTAAAATGTCAAAGGCTAAATTCACATTAGTATCCTGTTTGGTTTCTTTAGGTAATATAAGTTCTTGATGATGAGTATCATCACTTATTACAATGTCTTTTTTACTATCATCTTTCAATACTACAGGTCTGTCTGTGTGCCATCTGTGCTTGTGTTTGTGCTTCTGAAAAAAAGTATAAATGTTTTATTTATACATGTTTACAATCAAATATTATACATTTTTCTGGAGTGGATATGCTAAATATTTTGAGAAACAGAAATACACTCCCCAAGAAATAACATAAACTAAATATTTCAGTCTTAATCATCTATTTCATCTTAATTTGTTTTCATTTAAATGTATAAACCCATAGATAAAGCTTGCCAGAAATCTCCAACTGTTTCACAATTGTGATGAATTTCAGTGTCATTGATTTTCATTTATATTGTTCACAATTAAATCAGGTTAGCTTACACTCCTATGTTAAAAAAAACAACTCCACAGTATAAGCAAAAAAAGAACTTATAACTATGTCCCTATTGTTTTAATTTGGTCTCATCTAGTGGGAAAATATTGCTGTATATTAGACAGGTTTGCTTTTAAATGGTTCAGCTTGGTACAGAGAATAATAATTTTTAAATTCTATTCCTATTGGGTTATATGTTAAAACTTTGTCCTACCATCCTATATGGATTTCTGATTGACAATTATTTCTTAAGCAAATCATATAAGGAACTTTCCTGCCATGTAACAATTCCATCATACATGTGGTTTCTGAGAAGAAGATTTTTAAATTTCAGAAACCATAATTGGCCTAACATCAATGTTGAATTTCTGAATGATTTGGAAATCATATAAAATGTTGAGGACTACATACTCAAGTAACATTTCTTATAAATTTCCTTTCAATTTGTGCAGTGGTTTTAAATATGAATAGTCAATAGAGGCAGACAATGACAGACAGACAGACAGACAGACGCAAAGTGATGATGATACCATTGGTCCAGATGATCTAAAATAACAGAATATTATTGGAAATGTTTGGATATAGTTCAACTGAAGTTAATGTTTAATAAGTAATAAACACACAAGTCGGTGCCCAAGGCTTTATTTATCATCATCTATCTAAGAGTGTTTTTATTGCTATTAAGGTATGGGGCAATTCTATTTGAGAAAGTCGATGTCAAAATATAGAATCAATCAATCAATCAATTAACACATTCAAAGGTCATTCTCAGTTGAAATTATTTTATATGAAGCTAATTTTAGTATTTTCCTAATATTAGGTTATCAATATTTTTAATTCTCAACATTATATAAAATTTCATAAGAATGCCAAGGAAAATTTACCTACATTATCATAAGTAATTATCAATTAATTAAGAACCATAACTCTTGAATGATATATATGTTGAAAATCTTTAAAGCTTAAAATTTAAAATAATTAAAAATTCATTAATGTTTATACAAATCGATAGAAAAAAAAAAAAAAATGATTTGACAAAATGATGAACCATATCTCTAAAAAGACACAAAACAAAGAACCGTAACTCTAAAAAGGCACCAGATGACAATCACAAATATAGAATTTGAGCCACTTATAAGATAATAATGATATTCACTTTGTACATGTACTAGATCAACATGGTTAGATGGATTTTTATAGTGCTATTTCCCTGAAACAACAGTCTACAGGTAGACATGTCACTTCACTCAGATACGTTATCCTGTTTCCAAGCCAACAAGCCTTTGCTCTTACTCCATAATGCTGCAAGCTTGGTGGAGAAGCAGCCAATACCAATAATGTTATAGTCTTTGGTTTGACCTGACTGAGGCTCACGATCTATAGGACTTGAGGGGAGCACACTAACCATTACACAATAGATGTGGTTAAGTAGGTGTTTGAAGTAGAAAACTGAAGAGAACAGTAAACATACAAAAACTAGCACAAATCAACATTTCAAACACAGATATGACAGTACTTGCTGATGACAAAATGATTAAACCCCCCTATATAGTGCCCTTCAACTTTTATTTTCTAGATGTTTGAACAAGGTTTGACTTATATTTTATTTTCAGATATTTTTTCTCAAAAAGATGAAATCGGTTAAATCAGAGTAAACTTTCATCCCTGTGATAAACTGCTGTATTTATAGTATATTCCTGAAAACCATGTTAAAACACCTGTAAAATACCTGGAAACTGAAGGTCATTATACTCTATCAAGTCTTTCTAGCTTAACTGAAATCTTTGTTACACAACTAGGTTCTACTAGATTCAAAAGTCACTGACAAACTTTATTACATTGTATCAAGAACACATCGCCTGAACAGGATTCGAACTCACAACGTTAGTGGTTAAAGGCACCCATTGCACAGGTAGTTGTAAATCTAACTACCATACGATCATGATGGCCCCCTATTTTACTTTCAGATGTCTCAGTATAGCAAATTCAGGTTTGACTGTGTTTCTGTTTTAATTAAGGTTATTACATCAATACTAGAAATTCATAATAACAATGAAATATCTTTGAATAAGGAGCTCTCATTCATCCAAAAAAAAATCTTACTTCTACAATCTAACAATAAATATCGATAAAATGATTTTTTACTGAATCTAAGCGTTATTTGATGTTGACATGTTTCTGCCGTGAAGTGTGGATTGTTTGGTGTAAAACCATGGAATTATCAATAAAATTTGTGTATTTCTATTAATCTAATTTACATTTTATATCCATTATTAATAATGATAGAAGTATTTTGATTTCCATGTTCCCCGGTAATGTTAAATTAACAGCAAGGGTATACACATACTGTGAATTACAGACAACTACGTAAGAATTGATTACTATGTCAGCCTCGCTGGTTTTAGCATTGTTAAATATTGTTTAACAGTCATTTCTGGAACTATTTTAAAACTAGACCTGAGGTGATGAATGTCAAATAATCATTAAATTCAATTCAAACTTAATGGAACAAGACACAAGTTGGATTTGGAACTGTGTTGCACCAAAACACTGACTTAATTTTAACTGCAACATTTTGCTAACACTTTGCTAAAAGGCTATATATATGTATGTGTACAACAGTCCTCTGGCCCAAGACCAGAAATTTTTTCAGTCTTTTAAATAAACTATTTTCCAATAAATTCAAATTTTCATTTTGAGGACTGGTACAATATGCAACCATCAAGAATGTAATAAGGATAAATAGTATGGTTAATCATTGCAGTAACAGATTTCATAAACTAGGTACCCTCTACAGCATGTATGACAAAAAGTTCCACACATTAAAAATTAGCCAAATTTGTCCAAAATGTGAGGTGCATGTCTCCAACTATTTACCACCCCATCACTTAACCTAATCACCATGAAATAGCTGAAAGTGGGATAAAGCAAATATTAAATCAATATTAAGATTTCAGCAATTTTTAACTACCGGTATATGTTAATAAGGGTATCAAACAGATCAAGTATTTTCTCTCTACTTGGTATTTATAGATAACCTTGACTTCCTGACACTAATAAGATATTTCTATTTGCTGATGACAAATGATTATTTTCAGAATCTCCATTTTCACCTTTTGTATATAAACTTGTTTATGTAATGTGATAATTTACCAGCAATATTAATAGTGACATTTTATATAGACATCATTTATTTTCATTGGTACATTTTCAACGAATAATGGCTGTTACAAGCATAAAAATAACTAGATTTACAAAAAATAGTATTCATGTGGGTCTGTTCAGTCATTCTCCCCTCCCATAGGATCCTATGTTAAAGCCGCCATCTTGGATGGAGGGGTAAATTTACTAAAAATATACATACATATTGATGTGTTATGGTATTTTGAACCCCTGAAAAATTGACCCCGGGTTCAAAATACCATATGACACCGGTATACATGTATATTTTTTGTAAATTTAGTTATTAAGGGTTCATTTTTCAATAAGAGGGTTCAATATATGATAGATTAAAACTGACCGCAGGGTCAATATACCATGGGGTTTAAAATACCATATTATAACAGTATAAAACAAGCTAGATGTATCTTTAATATGTCTTAAATAAAACAAACTAGAAAAGAAGTATGCCCCCGCACTTGATAATTATGGACAAAGTTGTTTTGTTAGGAGTGATTTAAAAAAAAATGAAGTGTGTCTTAATGATGCCCCCGCCTGACCATCAAAATCCTGTGGACATGCACACTTCTATTATGTGTATAAACATCCTACAAAATATTAAAGCTGTAGCCCCAAAACTGTAGGAGGAGAGAGCCGAACAAACCATGTATCTATATCCGGACGGACGAACAAAATGACTTAAGTTCAACTACCTGTCATTTTGAGAATATTTGAAGAAAATCTAAATCCTGTGGACATGCACACCTCCATTATGTGCATAAACATCCTGCAACATATTAAATCTGTAGTTCTAAAACTGTAGGAGGGGTTAGCCGGACAAACCATGTTCTCTTTATGCAGCTAGTATGAAAAAAATGACCAAGTCCAACTACCTGTCATTTTGAGAATATTTGAAGAAAATCAAAATCCTGTGGACATGCACACCTCCATTATGTGTATAAACATCTTAAAAATATTAAAGCTGTAGCTCCAAAACTGTAGGAGGAGATAGCCGGACAAACCATGTATCTACATGTGTATATCCTGACAGACGAACAGACGGTAAATTAATATGCCCCCCCCCCCCCCCCCCCAACTCTTCGTCGCGGGGGCATAAAAACATGAATGTTTCTAAGACTAACATTTGAACGACAAGAAACCTGACAGCAGTATCAGAGGTGACAGCCAAGAAGTCAGATAATTTTAAGTCAACCACTTTGATATTGTCTAATGTGTAAAGGTTACACTAAATCTGATACAATAACAAAGGGATGGCTTAACAAGCTGATAGAGGTACAGAGAAACATAATACAAATTTTTATAAATGTTCCAAACTTATTCTTCATAAAAAAGACCTTTGACGTTGTCCTTGGGCATGCAAAACATCAATTATATAAATAATATACCTGTTAAAGGAATAATTTTCCCATTGGAAATCAATCACACCTGACACGCACTAACAGAGTTGGGAAGGAAGTAGGGCATCTAGAATCTGCAAAACAATCTTGATCTAAACTTTAAACCAAAGTAAATGAAATAAATGAATCATAAAATGTTGGTCTTGATGGCCTACTTTCTGTCTGAGGCCAACACACACCTGTAAATGCATTGCAGTGCCAAGTGACATTTGAGTGCAGGGTATTATAGTAGCTGGGAAAAAACTTTAACCAAATGTAAATGAAGTCAGTGATTAACACAAAACGTCAGTCGTGGCGACCTACTTTGTGTCTGAGGTTGAAACATGCCTCTAAGTGCATCACTATACCAAGTGGCATCACTATAGGGCTTATACTATCTGGAAAAAAACTGGTGGATGCTGACGTGCAATCAGTGTAAGAGCATGAAAACCATCGTTTACACGCACAGACAGATATGCCTACAGATAGTATAATGCAACATGATGCACGTTCTCAGTCAAAGAAAAATACCAACAAATCGCTATATGTTTAAATTAACATGCTGTACCATTACCAAGTCAATATCTATGCATTCGGTTTCCTAGGAAAATCATCAATCGAATCGTAACCTTTGCATTATTAATCACGTACAAAAATGCAGTGACTCATGTAAACACAAAACATACAGCACGACATCAATACCTTTAAAGTAAAAAATACAAATTCTATGATCAATAATAGTTATAGAACTTTGATTAATTTCTATTAAGGATACAATAATGATTCATCCCACAGCATGGGAAAAACTGTTATGGAACAATTCATAGGTATCAGTCAATTTTCCTTTAAAGCACTGGTATCCCACAGAAAGATTGGGTTAAACATATACAAAGAAGAAAATTTAATTAATACTAGATATACTGAGAAATATCAATTTGTTGGTGTTAATATGTTTGATGTTTTTACATTGAAGAATTGTTGTCATGAAATTTAGTTAATGTAGGTTTCCTTACAAATAATTTTCTGCAGTAGAAGCCACCGTAGCTGTAATCGTATGGTATTTGGATTTACATCTACTCATTGATTCAATCAGTGCCCATTACCACTGAAGTTGCAAGTTCGATTCCCTCACATGAAATGGCCTTATGTGATAAAGTTTGTCAGTGACTTGTGGCAGAGCGATGCGTTTTTCCAGGTACTGAGGATTCCTCAACCAACTGAACTGACCAATATGACAGAAAATATTGCTGAAAGTGGTGGAAAATTAAACATAACTCATTCAAAATATGCACACATCTGAGGTCTGATGTCACTCATCCAAAATCTGAGGTCCATTTTTCTCCCAAAGTGTAAGACGATACAATACATATATACTTTTTAAGTATACTTGAGCTACTGCACATCAATTATTACAAAAATTATTAGACTGCTTGTTTGGGATATTCAAATTCTGTCTAAATCCAATTTGTTTGATACATTCAAGATGAAAAATTGTGGGACCTGAGCGCATTTAATTAGTAAACAATATTTGTTAATTCAACATACTCTTACAAGTATAAGCCTAAAAATTACCAAACATGCCATAAGTTTTTACAAATTGAAAAAGTAAGAACAGGAAACATATTCTTTCACAATATGACAAGAGTTCAGTCCTCGAAATGAAAATTTGAATTTACTGGTCAGAATCAAATTCTTGAATTTATTATATATGTTTGTGTTTGTGGCGTTACTTTTATTTTCAATCCTTTAGGTACTTTGTTCACCGAAATGTAGCAACAAAGATTAATCAGATTATAGACATGATAAAGCTTGTCGATCAAGCGAAATATCCGTCAACTTGATTATTAATTATAGTCTTTTTGTAGACTTATAGTTATTTTTGTTATATTTTAACATCTTTTTTTGGTGTTGTTGTGCTACATTTTAGACGTTTATATATATATATATATATATATACGTCTGAAAATTAAACCAAACAGTGTTAGAATTAGATTTTAGAGCTGTCAAATTTTTATTCTTTCCTCGACGGGATTTGAACCCACACCATTGATACACTGCAGCACCATTCGCTTAGCCTTACGTCCAGCGCCCTAGACCACTCGACCACATCCACTCCCTATCTATATATCTAAATAACAACTGAAAAATTTACTGGTTCAAACATAGTTTTACTGGTCTTGGGCTGCAGAACCGGTGCTCTTCGTGAGGATTGTAAATTGATCCAATATTATGTGTTGGCAGATGTAAAAAAAAATAGCATGACACATAGGAAGTTGCCATTAACTTCTAATAAACATTTTACTATCTGGATAAAGAGCATTATGTAATCCTTTAAAAAGCATAAACAGCCAAGACTACAAGACTACCTTAAAAAAAAGAAATTTCCATTCAATGAAGCATAATTTTCATAGCATTTATCTCCTTGTATATTTATTTAGTCTCATCTGTAATATATCTTCATTTGCCATCATTAACCAGACATGTAACTCCGTAGAGCATCGTAGAGCATCGTAAATTTATGGGGCTACATTCTCAACAGGCAACAAGACACCAACTCAACAATCAAATAAAGGATATTGACACATTCGGCAGTTTTAACTTCTAAATGTCCATTTTTTTAACTGGGAATCTATAGAGACTTGTAGAGAAATTCTACACCTCAGCAATATTCAGTGATGTATTTCCACTGTACAGATCTATAGTCATTTGAAAATATAAAGATCGATGAAACCATTACTGAGCGATTTTCAGAATGGAGTTTCAGACTAATTAACAATGAGTGTTAACTTGTATGAATCATGTGACATGATGTAATATTCAATAATGTGATTGTTACTATGGTAACCTAAAACCATTTTATTCTGATAACTTTCTATGAATGATAAATGAGCTCAGGAATTACATAAGTCATAAAGTTCCAGATAATAACTGTATATAACAGAAACAAATCTTACAAGTTTTTTCTTCAATACACTTAATCAAACCAAAGGCTCACTGACCCTGTAAATCAATTGTCTGGGACTTCTGAGAGTCTAAAAAGATAGTTTGCTAATTTAGATATATAACTTGTAACACCATGAAAATACAGTTTAATTTAACAAGTTCAAATTTAATCATTCAAATCTTTGTCTTAATAAATTTAATATTCTATAAATGCAGTCCTCATGGTGAGGACCGGCCCAAGACCAATAAAACTTTGTTCGGACCTGTAAATTTTTCAGTTTTTATTTAGGACTATATAAAAATAAATTAAAGAATTTGATTCAGACTGGTCAGTAAATTCAAATTTTATTTCGATGATTGTAAATGTCAAAGGACTACTGCAAGCTAAGGTTACACTTTTTATAGGATATTGTGTAATTGATCAGTAAATGATATATTGTAATATAATATAAATGAATCATATGTTTAAACTTGGTGCCTTATAGGGGTCTAAACAATAGATAACTTTCACTGGTCTATTACATACATACCCAAAATTTGCCAAAAAATGCATGTAACGAGTGGCCACTACATATTTTACCCTTTTTTTAAAGGTGTAATACATTTTTCTCTCATCAATAAGAAAGTTAAGGTCAGCTTCTCAGAGAATTTCCTCTAGTTTCTGTTGGTATATAACATGCAGCACTTTAATATTACATGTTTTTGTATAATATCCTTAACAGAAAACATGTTGACCGAAATAAGATGGCATGTAATCGTTTTTAACAAAATAGTCATTCACAAGATTAACAAGGAATTATATGGGCTGATCTTCTTATTTATCCTTATTATATAGAGTTATTCTTTTGTTGAGAGTGTGAGGAAGAACTGTGACAAGAAAGAATTGAAAGAATTCTGATAATTTTTTTAATTCAAGTCTTCAAAGTTTGAAAAGTCATTTTCAGAAACCCATGCTGCCCCATACGTAAGCCATATTTCCATGAAAAGTACATACTTGAAATATAAGGTCTTACTTTTAACTTGAATGGTATCAAGGTACCTAAGTATAAATAACTTTGGTTTTGACTATCACCAATAAATGTAGACAAGACAGACATCAATTTGAAATGCCCCATACGTAACACTTTTTTTGTCCCATACGTAAGATAGAAAATTTTCTCTCTTAAATTCCTTTACTGACTTGCTTTTTTTGCATCATTACATCTCTAATACACTGATGACTACATACACATAGGTTTAACTCCTTATATCCATCCAAAAAGTTGCAACCTGTTTATAGAGATGTAAAACTTAACAAAATATTCCCATTTGTCAAGAATAAGCTAAATAAACAGTCACATTTGTAAAAAATTAGACAACTAAAAAATAAGAATACATTTCATTTTTTCTAAATTAAATGCAAGTGAAATCCACAACAAAATAAACATTGCAAACTTTTGTCCCATACGTAATGCCCCCGTCACACTCTGACAAAGACCATGCAGAATGCAGTACGTCCTAGAAGTTCAAATAAACATACCAGAAACTTGCTTATATTTGAAAATAAATCTCGCTTTCCAGTTCATACTACGACCAAGTTAAGTTTTCACCACGTTTACCACGTTCGTTGTAAGTTATTACTACGTGCTGGATCAAGTTCTAAGTACGTCCATCACGTTTTCGCTATGTCCTCAATACGACCATACAATTCACACTACGACCTTAGTACGTTCCTGTCACGTTTACATTGCGTCCGTCCCGCCAAATATTCTCACTTCTGTTGATATTTTCTCATTGAAACATGCCACCCAGAGGTCGTGGTAAAAGAGCAAAATTAGGAGCTAGAGGGGGAAAGAGTTACTCCACTGCGAATGAAGCTCAGTCGCCAGCCACGGAATCATCACAAGGCACACAACCAGAGGACAACACAGAGGAAATTCCAGACGAACTACAAAGTGATGATACAGATGCCAGCTCTAAAGAAACTGTCAATTCAAAAGCAAAACAATTCAAGCTAGTCGTTGCTTTCTCTCCTGAAGAGGAGCAAGACATGGTTGAATGGTTAGAGTCAAACCCAATCCTTTACAACAGAAAACTTTCTTCATACAAAGAAACTGTAAAAAAAGAGAAACTTTGGTCGGAGAAAGCTGTGGAAATGGGGAAGACAGTTGATGCTATAAAGATTTGGTATGCTAGTTTAAGAAGCAGATATGGAAAACTTAAGAAGAAACGCTCTGGTTCTGGAGATATGGAATTGACAGAAAGGGATGAGTGGGTCGTGAGAAATTTTGAGTTTCTTCGCCCTCACATTTATGAAGTTCCGAAAAAGACCACAGTAAGTGTAAGTTTCAAGTTTGCAATAAATTTTTTATTTTGGCTTTGAAACAAATGAAGACACAGCACAAATTTTAATAACATAGATTATGTTGCCTCTTCCATTTAGGAAACAATCTAACATGTGTGCATGTCGCGAGTCAAGAATGTATATCATAAATGTCTTGTCGTTTTTTAAAGATTTTGATCATATATATGTATGTTAACAATACAGTGTGCTGTACCGCAAAATGAAATTTATTTATTTCTTGGTGGAACAGTAAAGAGCCCGCTACTTCTACTTTAGACAGTTGTGGTTCACAATCTAAAAACTAGAGACTCAGGTGAGCCTGTATCGCTCACCTGACATAAAAAAGCCCCCTTAAGAATGTCTGCATGCCGAATACATCTAAGTTTTACTATTCAAATCCCATAGGGTTCTACAATGTATGTTAAAACTATGTCTGCTCATGGCAGCCATCTTGGATGGAGGTCGTGGTCACCGGACACAATATTGAAAGTATACTACCCAAGGACCATCCATGCCATGTTTGCTTTAAATTGGCTGACTGGTTTCAGAGGAGAAGACTTTTAAACAATTTTCCCATAGGTCCTATGCTAAAACTATGTCCGCTGACGGTGGCCATTTTGGATGGAGGTCGGGGTCACAGGACATAATTTTGAAAGTTGACCACCTAAGGACCATTCATGCCATGTTTGCTTTAAATTGACTTACTGGTTTCAGAGGAGAAGACTTTTAAACATATTTTCCATAGGGTCCTATGTTAAAACTAAGTCGAGTCATGGTGGCCATCTTGAATTTCCGATCGGCAAACAATTCACAAGTTTAGTACAGGACCACCCAATGATCATTCCTGCAAAGTCACAATTCAATTGGCTTGGTGGTTTCTGACAAGAAGATTTTTAAAATTTCAGCCAATGAGAACACATTATGGACCCTGGCAGCCATGTTGGATTTCAAATCAGCACCAAAAACATAAATCTGGTAGGGGACCATCCAATGAACATTTCTGGCAAGATTGGTTCAATTCTGTTCAGTGGTTTCAGAAAAGAAGATTTAAATGTGAAAAGCTATCGGACAGATGACGGATGCTTAACCATGACAAAAGCTCACATGGCCTATGGCCAGGTGAGCTAATGAAGGAATATATCCTGGTCCAAAAGATATGCTGGCGTTGGAGCTATCCTTAAGGGGGTTCATCCATAGTTCTACATTCTGTTGAAATAAATTTGATTTATTCTTGCAGATGAAACAAAAGATACAAACCACAAAGGCCGCATCTTTCCTCTCAGATGATGTTAGTGAGATCACAGACGAGCCCCTACAGTCTTCTTCAACTATTAGTCAGCAAGAATCTACTCAAGCTCAATCTAGATGGAAGAGTGATAAACAGATCACAAAGACAGAAGAGTCTCTCTTGGATGACCTTGAAGCGAGAAGCCAGCAGATGATGGTTCTTAATCAACAAGTGCTAGAAAGAATCAAGCCTAGCGTGGACAAAGAAAGGGATGCGTTCGTTGATTGGTTGCGATCAGTTATCAATGATCTTGATCATGACGTCTGGAGATGTTGCCAGCAACAGATCAGCAATACATTTTACAAATATATTGCTGAAAATGATCGACTGAAGAGACAACAGACATTGCCTGCAACCAACCCACCTAATCCATCTATGTCCAAACAGTCAAACACTTCTCTACAAGGGTCTTCACAAACCTGTTCCCCTATTTGGCAGTCACCACCATCGTAGTGGATGAATCAGCCTTCTTCATCAGTATCTGTCTGGCAGTCACAGGATGGCAATTGGATTAATCAGCAGTTTCCACACCAGCAACAATCATTTACACAACTTCAGCCTATCCGACTCTCATCTAGTAGGCAAGTGAATGCATCACCACTACATTTCGTGCAGGGGGACAATTCTAGGAAAACCGAGTCAACATTCAGTGTCGATCAAATTTTCAACACAAGTGATCCAGAGGTACCGGAGCTTGAGTAACTTGTGTATTGATATTGATAGTTTTATTTGTTATTTTTATTCTGTCAAAGCAAATGAAAATGGTATTTGTTTGTGATTTTGTTTTCAGACCGTCATAAAAGTTAATGATGATTTATTTTATGTTCGAACAAAACCTGCAACTTTGCAGAGCTTATTTTTTGTAATTATTGGACATATTAACCACGTCATGCAAGAATTAGTGTTGTAATATGTGTATGTCATACTTTTAAGTAGACAGTAAGGATTGTTGATGCTTTAGTGTAGAAAAGTGATGTGAAGCAACATTTTGTATAAAAAACATGGATTTTCTCAAATATCGAGTATAACTGTTGTACTTGTGAACTACTTTTCAAACAAGACAGAATAAATCCCTTTTAGTTCTTCTATGTTATATTTTCTTTTGTTATGAATGTTTAATATTGTGTCGTGTTAGTTCTGTTTTCTGTATATGTCCCTGTATCTTCTCCCTTTGTGATTTTGAGAACAGTTACTTCAATTACATCCCTAAATTACTTTGAAAACGATTGCTCTATCAACACACTATACAATCGGCAATTAAGAATCGCAGCAATTCGGGACTCTATGTGTTTACATCAAAGGATGCCGGCACTATTTAATTGAAAATTACAGGTAAGTAGCAATCAAAGACCCAGGTTCACTTCAAACAATGGTCTATAATAGCTACTTACCAGTAATCTTCAATTAAATGGTACCGGCGTCCTTCAATGTAAACATATGGAGTTCCGAATAGCCGCGTTTCTTAATTGACGGCTGTATAGTGTTACATACTTGTGAAAATATTCATCGAGACTTTAGGCAATATCAATATGCGATAATAAGTTGCTAATACATTAAAGCCTTTTTTTATGGGATTTGACATAAATCATAATCTCGAGATAAAATTCAGATCTTTTATTAAACGCAGTTTGACTACACGAAACAACCAGTAATACAATATATTCATATTGTAAACGTCACATACCGGTAAACATTAGTAGTGTGTAAAAGTAGTAGTTTTACTGTGCTGTTACCATACGATCTTGCCAAGGCACTGATCCTGCTGGACTGTTGAAATATAATCGCAGGTATTCTCTTTGTCTTTTAGCTACTGTTGCATCTCTATTAGGACCTGTTGATTTCGTGCATGCGTGCAGTAGTTCTCCAAAGTCCAGGTACTAGATCATGTTGTTGGTTCTCTATATCAAGTTGGGAATTCTGTAGAGTAGGATATCTTACTCTCATAATATCATGCAGGCAAACACCAGACTCTACAAATCAATCTCACTATATCCGGTTGTTGCATCATCATGGTCAGTAGTAACTGCCATCTCTGTGCCAGAATGCCAAATGCATTCTCTACCACACATCTTGCCCTTGAGATTCTATAGTTTGTTATCAATTGTTCATGTGTCAAGCCATGTTGCAAATACGGTTTAATAAGGTAGGTTCTAAGCCCAAATGCATCATCACCCAAGATGAAGTATGGCATGTTTTATGAATCATTTGGCATGGGGTCAGAATCTGGAAATCCGATAGTTTCATCTTCTAGACACTCCTTTAGTTCTGAATCGTTGAAAATTTGTGCATCAGACATTGACCCGAATCCACCTATATCTATCCACAAGAACTTATAATCTGCATCAACCAAAGCAAGAAGCACGACCGAGAAGAAACCCTTGTAATTATGGAACAAAGACCCGGTCTTTGGTGGGCATCTTATAGCAACGTGTTTGCCATCAAGTGCACCGCAGGCATGTGGAACATTCCATCGTCTCTGAAATTCCACAGAAATGACACGCCATTCATCTTGTGTTGTAGGACAAGATATAGCTTCATGTTTATATTCGTCAACAATTGCCTGGCACACTTCAGGAACAAATACAGAAATCGTGTTCCGTGCAACTCTGAAGTCGTACTGCAAAGTTGGATACTTGTCACCTGACACTAAATGTCGAATAGTGATAGCTAGCTTGAGGCCCGGTTCCAATGCTTTCCTGAGGCATGTGTCTACTCTTCTAATTCTAGGTCCTACCCTGTTTAATAATTCATCGAACATTTTCGGTGGCATCCTAAGAAAATTGAAGAATGACTGTTGATCTTCCATCAATATATCGCAATGTCCAAACTGCAGAAACCCTAGGCCGTACCCAACATGATCTTTGTTGTCTTCTATGTCGTCTCTTTCGTCTCATTAACAATTTTATTGCAAGTTGTGCATCTAGAAGGGCTTGTTGTCCTTGAAGTAGCAAATTATAAAGCATGTATTCGTGACTCATTTTTCAATGTTTTAATGAAAAATGATTATATGAATTCAGTTTTTATACAGAATACATGTCAATAGTACATAAGTACTGGGAACCTGTCGAAAAAGCTGCATAAACGTATCAAGAACTTGGAGATCATGATAGGGTCGTATTGCAGTCTTCTACAACGTATTACAAACTTACATGTATCACAGTCTTCGACAACCGTAGTGTGAACTTACAACAGTCTTTGTAGAAACTTGGCATGGACGTAATGAAAACTTGATACATGTAGCACGAATGCAGTGGCAACGTAATTAAAACGGAATAAAATCGTTTGCAGTCCGCGCTACGTCAAAGGGGACTGTGGCAAGTTTATATTACGTATCCATCACGTCCTCTCGGTTTTTACTAGGTTCTCATCACGAATGTACTACGTCCTATCTGCGCTACGTCCTTACTACGGATTTTTTAAACATGTTCAAAATTCTGTCACGTCCTTAAAGTCCTTTAAGACCATACTACGTCCATACCCGTTTGCACTAAGGTTCCGCTGCGTTGTAGAGGTTCTTGGTAGGTTCACAGGCGCTCGTGGCACGGACTTACCACCCCTTTTTTTTCTAATTTTCTGCTTACAAATTTATTTTCAATAAAATTTCTTTATTTCTTTATTATTTCATCTCTTTTTCCTTATTTTAACTTGTTCGTGTCAATATTCATACAATCTTATGTTAACATCAAATTGCATGTGTCGACCCTATATAGATACTAATAATCCACAGTATTTTTACACTGTCCAATTCTTCCTTCAAATTCACTTAACAATTTACCTGTACACCTATTTCAAACACAAACTACAGGATGGACAAAAATGACTACATGTTAAAACTAGCTTCTCTATAAAATTAACAATTAAAAAAAAAATTGCAACAATTTTTTTGGTTAAAACTAAATGTAAGTTTCTTATAATTTGTTTTTATAAAATTACAAGTTCCCTGAGATGTCGGTACCACTTATTTCTTTGTTAGAAGAATCAATTTAAGTTATTTACGGCAGCGATTAGTCCCTTGTTGGATCAAAGTTATTGAATAATTATAAAACATTTTCAGACTCTCTTCACATAAAATGAAACTAAATTACATTTTCTACTAAAAATCCAATATCTAAGGCAAAAGTGTGTTCTTTATAAGCATCAACTATACTGTGACTTCCCTCAATATCCTAGTGTGAAAATTATTGATTTTACAACAAAAGCAGGAAAAACACAATCTGTGACAGAACAATGGAACTTTTGATATTCTATGTTATTATTGGGGTAAACAAAGTTTCTGATGCATGATTAAAGTCAAATTATTTTCAAGTTCACCACACGAAAAAAATATTTTATTATGTAAATTAGATAAATCATCTGATGGTAAATAAATTAAATATTATTTCTTTAATTCAAAAAAGGGGGTCAAAAGTCAAGATCAGATTGATTTTGTTTAATCAAGCATCTATATTAATAATTATTTATAACGTTCTGTTGTTGATAAAATTGATAAGAAATTAATATCATTAACAAAAACACATTATCTATTTATCATTGGTTTTACATATTACAGTAGGTCTATTAATAGACAAATATGTATTTAAATATTATCATATCGATCAGTGAATATTATTGTCACAAAACTTATACAGAGAAACCCGTCTAATCCGAATCCTGAATAAATCGGAATCATGTATAAACCGAACTATAAATAAAAGTACCGGTACTAATGTAGGAAATCTTTGTTAATTTAACCTTTATAAACCAAACACCTGTTTATTCCAAACAATAATGTTGGTTCCAAAGTTCCAAGGAGGTTCAGTTTAGACAGGTTTCACTGTACTACATTGTGGTGATACATTTTGTAGGTACTGGTAATATAGATGTAAATCAAACTATCTTACAATAGTAGACACAGTAAGAGATACCAATAAACTTTATAAGATCTATTGTAAACATGATAAATGTCCACCAACAGTTGTATTGTAAAATCTGAAAAAAGTCTCCATTATATATGTAACCTAAATGCATTAGATTTTTTAGCAATGCTATTTATTGTTGATGATACTTGCCATTTTTATCATTTGAGCGAGTTAGTGATTCAGAAGGCTATATAATGCCATTTGAGCGAGTTAGTGATTCAGAAGGCTATATAATGCCATTTGAGCGAGTTAGTGATTCAGAAGGCTATATAATGCCATTTGAGCGAGTTAGTGATTCAGAAGGCTATATAATGCCATTTGAGCGAGTTAGTGATTCAGAAGGCTATATAATGCCATTTGAGCGAGTTAGTGATTCAGAAGGCTATATAATGCCATTTGAGCGAGTTAGTGATTCAGAAGGCTATATAATGTCATTTGAGCGAGTTAGTGATTCAGAAGGCTATATAATGCCATTTGAGCAATTTTTCAGTTATATCATGGATAGAACAAGTTACATTTTGATGAGATCATATGATGTTCATTTTGGACTAGACCAACATGCTCTGCTGGATTTTTATTGTACTAGCTCACTGAAACAACAGTCTGCGGAAGGACATTTCGTTCCACTTGGACACATTATCCCGCTTCCAAGCTAACCAGCCTTTGCTCTTTCTCCTTAACACTGCATGTTGAGCACAGAAGCAGCAAATACCAATTTTATAAGTCTGGGTTGACCCAACCATTACTCAAACCCACGATCTACCACACTTGAGTTGAGC
This sequence comes from Bathymodiolus septemdierum, assembly GCA_963383655.1. Lineage (NCBI taxonomy): Eukaryota > Metazoa > Mollusca > Bivalvia > Mytilida > Modiolidae > Bathymodiolus > Bathymodiolus septemdierum. The sequence continues at coordinate 27,040,943 of OY726522.1, read as the reverse complement.
ACACTAACCATTATACCACCGATGGAGGAGAAATTGAGTTGCAGTTATAGGATAATATTAAACTGTAAAATTCACCATTATTATTAACAACTGATGTACCGTAACAGTATAATCAATAAGTTATAATGTTATAAACCATGTGTAACCTTCATATCCTGAAAATTAAGTCTGCATTACAAACATCATCCAGTAATTAAATTGTTACATTGTCCAATATAATGTTATATTACAAACTCACTTCAGCAATTACAAATTAACAGTAAATTTGTCTGAATTGTCAATTCTAATTTTCATTTCCCATCTCTAATTTCAGAGTTTGTTTCAAGTTCATTTCACTGTGTGTACAGTTTGTTATTAAAGTAATAATTTTTTGATTAGAATAACGAAAAATCCAAATATCTTTTAAACTATAGATTTTTGAACAGCAAAATAAACGAGAGTTTTATTTAGAATTAGGAGTGCTAACTAAAAATGTTATTGTAATGCTTCTTATTGTTTTGGCTGAGGCTGCACTCCGATGAAATTTTGCATTTTGGTCCTATTTTGTTGTCATTTTTCAGGTGGGGGTAGCCACGTGTACTTTAGACGAAACTGACAAGCATTTCTCTCATAAATTATTGTTATATTTTGCATTTTTCTGTCTTATCTCCGGAATGCCAAAAGTTTGTAAAAAAGTTGTTTGCCTTTTTTAATAAGGAAAAGGCAATGAAGAAGCCAATTGTCTCATTTGATAGGGTATATCAAAGAACATCTAAAGCTTTGGGTGTGTCTTACACTTCAGTGCACCATATTATGAATGATAAGAGGCCTTGTAAGTCAAATAGACCCAAGGAAAGAGCTAAATTTTTGGATGACTTTCATCATTGTGTTATTAAAAGAACAATCCATGGTTTATATTCACGGAGAATTGCTCCGACCGTCTCAATAATACATAAGGAAATAAAAGATTCTATTAAAATATCAAAGTCTAAACTTACTCTAACTCTCATTGATCTTGGATATATTTATAAAAAAAATAGGTGATAATCAAAGAGTTCTGTACGACCAAGTGTCTATTATCAATTATAGGTGTAATTATCTGAGAAAGATCAAATCTTTTAGGGAAGCAGGGTATGATATCGTGTACCTGGATGAAACATGGGTTAACCAAAATCACTGCACAGATTATATGTGGCTTCCGAATGATGGGTCTGATGCCCCAAAAATACCCTCTGGCAAAGGCAAACGTTTGATTGTTTTGCATGCAGGTATGCGAAGTGAGGGTTTGATTGACGGCTGCGATTTAGTGTTTCTGGACAAATCAAAGGATGGCGACTATCACCAGGAGATGAATAGTTTTGTCTTTCTTGAGTGGTTTGAAAATCAATTGATGCCTGCTCTGAAAAATCCTAGCTTGGTTGTGTTTGATAATGCAAGTTATCACAATGTTAAAACAGAAGATACGGTGTGCCCAAATTTTAGTCAGAAAAAAGCTGTTCTCCAAAACTATCTTACACAACACAACATTCCCTTTTCTGCTACTGATACCAAAAAAGTATTATATGAAAAAATAAAACAAAAAAAGACCCCAGTAGTTTATAAAACAGATAAAATTGCTAATTTACACGGACATGAAGTAATAAGAACCCCTGTTCGACACTGTGAAATAGACAGAGAAAAAAGGTAAAAATCGAATAAATGTCACGTTTAAGTCAATGCCGAAAATATTTGGAACATGTGTCTGCCAATTCATTAAAGTTTAAGAACAGTTGTAACTATCTGGGGTCAGATGAATTTATTAACTTATATATTGATTATAACACATAAATAATACACAAAACAACTTGATGCAAAACAAAAAAAAGATAAACAGGGACAGTTTATAATCCAACCGAAAACCAAACACAAAACGGGCCTTACATTCATGAAACGTCAAAACAAACAAAGACAAAGATTGAAACTTCGGATTACTGTTTTGGATAAGCACTTCAAAGTGGAATAGGTTAAATATATATTTCCAAACTTTTAGCTCACGTTTGAGTTGAAAGATATAACTTGGTTTATTAGAATAGTTACGTGAAACAATTGCAAGTATCAATGATTCATCAATAATTATTGCAGTTTTTAGGTATTTTTTACCAATGCTAACTTGCAAGTTTGGTAAAAAATAGCTCATAAAATGACAGTGTTCAATGTCTCTACGGAGAACAATGGAATCTTTCGGGTGACCATCGAGCGTCTATTGTCCTCAGGGATTAAAACCCACCGCCGCAGGCTGTTCTCTTTTATAGACTTATTCCCTCCGTATTTCATCAAACTTTGTCTAAATATACACCCAAAAATTCCTTTAAAATGCGATTTTTTTATATGAGCAGGGTCAAATCCATTTACTTTCTGGTCTGCAAACTTCCAAATTAAATTAGCATCCTTGATTCTCAATCTCTACACAACTCTCGTTTACACTTTTACTTTAAAATCTACAGTTTAAAAGATATTTAAAAATTTCGTTATTCTAATCAAAAAACTAGGAAGAACTGTTTTAGATATCTAAAACTTATATCTCCCTTAATAGGGCCATCTGTACAACAATAAGTTCCACATTATGAGTTGAATGATACTATTTAAAAAACAATTATTTGACCTTGAGGTCAAAGTCTCACAAAGGTCATTACGGTACGTGACACACCGCCTTATGGTCATGCACCCACATACCAAATATCATTGACCTATCTCGAAAGACAAAAATGTTATGGCTCTGACAAGAAAATACTATTTATAAAAAAAAAAATGACCTTGAGGTCAAAGGTCAAGGTCCAACGAAGGTCATTATGGTATGCGACACACTGCCTTATGGTCATGCACCCACATACCAAATATCATTAGCCTACATTTTTGTATCTCGAAAGACAAAAAAGTTATGGTCCGGACAAGCTTCGCTGAGAAGAAGCAGAAGAAGAAGCGGAAGAAGAAGCAGAAGAAGAAATGGAAGAAGTGGAAGCGGAAGAAAAAATCAGACTTAATTATTACTTTAATTCCATTTTAGAGCAAAAATAAAATTTAGTTTCATGTAATTTGACTTTTAGTCAGTCTTGACACAGTTTTACAGGGACCAGTAAAGGAAGAAAAACGGGTGTAAATTGGCTTGGTTTCGTTTATGGTATTCAAAGATACTTTCAACAATATTTCAGTTATATCATGGCGGTCAGTTTTATTGGTGGAGGAAACCAGGTAACCAGAGAAAAACACTGATCTGTCGCAAGTCACATAATGTTGTATTGAATACACCTCGCCATGAACAGGGTTCGAACTCACAACTTTAGTGGTGATAGGCACTGATTGCATAGGTAATTGTAAATCCAACAAAGATCATGACCACGACCTCCCCTGGTGTAATTTGGACCAGTGGTTTCAGAGAAGTCAATTTCTAATGATAAAAATGTATATCTAATGGCAAGAGGCAATGTGACGGTAAAACATTATCTTGACCCTTGACCTGATGAGCTAACTTAATAACACTAGACAATTACAGTAATGTTGTGTGTGGTAAATGTTAAATGTAAACAAATTGTTGCCCTCAAGAGAGGACAGTCCGACACTCCTCTAACAAGGCCAATTTTTCAATGCACAAGGAGTGGTCTTATAAGTGGGAGACTACTGAGGCTACTGTATACAAATCCAGTGTTAATTCCAGCTGATATAATTTTGGTACCATGACTTTCTATCTTCAGCATCAAAAACAGTTTTCAGTCGCTGTCACCATACCCAATATACTGCCAAATTTAATTTCAACTATCCAAATTTCTACCTTAATGATCTGACTCAACCTTGATTTCAATTATTAAATATAATTTTGAACACTCACCTTTCATTCTGCTATGTGGTAACTTAATACAGAATCTTACAGATTTCATCCATTTGTAACCTTGCGGAATTCCAACTCCAACTAAGTTCCTGCCTTTCGGGCAATATAAATTCATTTGTTGAGCTTGTCAAATAGTCAATTGTTTTGGTTCGAGAAGATTTTCTAGAAATCAACCAATCAGAAACAACAATGCCTGTGGTGGCCATGCTTATTTACGAATAGCGACGAAATAAGCAATCTTTATAGAGGACCCCCCCCCATAGGAGCTTCCTACCAAATTTCGGTTCATATGGCTACGGTATTCAGTTTTAGAGGAAAAGATTTTTTAGAAACAAGAATTGCCTGTGGCGGCAATGTTTGTTAATGGATCGGGACGAAATGAGCAATCTTGACAGAGAATATTCCATAGATGCTTCCTATCATGCTGTGGTTCATTTGGTCAAGCGGTTTCAGAGGAGAAGATTTTTAGAAACCAACCAATCAGAAACAAGAATTGCCTTTGGCCCATGTTTGTTAACAGATTGGTCCAAGATGAGCAATCTATGTAGAGAACCTTCCAAGGATGCTTCCTACACAATTTTGGTTCATTTGTCTATGCGGTTTCAAAGGAGAAGATTTTTTAGAAATCAACCAATCAGAAACAAGAATTGCCTGTAGCGGTCATGCTTGTAAAGTGATCGGAACGAAATGAGCAATCTTGATAGAGAACCTTCCATAGATGCTTCCTATCAAGCTGCGGTTCATTTGGCCAAGCGGTTTCAGAGGAGAAGATTTTTAGAAACCAACCAATCAGAAACAAGAATTACCTGTGGTGGCCATATTTGGTAACTTAATGAGCAATCTATTTTTTAGAGGACCTTCCAAGGATGCTTTCTACCAAATTTTGATTCATTTGGCAAAGTGGTTTCAGAGTAGAAGATTTTTTAGAAATCAACCAATCAGAAACAAGAATTGCCTGTAGTGGCCATGTTTGTCAACGGATCGGGACGAAATGAGCAATCTTGATAGAGGATCTTCCATAGATGCTTCCTACCAAGTTGTGGATCATTTGGCCAAACGGTTTCAGAGGAGAAGATTTTCTAGAAATCAACCAATCAGAAACAAGAATTGTCTGTGGTGGCCATGTTTGTTAATGGATCGGAACTTAATAATCAATCTGTATAGAGGATCTTCCAAGGATGCTTCCTACCAAATTTTGATTCATTTGGCCAAGCGGTTTCAGAGTAGAAGTTTTTTTAGAAATCAACCTATCAGAAACAAGAATTGCCTGTGGCGGCCGTATTTGTTAACGGATTGGAGCTTAATGAGCATTCTTTATAGAGGTCCTTCCAAGGATGCTTCCTATCAAATTTTGATTCATTTGGCAAAGTGGTTTCAGAGGAGAAGATTTTTTAGAAATCAAGTAATCAGAAACAAGAATTGCCTGTAGTGGCGATGTTTGTAAACGGATCGGGACGAAATGAGCAATCTTTTTAGAAGATCTTCCATAGATGCTTCCTACCAAGTTTCGATTCATTTGGCTAAGCGGTTTCAGAGGAGATGATTTAAAAAAATCAGCCAATCAGAAACAAGAATTGTCTGTGGTGGCCATGTTTGTTAATGGATCGGAACTTAATGAGCAATCTGTATAGAGGACCTTCCAATGATGCTTCCTACTAAATTTTGATTCATTTGGCCAAGCAGTTTCAGAGTAGAAGATTTTTTAGAAATCAACCAATCAGAAACAAGAATTGCTTGTGGTGGTCATATTTGTTAATGGATTGGAACTTAATGAGCATTCTTTATAGAGGTCCTTCCAAGGATGCTTCCTATCAAATTTTGATTCATTTGGCAAAGTGGTTTCAGAGGAGAAGATTTTTTAGAAATCAACCAATCAGAAACAAGAATTGCCTGTAGCGGCGATGTTTGTAACCGGATCGGGGCGAAATGCGCAATTTAAAGAAATCAGCCAATCAGAAACAAAAATTGTCTGTGGTGGCCATGTTTGTTAATGGATCGGAACTTAATGAGCAATCTGTATAGACGACCTTCCAAGGATGCTTCCTACTAAATTTTTATTCATTTGGCCAAGCGGTTTCAGAGTAGAAGATTTTTTAGAAATCAACCAATCAGAAACAAGAATTGCCTGTAGCGGCGATGTTTGTACACAGATTTGGGCGAAATGAGCAATCTTTATAGAAGACCTTCCATAGATGCTTCCTACCAAGTTTCGATTCATTTGGCCAAGTGGTTTCAGAGGAGATGATTTAAAATAATCAGCCAATCAGAAACAAGAATTGCCTGTGGTGGCCATGTTTGTTAATGGATTGGGACAAAATGAGCAATCTTTATAGAGAACCTTCCATAGATACTTCCTACCAAGTTTCAGTTCATTTGGCTAAGGGGTTTCAGAGAAGATTAAAATGTGAACAGTTAACAGACGACGAACGCCAAGTGATGGCAAAAGCTCACATTGCCTTTGGCAAGGTGAGCTAAGAAAAAACTTTCAAGATATTTTAAAAAGATACTTCTTTTCTATTTTGTTATGATCTTTAGTGTTTTCACCGTTTTACGCTATCAAATTTTGGAACTATTAAATGGCAGTGCATGGCTGTCACAAGTGTGTGTATGAATACGCATATAAATCTTATGCGTCTCGATAACACTTGAACCAAGTCACAGTGATTTTTGAGGATGAAAAACTATTGAAAATTTTATCAAGCCCTACTCCAATAAAATGGCATGTAAAATTCAAGTTGAAAATTTGAAAACAATGTGGTGGTCGAGAAAAGAGCAAAAGTAAAATGTCTGGTAAATTCTACTGTCTGATCATAAAATCAGCCACTTTTCCCTTGTTACTAATGCTTTAACATCAATAATGGCATACTATGTACCAATATATATATTACGGCACAAAGAAAGAAAGCTTAAAAAGAAATATTGCAGGTTTTTTTTTAATATTAAAGGATAAAAAGAAAGTAACAGAAAATCGTAGATATTTCTCCAATGAAATTTAAATGCTATGCATAGAAAGTCTGCATCATGGCAGTACCTTGGTACTTTGATCAAATACATGTATATGAAGAAGACTTGAAGGCTATATATCCTGTATCTTGGTAGAGAAGTTGTAATAACCTGATTAAATTATCAAATGGAATATGAAATGGGAATCCATTTTTCATTAAAAAAAAATTAAAGAAGGGGGGGGGGGTTCATGGATTTATGGTGTTTAACATTTCAATTATATTGTGGCATTCAGTTTTATTCGTGGACGAAACTGGATTACCCAGAGAATACCACCAACCTGCTGCAAGTCACTGACAAACTTTATAACACAATGTGGTCATGCCATGAGCAGGATTCGAACTCACAACTTCAGTGGTGATAGGAACTAATTGCACAGGTAGTTGTAAATCCGACTACCATACGACCATGGCCATGACGGCCCCTTTTTTAAAGAATAATTAGGAAAAATATACAAAATATTTCAAAAGATCTTCAACTGGCCAGAAAAAGAAACTAGTCTGCGATTTAACAATTGGCAACGACAGGTTACAATTCAACATCAATCTCCTTTTCATAAATCAATTCTCCCGTTTTCACACTATAAAGCTAATCAGTCAGTGTTTAAAGTAATCTGGTTTATGGCCCACGTCCTTGTATACAGTGAATGACGGGTGATGTGTAGTTCACGTCAATCTACCATTAAAATAATCATCTTGTAATGACCATTTGAGGCAGCTGTATTACAAAAGATGCATTTATCTTCAATTATTACAATGATACATTAGAAATTCAAAAACCTGTTTCTTCAACTTCATGATACGTCAAATGGGAATTGAAACATTTCACCATAAAAACAATTATTTCTATTTCCCCGATTCCCAAAAGGAGGCTACTGCTATGTCGTATTTATTTTATTTAATGGCTACAATCTTTCATATTGATACTATTAGTTCGGTGAAATTCATACACAACCATTGTTATGATTGAAGTTCTATGTTATAATATTCCAATGATCTCCCCACAGAGATATCTAAATCAATCGATACAACCAACAATAAATAAAATATTAACCATCATATCTTACAATTCTCTTTAATCTATTAAAAATCACAGCAATTTTACACTGTGTGGTAAAAACATGGTCTTAAAACTTCATATTACAATTCTTATCTATTAAAAATCACAGCAATTTTACACTGTGTGGTAAAAACATGGTCTTAAAACTTCATATTACAATTCTTATCTATTAAAAATCACAGCAATTTTACACTGTGTGGTAAAAACATGGTCTTAAAACTTCATATTACAATTCTTATCTATTAAAAATCACAGCAATTTTACACTGTGTAGTAAAAGCATGGTCTTAAAACTTCATATTACAATTCTTATCTATTAAAAATCACAGCAATTTTACACTGTGTGGTAAAAGCATTGTCTTAAAACTTCATATTACAATTCTTATCTATTAAAAATCATAGCAATTTTACACTGTGTGGTAAAAGCATGGTCTTAAAACTTCATATTACAATTCTTATCTATTAAAAATCACAGCAATTTTACACTGTGTGGTAAAAGCATTATCTTAAAACTTCATATTACAATTCTTATCTATTAAAAATCACAGCAATTTTACACTGTGTGGTAAAAGCATTGTCTTAAAACTTCATATTACAATTCTTATCTATTAAAAATCACAGCAATTTTACACTGTGTGGTAAAAGCATTGTCTTAAAACTTCATATTACAATTTATATCTATTAAAAATCACAGCAATTTTACACTGTGTGGTAAAAGCATGGTCTTAAAACTTCATATTACAATTCTTATCTATTAAAAATCACAGCAATTTTACACTGTGTGGTAAAAGCATTGTCTTAAAACTTCATATTACAATTTATATCTATTAAAAATCACAGCAATTTTACACTGTGTGGTAAAAGCATGGTCTTAAAACTTCATATTACAATTCTTATCTATTAAAAATCACAGCAATTTTACACTGTGTGGTAAAAGCATTGTCTTAAAACTTCATATTACAATTTATATCTATTAAAAATCACAGCAATTTTACACTGTGTGGTAAAAGCATGGTCTTAAAACTTCATATTACAATTCTTTCTGATCTATTAAAAATCACAGCAATTTTACACTGTGTGGTAAAAGCATGGTCTTAAAACTTCATATTACAATTCTTATCTATTAAAAATCACAGCAATTTTACACTGTGTGGTAAAAGCATTGTCTTAAAACTTCATATTACAATTTATATCTATTAAAAATCACAGCAATTTTACACTGTGTGGTAAAAGCATGGTCTTAAAACTTCATATTACAATTCTTATCTATTAAAAATCACAGCAATTTTACACTGTGTGGTAAAAGCATTGTCTTAAAACTTCATATTACAATTCTTATCTATTAAAAATCACAGCAATTTTACTCTGTGTGGTAAAAGCATGGTCTTAAAACTTCATATTACAATTCTTATCTATTAAAAATCATAGCAATTTTACACTGTGTGGTAAAAGTGTGGTCTTAAAACTTCATATTACAATTCTTATCTATTAAAAATCACAGCAATTTTACACTGTGTGGTAAAAGCATTGTCTTAAAACTTCATATTACAATTTTTATCTATTAAAAATCACAGCAATTTTACACTGTGTGGTAAAAGCATGGTCTTAAAACTTCATATTACAATTCTTATCTATTAAAAATCACAGCAATTTTACACTGTGTGGTAAAAGCATTGTCTTAAAACTTCATATTACAATTCTTATCTATTAAAAATCACAGCAATTTTACACTGTGTGGTGAAAGCATTGTCTTAAAACTTCATATTACAATTCTTATCTATTAAAAATCACAGCAATTTTACACTGTGTGGTAAAAGCATGGTCTTAAAACTTCATATTACAATTCTTATCTATTAAAAATCACAGCAATTTTACACTGTGTGGTAAAAGCATGGTCTTAAAACTTCATATTACAATCCTTATCTATTAAAAATCACAGCAATTTTACACTGTGTGGTAAAAGCATGGTCTTAAAACTTCATATTACAATTCTTTCTGATCTATTAAAAATCACAGCAATTTTACACTGTGTGGTAAAAGCATGGTCTTAAAACTTCATATTACAATTCTTTTTAATCTATTAAAAATCACAGCAATTTTACACTGTGTGGTAAAAGCATGGTCTGAAAACTTCATATTACAATTCTTTCCAATCTATTAAAAATCACAGCAATTTTACACTGTGTGGTAAAAGCATGGTCTTAAAACTTCATATTACAATTCTTATCAATTAAAAATCACAGCAATTTTACACTGTGTGGTAAAAGCATGGTCTTAAAACTTCATATTACAATTCTTATCTATTAAAAATCACAGCAATTTTACACTGTGTGGTAAAAGCATTGTCTTAAAACTTCATATTACAATTTTTTCTAATCTATTAAAATTCACAGCAACTTTACACTGTGTGGTAAAAGCATGGTCTTAAAACTTCATATTACAATTCTTATCTATTAAAAATCACAGCAATTTTACACTGTGTGGTAAAAGCATGGTCTTAAAACTTCATATTACAATTCTTATCTATTAAAAATCACAGCAATTTTACACTGTGTGGTAAAAGCATTGTCTTAAAACTTCATATTACAATTTTTTCTAATCTATTAAAATTCACAGCAACTTTACACTGTGTGGTAAAAGCATGGTCTTAAAACTTCATATTACAATTCTTATCTATTAAAAATCACAGCAATTTTACACTGTGTGGTAAAAGCATGGTCTTAAAACTTCATATTACAATTCTTATCTATTAAAAATCACAGCAATTTTACACTGTGTGGTAAAAGCATGGTCTTAAAATTTCATATTACAATTCTTATCTATTAAAAATCACAGCAATTTTACACTGTGTAGTAAAAGCATGGTCTTAAAACTTCATATTACAATTCTTTCTAATCTATTAAAAATCACAGCAATTTTACACTGTGCGGTAAAAGCATGGTCTTAAAACTTCATATTACACATTTTCTCTTATCTATTAAAAATCACAGCAATTTTACACTGTGTGGTAAAAGCATCTTAAAACTTCTTCGACAGCTTGTCGATTTCAATTATATTTTTAATAAAACACATTAAATTGGTATGTATTTGATTAAAGCAACAAATATTGGATTTCTTTCAATGTAAATGACATTTTTTTAAGTCTGCATTCAATAATATATGAGTTTTACTTAAGTCTGGGTTTTTATTGTCTTTTGTAAAATGATATCTATCAAAATATCAACCATAAAGATTAATAACGCAAACTGACAATCAATCGGTGAATACCAATGTGAAAAATGAATTTATCTTTTCGTTTTATGTTATTCTTTTTTCTTAACTAAAAATAACCAGAGTTTTGCTTGATAATTTCTAACAATTAACAATGTTCGCATTTACAGAGAACAGAACACCAATACCTAGCAACCGCATCAGTAGTGTAATGGTTAGCGTGCTCGCCTCAAGTGCGGTAGATTGTGGGTTCAAGCCTTGATCGGGTCAAATCAAAGACTTAAGGAGAAAGAACAAAGACTGATTGGCCCAGAATCAGGATGGGTCAGAGTGGGGCGACATGTCTATTCGCGGACTGTTGTTTCAGTGAGCTATCACTATAAAAATCCAACTAAGTGTGCTGGTCTAGTACAAAGTGGACCTCATCATCATTTCATTGAAAATTAATTTGTTCTTGCCATTGTATAGTTGAAAAATTGCTGATTCGGCGTTAAACAACAATCACTCACTCACTCCAATACCTAGCTGTGGTACTGTAGCTCTAGGTCTTGTTTTTTCTATGGTAAAAAAAAATAATTGCTAAGTGCTATGGTTCCACAACTAACCAATACTATGTCACTCATAAACAAGTCTTCCAAATCTATAATTTATTTGCCCAAATTTTCTTTGTTTGTATATGATGTCCTGAAACCAACATTACAAATTTACCATTCAGAAACTAATAATTTGTTCTTGCAGCATACACCAAGATTTTAACTGATGAAACACCATTATGTCAATGTTTGATTGTTTACAGCATTTTAAACAACAGGAAACAATACTGTTGTCCCAGAATGCCACTTTTGGAAAAAGTGAATAATTTTCTGGATGACATCATCTGACATCACGCCAGAACAAATTCATGTATGATTGCATTGTAATATAATGAACTACAAAAACTAGGGCCAAGACAAAAAAGTGAAAAAACCAATTTCTACTAAATAAATATACTGTACAAACTTTCAACATGGAAAGCAAAAAAAAAAACAAAATATGTTTAGCTCAAAGAAAGTGTTTCCCTTTAGACAGGGACTTCAATATTTCTAAGTCTACCAGTACTTCGCTATTCACAGGCAGTACTTTTTATTGAAATTTGAACAATTTTCCATGAATATCTTAAACAATACTCTTTAAAATTACCATTTAGGTGGGTTAAAGTACCTGGTAATGCCCCTTATTGAAAGGCCTGTCAGATCCACTATTTTTTTTTCATTTAAAAGGAAAATAAGTTAAGAAGCTCTATCTCAGACTTTTTGTTTTGTTTCTAACAATATGTAATGTAATATGTATACATAATAGCTAGCTTTGATTATATTATGCCGCGTGTACAATTTTGTAATAACTAATATCTCGGCACCTAAGGCGCAAATCAGAGGAGAAAAATGGCCCTGAATTAAAACGTCTGACATCAAGTCAATCAAACAAGATATAATAAGACAGCATATCCAACTTCATCAAGAAAGAATTGCTTGATCAAATAAAACTTCCTAAATGCTCTTCTAGAAATCATCTCCAGATTGTCCATACAATCAATATGTTAGGCCAAATATAGTGGAGAATTCTTATATAAATATTATCATAGGTCTCAAGTAAATACCAATATGGTGGCTGACATTTCTAAAAACATTAATCTTACCCAGAGTATTTTATATAGGACGAATTCAACTGTCAAAGTCTATCTAGATTTTTCTTAAGAAATGATTTTTTTTTTTTAAAGCTTCACACACGTGGAGCCTCAAACTCCATCGATCATTAGATCACATGGAATTTTCTGTCAGATATGGTAATATATTCCATTTAGTGAACAGAAAGTTAGGTTTCTTGTCATCTCATGCAGAAAGACCTACAAAGACAGATCTTGGTTTAAATGTATGTTTACTTAGAAGAATAATGGAGTTGGTGAAATTTATCTAAAACAAATACCATTTCCTTTTCTCAAGTCTGTTCAATACTGAACAATAAAATACCACTAAATCAAATTTGTTAAGGAAGTGTAAGAATTGTCTGATGCATTTTTTAGTATAAGTCTAGCTGTTCAGTAAACTGTAAAAGAAAAATTGAACTTGGTTAGATATAAATCATCAATTAGAGAAAAATCTAGTTTTAAAGGTTTAGGTTTATGGTGTTTAATGCCACTTTCAACAATATTTCAAATATATCGTGCAGTTTAGTTTTAAAGCCAATTTGAGTTCAAATCATGTCGACAGTCTAGACTTCTGTATAAGCTGTCAACAGTGTTTAATAAACATGAAGGATTTATGAAAGCATTGATAAGCTAGGTCTAATTCCGGCTTTTGCCCATCTTTCTTGACAAGAAAGTTTGATCATTCTTTGTAAGAATGACTGGTACTTAATTGAGCTGCCATTCAAAATCTTAAAATATAAATAATTATCAATATCACAATAATACCCAAATGTCAAATATAAACCAGAGGTCCCTGAAGACTCCCCTAATGGATTATAATAAAATGTTGTTGATTTTAATTGGAATAATCTTCTGCATATTTGTTTGGAACCACAAACTTAATCTCTGTATATTTGACAACATCAACCTAGTATGCAATCTGAAGATTCCTCACTTGATCACAGAAATAATTATGAATGAAAAACTATAAATTATAATTTTAATACCACAAGGTCTAACAATAATAGTGTAATCACAAATATGTATTTTATAAATATCTTGGAAAAATGCCAAAGTTTTATATATTCTGTATTTTAGGGCTATGGTGTTTAACACCACTTTCAACAATATTTCAGTTATATCGTGGGGGGGTAATCATATACAGTCAAACCTGTATTAAGAGGTCGCCTTTGGGACAAAGAAAATGTGGCCTTATAAGACAGGTGGCATCTTAAAAGAGGTTCAATTCAAATGAAATTTTCTATTACAGGTCAAGGAAAAGGTGACCTTTTACTACAGGTGACTGCATGGGAAGGTTTGACTGTATGTAGGTCTAAATATGCAACCATGAGTGCCTCTTAAACACTATTAGAAATATATTTTCATTGATATACAATGAAAACCATCCATAAAAACAATATTGAATGCACAATTACCATAATGAACATCATGATCGCAGAATAAATGTTGAAAAATCGATTTAAAATGAATTATATGTAAAAAAGACTATTGTTCAATTTGTGGAAGAAAGTAATGATTGTAAAACAGTGGCTAATGGGTAATATATAGTTGGCATGAAATCAATCTGTATTATAAAACATGACAGTTTTATATTATAACACAGGTCCACAAGTTCTCAGTATTAGTTTAGTTCCTAAGTGTGTTGATTGATTGACTTGTTTTTTTTCCTGATATGTCTATGATAAATGAGAGTAATAAGCAATAAATTGTGTAGTTAAAAAAGTGACACAGGGATAGGGCTACAGACAGATCAAGCAGACGGCACTCAGTTACGTCCAGTATACTAATATGTCATTTTCAACAATATTTCAGTTATATCGTGGCGGTCAGTTTTATTGGTGGAGGAATCGGAGGACCCGGAGAAAAGCATCAACCTGTCGCAAGTCACTGACAAACTTTATCACATAATGTTGTACATCTCGACCTGAGCGGGAATCGAACCCACAACATCAGTGGTGATAGGCACCAATTGCATAGGTAGTTGTGTAAATACAACTACCATACAATCATGGCCACGACGGCCCCTTATACTAATATGAGTTGTGTATTTGATTCATTCCACACGAGCATATGCCTCTTTCAGACAGGTTGTACTCTGCAGCGAAGAGTGAGTGAAAGAGTGATATTGTTACTTAGCAACAAGTGAGCAATTGTTCAGCTACATCATGACCAGAACAAGTCACATTTCGATGAGTTGATGTCCACTTTGTACTAGACCATGCTTAGCTTTATTTTTAAAGTTTTAGCTCACTGAAACAACAGTCCAGGGGTAGACATATCTCTCAACTCAGACACATTACCCCAAACTCAAAATTTTTATCTTGAATTCTAAAAATAATATTTTACTATTATACTGGATTTCCTGTACCATTTAACGAATGTATTTACAAATTGCTCAATGAATATTGACCAACTGGTATTTAAAAAAGTTTAAAGTTCCTATTGTTAGGCAATCAATGAACAATAGGAATTGTGTTTAAACTGCTTTCTTGATGAAAACTTCCTCTCTGATGAAACTTCTTTGATTTTATTTCAAGTTGAAAAATTTCTTCATTGGAATTCATTTCTTTCGTATAATTAGCATTATGCATATGAAAAAAAATTATTCTTTTTTAATTTCATGAATAAATGCCATTACATTTATTTGCTTTTTGGTTTGTAAATTACAATTTGGTCAAATATAAAATAATGATAATAATCCTGAAAATTATGTTAAACATCAATCAATCAATTTCCATACAGTGTTAGCATAAAACTAGGGGTAATAATTCAATTTTTCTACCATGGTTATTGCATAAATAGACCTAAAAATAAAACAAGCAATATTAATATTATTTAATCACTGAATATATCCACAATGTTTGAAAATACTTGAAAGTACATGAAATCAGTATTTTGCAATATTTTGCAAATTTGAATATTGTATACATACATGTACTATATCCATATCTAGATATTGTTATTGTGAAAATGAGCAATTCACAAAATATTATTTTCCATATCTGCATGAATTCCAAATATAAAAGAAGAAAAAAGGAAAAATGTAAATGTTAGAAAAATGTTTACCCGCTATCTAAATTAAAAACAATGGGAGTTATTTCTCAGATTAGGAAAAGATGATATTAACTTCTCATGAAGGACATAACTGTATTATTATACTGAACTAATACGAGGGAAATAACTACATTGTAGTTATTGGTTCGACGTGCAAAAGCGCGCCAATTTCAAACAGTTATTTTGTGCTACGTGCAGATTCCCTCACAGTTATTTGACATACGCGCAGTTTGCCGCGGGAATAATGAGTTGTTTCTTGTTCCGTGGAATAACACTTTAAAATATCTTAATTATTTCTTGCTTGGTTTCTATAGTAAAGTATAATAATCATTCTAATGAAGTAATTTTTCAATATGAAATAACATCAAAGAAGTTTCATCAGAGAGAAAGTTTTCATCAGGAAAGAAGCTTAAACACAGTTCCTATTGTTCATTGATTGCCCAACAATAGGAACTTGATTTCTTAACAATAGGAACTTTAAACTTTTTCTGACCAACACCAATGTGACTTCTAGGAGTTTAAATACCAGTTGGTCAATATTTATTGAGCAATTGGTAAATACATTCGTTAAATGGTACAGGAAATCCAGCATAATAGCCAGATTTTTTTTACATGAAAGTAATTTTTTTGGAAGATATTCAAAGAAAAAATATAATTTGCCTTCCAACCTATCCCCTCGCCTAAAAATTAGACCCTGTGACCTTGACCTTTGACCTTGAAAATCAATAGGGTTCCAGATTCTCTTACGGTCTAAGTATGTACCAAGTTTGGTCAAAATTCATTGAAGGATGTTGATTCTAGAGTGTTCACAAGGATGTTATGCAGTAAAAATTTGACCCAGTGACCTTGACCTTTGACCTTGAAAATCAATAGGGTTCCAGATTTTTTCTTAAGGACTAAATATGTACCAAGTTTGGTCAAAATCCATTCAAGGATGTTGATCCTAGAGTGTTCACAAGGATGTGACGGACGGACAGTAGCGTTACTATATCCCTTCGCAACTTCGTTGGCGAGGGGATAAAAACAAACCCATGTTTTTAAGCATGGACTGACTAATAACATATAGATATATATCACTCCCAACAATGAATGATATAATGTCTTTATTACAACTCATGTTCTGTTTGTCGTAATCTTGACTTTTCTGTGTAATGTTTTGCAGATTGTTGTTTGTCCTTTTTCTTTTGGCCATTGCATTGTCTGTCCTTCTTCCGATTAACGGCTTCTGATTATCCCATTGGTATCTTCAAACTTTTGTTAATGTAATTCAAACCTATTATAGAACACAACAATCAAAGTGCTTTATGGTATAATTTCAGTTTTACTAATAGTCAACATTCAGTATTTTACAGATATGTCAGTCCTGTATCTGACATGATAACTATAGTAACATCAGTTCTATCAGTGACATAAGGTATATGTCTCTGGTTCTGTTTTAGCTGTATTATGAAATGATGAATGTTAGAGTCCTAGACAGTCTATACATTTTGTACTTATATCATGTATATCATATCAATCTTACAAACAAATGCTGTGTCAATTTATTGGAAAATTTGTGATTTATGTATAAAAGTGAAATGATAACTGATGCTCTACAACCTCTATCAGGAAGACGTTGCCTTATATAGATATATATATATATATAGACAGGAAATACATTTCCTATTCAGATATGGCTATAGAGATTTCCGATTTCCGATTAACTGATTGGTTATTGTTGAGTGTCCATTACAGAAACTATAGATACATCACTTTCATGTAACATGCTATATTTATGGTACCAGTTCCTGAATTTTTTGTTATTTAAAGGCTACAAAATTACAATATGACAGAGAAATATTAATCTAATAGACTGAATAGAGTACCTAAAACAAATTTACATATAGCAATGACTTTTAAAAATAAAAGGAGGCTCACACCACCCTAAACAGTTCTAGAAGTATAAATATTATGCAGAACATAATGAAAACAAATTGTTATAGGGTCTTTTAGTGGTGGCCATCTTGGATTTCTAACTGATACCAAACACACAAATTTCATAGAAGACCATCAAAAGAAACATTCCTTCCAATCATCTCATGGTTTTAAAGAGAAAATATTTTAAAACGTTTATCCAATAGGGTTTTATATTCTGCTATCACAATCAACTTGACAGTTGGATTTCCAATCAACACAAAAAATGTACCGGTAAATCTAAATGACCATACTTGGAATTTTCATGCTATAAATAAAAACATATTGTTTTCAAATGGTCCAGTGGTCTCAAGAGTGGAAAGTGTATAAACCAAATGGACAATGCAAATGTTTACAATGGGAGATTCATCCTGATGACAATACCTTACATGACATTATGGTCTAGGTGATGATGAGCAAGTACACTACAGAAAGACTGCATTTATTAATTGTGATAAATTGCATATCGTGTTCAGTTCAGATGCAAGTCATATTACGGTAGCGCCCCTCTTATAAGGCCACCACTTCAACAGTCCTCACAATGAGCATCAGTCCTTCCACCACAACTTTGTTAGGATCAGTAAATTTGTCAGTTTTTATTTAGAATATATTTATATATATATATATAAAATAAATTCAAGAATTTGATTCGGACCTGTAAATTCAAATTTTCATTTCTAAGACTGCTGCAATGAAAAGTGGCACTATCAGAGAGGTGGTCTCTCTTGAGAGGGGCAATCATCTAGTATTCAACTATCTCCATGCATCTGAAATCTGGCTTTATAATTAAGTGGTGGCCTTTGGTGAGAGAGGCCTTTTAAAGAAGGGAACTAGTGTACCTAGATTTCCAAATAAATACCCCAAAAAATTTAACACATAATTTGTATCATGTAGCAGGTTCAATGCTATTATCCTATAACTGGTAGTTGGATTTACAATTACCTGTGCAATTAGTGCCTATCACCACAGTGGCACTAAAGTTGTGAGTTAGAATCCTGCTCAAGGCAAGGTGTACTAGATGCAACATTATGTGATAAAGTTTGTCAGTGACTTGAGACAGGTCAGTGGATTTCTGCAGATATTCCGGTTTCCTCCACCAATAAAACTGACTGCCATGATATAACTGAAATATGTTGAAAGTGGTGTTAAACAGCATTACCCTAACCCTCAATGCTGCAACAAACTTGGTTATATATTGTAACTATAATAATAAACGATGATATTTTGTATTAATAAACAACTTGTTATAATGACCGGTATTAAAGGCAACCATTACTTATCTTGGACCATATTGAATGATCAATCATATTCATTGAAGAGCAATCTAAAAGACTCCTGTATAGATAATTATAAGGAATTTTATTGTAAGGAAATGTTCCAACATTATCAGATAATTTACAACCAGTGTTTACTGACGACATGATTCTCTATCACGACTGGCTGGTGTACAAACAGAAAGGCTTCTTTAAGTTCTTATAGTATTATTTATAAGATTTCTTATCAGATTGAAGACCCAAATCCTGTCTTGTTAAATAAGGAATAAAATTTTATCTAAGTTGCACTAGGTATTGAACAGATCATAGACGCTTCATCTTAAAAGAACATTGATTTGCTGTTGTTTAAAGTCAAGTAATTTTGACGTAAGCAATATTCCAGTTATATTTATGACAAGAACTAGTTGAAGGTAGAAGGCATGGATCAATGGACAGATGTTTTTATCTCCACAATAAAAGGGGATATAATTGATATTATATTGATATAAATTTGCCTAGCAACCAGAGATCCTTACAACTCACCTTGATGAGTCCTTGGCTCATCATTTTCAGTTGTGACTCACCAAAGTTTTCACATTTTTTATTCTAAAAATGGTGGGACTCACCAACAATTTTCTGAAATGTCTTCTGGACTCATCAAATTAAATTGCTACAAGTATATCTCAACAACAGAGAACCTATAACCACTGCTGCTAACCAACTGTTAAACAGTATATTATTACTTAAAATCACAATGACTGTTAAATATATGATATTGCATTATTCATCTGACATTCAGGTGCAGCTTTGATAACATGTTAGACAGAAAATACAACAGAGAATAAAATACAAGTTATTTATATGTGTCCACAACATATTAATGTTTTAGAATTGTGATATACACAAGTGAATGAATTACAGTCAAACCTGCCTTAAAGCAGTCCTCATGATGGGCACCAGTCCTTCGGCCCAAGACCAGTATATTTTTTCAGTTTTTATTTTGCACTACCAGTATATAAAAATTAATTCAAGAATTTGATTCGGACCAGTAAATTCAAATTTTCATTTCAAGGGCTGTTAAAGGACACCTCTTTATATCAAATCACTGTCTCATATTTCCCATAAATGAATAGCACCTTTAATTTTTACATGTATATGTATAAAAAGCTCATGAAGGTCACATTTTCAGATGTCTTTTTTATACAAGTTTGACTGAACACATACACCTTTTTGAAGCCTTAAAACGGTGTCAGAAAAAAACAGTATAACAGTGTGTAGTGTAGAACTTACTCTTAACAAGTCAGAGTACAATATTAATAATATCTAGAATGAAACCTACTGAGAACCAGAGGTGTGGAAATATAAAATAATGTCCTCCTTTGACTAGGAGTAGAACAAGCACAGCAGATAATTTTAATTTCCTGAAAGTAAAATACCACATCCTACTTATTAGTATTACTACCAGACTTGTTAGCGATTTTTAAAATAATAAATGACACACACACCAAAGGATTTTGGGGTACACAAAGATGAACACAATACTCGTAAGAGTAGACAAAAGTTATTTTGGGGTATCCAAATGTCTAACAAGATTAACACAATATTTCCATAAAATTCAGCATGGTTTAAACCAATTTATGTTTGTGGCTATTAGTGTGCATGCTTTTGCATTTGAACAGTGGTTCAGAGATACAAGCTTCATGATTGAGATTTCTCTAAATCTGACAGGTGTAATAAATAGTGGTATATTATTTGCAGCAACCAGCTAATCTTGTGAATATTAACCACACATCAAAATGAATCACACGACAGATATTACAATACAACAATAACGAGATTATGATAACCATCTTACCTTTTCATGTGGCCTTGACAAGGTGACAGACAGACAGCACAATAACACAACAGTGACTAGAGTATATCTTGCTGCAGACATGGTAATGGTATCATCTGGAAAACAGACAAATATATCTATATTTGTACATAAAATAAATCCCTATTGTATACTAAAATTGGCAATTCTCATTAGAAGTCAATAATGCTGGGAAGAGAACTTTATCCAGTGCTACTCGTGAATGATATTTGTTGGCTAAGGAAACTAATCATGTGGTAAATTTTTATATTGCATAATCCAAATGGCAATCATTTAATAAATTGACGAAAGTAAAAAGATCTTTTAAAATCGAATAAAATTTAAAAAAACATGTATAAATTGAAATGGAAAATTTATTGAAAAGTCAGAAGCATATCAATAGCTATGGAAGCCTCTTAAAACCTAGATTAAAGTAATTAAGGGGTTAGGTTTATGGTGTTTAATGCCACTTTCAACAATATTTCAGCTACAATGTATATAGTGGCAGTCAGTTTAATTTGTGGAGGAAACTGGAGTACCTGGAGAAAAGCATCGACCTGCCACAAGTCACTTACAAACTTTAATCACATAATGTTGTATAGAGTACACCTCGCCTGAGCGGGATTCAAACTCACAACGTCAGTGGTGATAGGCACTGATTGCACAGGTAGTTGTAAATCCAACTACCATATGATCACGAGCACAACGGCCCCATAAAATTGGCAAGTCTCATTAGAAGTCAATAATGCTGGTAACAGAAACTTTATCTAGTGTTACTGGTGTCTGGTGAATGATATTTGTTGGCTCAGGAAACTAATCCTGTGGTATATTCTATATTAGTTTTCAATATTACATAATCCATACAGCAATCATTTAATAAAATGTAGAAAATAAAAGATCTTTTAAAATCTAATAGAAAAAAACATGTACCGGTAAATTGAAATGGAAAACTGAATGAATGGCTAAAAGCATATATGGAAACTGTGTTTAAAGTAATTAAAGGTTGTTGAAATTACTAAAGGTTAATAATTTTACTTTGGGATAGGGTAATGATGTTCAATGCTACTTTCAACAAATTGAACAATATTTCACTTATATCGTGGCGGTCGGTTTTATTGGTGGAGGAAACCGGAGAACCCAGAAAAAAGCACTAAGTCACTGACAAACTTTATCGCATAATGTTGTATCGAGAACACCTTGCCGCCTGAGTTGGATTCGAACTCATAACGTTAGTGGTGATAGCCACTGATTGCATAGGTAGTTATAAATCAAACTACAATACGATCACGATGACCCTTTAGAGTAATTAATGGTTGTTGAAATGACAAATGTCCAAATACTTTGGAATATATATTCCTAGTTCGTTGACAAATTTAAAAAAAATGTTTGTTTCATCTTGCTCCTTAACTTTACATTTATGAGTACTCGTGATCAGTTGAACAGATAGTAAGCCAGAAAAAAATCTCTTATGCTGAAAAAAGATCTGATGATTTTAAATGTATCTTATCCTACATGTTATTACATACTAGCATATAGAATTCAATCCAGCAACTAGAAACACATCTAGTAAGTCTTTAACAGATGTGGGAAACAGTGACTAAAACAAAGGATACAAATATTAAACCATTGAACATTGGTTTATACATTGTAATTTACTTTCACCTACAAAATACACTAAAACTTTCTTCTTTATTTCGTATCTTCATCTTTATTTTGTAGACTTTATATATATCTGTCACAATCCGATTACCAGAATCTGGTAAATACTCAGAAAAATCCTTTTTGAAAATCCAATAATTTTTTTGTTAATGTTTTTTTTTTTTTACTTTGGCCCTAGTTACCAAGTTCAATTTTCATTAGTAAACATCAATGATTAGTCTATGACACGAAGAAGAAAATGGGCTTTTTTAATCAAAAGAATCTTTTAGAAAATTTAGTAATTAAAGACAATAACATACATTGTATGTAGAATAATCAGTTACATGTATCTTTCTGATCTGATAAAAAAAAAAAAAATTTCCTTTAAATTTCAGTTCTTATTGTAATATTTTAATACAGAGAAGATTAAAATATCAAAAGTTGGAAAAGAGAAAAAATTCAAGCTAATGGATAGTATGCATATTAAGGTTTAAGTTCAAACAATAACGTAAAAACATAAATACAGTATCTATTGAGTTTAATGTGCAGAACATGTTTTTGAAATAACCTTTACCAGGCCTAGGTACGCTCAAAGTCATTCAAATGATTGGAAAACCAAATACCAATCATTTAAAAGCATTAGTCCAATGGTTCGAGTTCACCTTTAATTTTAACAAACCAATTGTTTAGAATTTAATAATTAACTTCTCACTATGAATCTGCATTTAAAACTAATGCAAAAAACTACATGCAACAGTGAAGCTGAGGAATCCCTAGGGAACAGACCTACTAAATTTTGAGAATTGATCAACAATTTTTCACTGATTATTGGATTAAGTTTATACATGGTAGGAATTAGCAGTAGAAATCAATGGTTAATTATGTAGTTATTCAGCAATGACTACTGAAGCTTTTATCAATAGTATTAGTAAACATTATCACACTGTTGTAAATAATAAACGTTTTCAAATTACTACAAATGATACAGATTTACAGTCCTCACGATGAGCACCAGTCCTCCGGCCCAAGACTATTAAAATTTTGTTTGGACCAGTAAATTTTTCAGTTTTTTTATAGAACTACATATAAATAAATTAAAGAATTTGATTCGGATCAGTAAACTCAAATTTTCATTTCGAGGACTGCAGATTTATTTACACTACAATGAAATGTTTTCAGTAGTTTCTTTTCCTTCATATCACCCACTAAGTTTGTGCATGTGGTACATGTCCGATTTTGCTCATACTTTAACTCTTCCCTTTGAACGAGTCATCAATCTCAAATATCTTCAATATTTCGTAGACATGCAAAGTAGATGTCACAATATGACCAACGTCATCAGCCATGATTAATACCAATTTCAAGTCCATGTTTGATGGCAATGATAAGATGATTATTCATTCAGGCCAAGTAAAAAAAATCCTAGGTTACTGCTAACATTCTTGAAAACATTTTAATAGGGTAGGTAGGTAATTTTTTCTTTACCTGGGTAATACAGGACAACAAGGATTTGACTAAAAACATGTGCTCGTTGAAATATCACAATAACAAGGTTAGGGTACATGTGTAGGTAACAACAATAAGTATCAGTATTAGTATTAGTATTAGTATTAGTATTAGTATTAGTATTAGTATTAGTATTAGTATTAGTATTAGTATCAGTATCAGTATCAGTATTAGTATTAGTATTAGTATTAGTATTAGTATCAGTATTAGTATTAGTATTAGTATTAGTATTAGTATTAGTATTAGTATCAGTATTAGAGGAAACACAAACTTGTCTAGGCTTTGACTCTGTCACACGGAGCAGAATTTTAGCTATTCTTGATAAGACCAAGTTTACAAACAAGAAATCATGTCAGAAAAAAGTGGTGCTGTCTTTAATTGGTACATTGTTGTATATATGGATGGATATAATTTTGATTAATTGATTGATTGATTACTGCTTTAGTTTAACGTCCATCCAGCAGTATTTCAGCTTTATTCGGGTTCAATAAAATATAAAAGCTATCAAGAAATGAGGGAGGGATGAGTTCCCGTGGGTAAATGACTTTTGACTGCCACTAGAAAAGTTTTGAGAGTTGGTCAGTTGGGGATACGCTGAGCAGCTCTGTGGGTTTGATTCCTGGGAACCTTCACCATTTTGATTGCCATGTTAAAGGGGAGATAATTGATAGGGTAATAAAATGTTTTTACATCAAAAGAGCATGGCACTCTTTCAACATGATGCACTCATTTAATGATTGATTGATTTTTGGTGTTTAATGTCACCATCAGCAATATTTCAGCTATATCATGGTGACCAGTTTTAGTGGTGGAAGAAGCTGGAGTACCCGGAGAGAACCACTGACCATGGGCAAGCAACTGGTAAACTTTATCACTTGCGGCTGCAAGTCGAGAGCACCCTTTTTTGTAATTAACAAAGCCGGGTGCGAACCCACGCCGTATTGGTGATAGGCTTGTATGAGTTGTTAGGTAATCGAACTACCTAACTCACTGAGCCACCCGGGCCCTCTGCACTCATTTATACCACTTCCTCAGGGTGAGTTGTGCATTTGATTGTCCTACACAGACAGGGATTAGACTGCTCTAGATAAAGTTAGGGATGACAAAACTTTTAATTCCACAAGCAGTGACCATTATATTTTTATTGAATAGGGCAAACAAACATTCTTATCAGTAAGTTGTATTTCAAGTATTAAAAAAATGGGTAATTAAAATGTTTTTAATGCCACTTTCAAACAAATTTCAGGTACCTGTATATCATGGCAGTCATTTTATTGAGATATGGTCTACACAGATAAAACTATCAACCTGTTGGAAGTTGGAAGCCACTGACAAACTTTAATAAACAAATATTAAATATACATTTTTTTATACAACATGGTCTTGAAATGTGTTATATTGTCTATATTTGATTCTTGCATGATCTTGTAGAAAACTTAATTCTGATTTTTTTTCTCTCAAGTTTTCAAGATTTGTAATTAGAAGACCTGTGTAGTAAAAATTCACCACACAAGAGCACTTGATGTCCTATTAGGGGAGAGTTGTACATTTGATTTATTTCACTCAACCAGTGCAGAGCTGTCAAGGGTTTTGGATATCTCAGAGTGAGAGCAAGGTGTCTTGAGGGCGAAGCCCCCTCCAAAAGCTGGAGACGGCATGGTGATTCTGCAGAACTGTTTTGTTAGTCATTTAAACCTTGGCTGCTTTTTTAACCCTACAAAACACTTTTCAAGGGCTGGTACATTCCCAACGTACGAAAATCGGCCTATACATATGTAAGTATACATGCTTCAAAACCTGTTAAATACCTTGTCACAAAATACGCAAAACTTGTTTAATTCGTTTTTATGCTTTGTACCTTTGTCAAACCAGTAAAATAGAAATTTAGATCTACAACTAAATCCTCAACAAGTTACATTAAATCCAGAACTGGCAGAAGCTCCAGAAAAGCTACCTCAGCCTTTACATGCTGCATTATACCGGTATGCCATATGGAAAGGACAGCCAACAAAATACACGTCAGAGTTTTTCACCAGTACCCTACCTTTAATTGAGTTTCGATTCTTTTACTAATATTCACAGAACCACTATCAACAGAGAAAGCTACACACTTATTCCATGGTATCTGATTTTGTGTTATCACATTGTCGCTTTATATCAGCTTCACCATGATGAGCACAACTAAATTCCTGAGAACAAACTACACATACAAAGTGTGTGTGAGAGCTTGAAGCCTTCACTAGATATTTGCTACATCATAAGAATAATTTTTTTTATTATATATACTAACAGCAGCTTCGCTGAGCTTTTTGTTCCACCTTCTGTAGGACTGCCTGGTTCACCAGCAATCGAATATTCGCGCTCCATCTAATTTGATTCTTCTAATCTGGTTCTTCGATACCGTTATGTGTAAGGTAAGCAGATGTGACAGAAATACATTTATTTAAATAAATTGCTAACGGATCAGAATTTCCGTATTTAGCGAACCAGTTCTGTTGAGGCAGCTTGAACATGTTTACTGAAATTTTGCGATTCGTCGATTTTTGTGTTAGCGTGAGAACGTGATTTGATGCCTTAAAGCGTGACTCTCATGCTGAAAGCGTGAGACTTGACAGGTATGCCAGTGGTCACATGCTTTTGGAGGGGAAGAGCAGGGAAACCATATAGGATACTGGCCATGGTATTCCACATACATGTAGCTAAACTCTAAATGATACACTCCTGGATTTTTTTGTCATAACATTTTTATACCAATTTCACAGAAAACTCCTAAATAATATTTTAACAAATGAAAGTAAATTTTGTTTACCTACAGAATCACCAAGATTGGCTTATACTGATCCAATTTTCAGATTATCTATATACATTGTGTTTATAGCTACACACATTCTTTGTAATTCATATTCAATGTTTGTTGGATTTTTTTTTCTTATTCTTTAGTGATGTATTAACATCTAACAACATCTTGGTGCCTGACATGGTGTCATGTCAGGCACCTTTTCATTCATTTTTGAATCCAAACATATGCCAGACATTTTAATCTGACAATTTTGACCAATCGAACAAGAGATCTCAGCATGTGTTCGGTTTTATATATTGATTGAAAATGACACACTTGCGGTGAAATTTATTTCCTTATATATTTAAAATCTCGTATTTAATTCCTTATTTACTAAAATCTCATATTTCATATCATTGTTTCCAACGTTACATTTTGTAACTACTTGGTAATCATTGGTATTGTCTTAATCATCAAAACATTTGAATCAAACAGCATTGAAATTTCATCACAGTAATGACTATCTACTGGGTTGAATTCCTACAAAATTGTTATGTTGAATTGCTAACCAGCTTGTTGTTCAAAAAGTAAAGAAAGACTGGGTGGCAGGTAGTGAAGGACACTGACTTCTGACAACAAGCTCATGCAAGTTTGTGTCCCCATGCCCACCCCTAACTTGGCCCTAAGGATTCATAAGGGCTACACATGACAGCAGGATCACAAGTCAGTTAGTTATAACTGTCTGGGTTGTCTTCCTCCAAAACAGCTATTCATGACAGTGGGTTCACCAATCATCATTTAGTAAATAACATATGAAAATGCTTTATTTTGATTGGTGGTTAGTGCTAACTATTTTTGAACTGCTTATGCTTAATTTTGGCAACGGGTGACTATACCTAGCAACAGGAACGATACAAGTTTGAATCGATTTCCTGCGGGACTATTCCTTTGGAATAGATTTCCCCGCATTATTTTTTATATATTTTTGGCAAGATTTACCTCCCTTAAAATAGACGATGTTGTAGTGTGTTTATCATTTGCTGTCAACAGGCCAAGGTTTGGCAATTTTGTTAGTACATTTTTTTGGTATTATTACATTGTATAATGTTGAATTTGTGTGTGTTTCTTTTTTTATGTCCAGAATAAGATGATACATGTATGTACTAAACATATTATTATCTTCTCCCCCTGAGGCTGAAACAGTTTTCCTACATTGTTGTCTGTTGAATTATAGGAAAATAGTTCCCTCAGGAATAGACAGCAATAGAATACTAGAAAAATTGCCAAAGCCAAAGGTATCAAAAGTACCCCCCAAAAAATCTGATGTATGTTAAAATTTCGGTTTCTAATGTTTATGTATGGTCCGTAACACTCATTCTTTATTGCTTTTAGGTACATGTGATTAGAGTAAATAAAAACTAAAATG
Source organism: Bathymodiolus septemdierum (assembly GCA_963383655.1). NCBI lineage: Eukaryota > Metazoa > Mollusca > Bivalvia > Mytilida > Modiolidae > Bathymodiolus > Bathymodiolus septemdierum. Next base: position 27,012,686 of record OY726522.1, on the reverse strand, counting down.
TCTCAATTTAATTCAAATTCTTTAAAAAAATGAGGTACATATCTTTATTATTGCAAATTCAAAGGGAATGCAGAGGGTTAGGGGTTAGGCTTATGGTGTTTAATGCCACTTCAACAATATTTCAGCTATATCGTGGCAATCAGTTTTATTGGTGGAGGAAACCGGAGTACCCAGAGAAAACCACTAACCTGCCGCAACTCACTAACAAACTTTATCACATAATGTTATAGCAAGTACACCTCGTCTGAGTGGCATTCGAACTCACAGAGAATGCAGTGATTACAAAATATTAATATATATATCTGTTAATATGCCTTATATGGTATTTCAGGGCCACTATATATCTTATTTCGATAGTAAACTTCCTACACAGGGGTTAGTTAGATTGAAGTCTTCACTTCTTAAGTTTTATGGTTGTCATCACTCCACCTCCTGGAACAGTATACAGTACAGTCAGAGACATAATGTGATAATTCATTGTGATAGACACATCACTCTCCTTGCTGATATGAATATATATCTTTTGTTCTGTTTGTACTAATAGAAAAAATTAGGGTACCCCAGGGATAAATTATCTGCCATTTCATTGAAAAAAAGGATATCGAAAAGATCTCTGCAATTGAAAAGGGAGGAAATTCATGACAAATAATAATAAAAGGAGGAGTTAGCAATGTCGCCCTCCTTTGTGATTTTTCAGACTGTGGAGTTTACATGGTACACTATGTTGGAGGTAGATACGATAACATAACCCTCATTCCACTTGTGCTCCCAGCGAGGGTTACGAATCGGTCCCATTCAACGTACGGAAGCAGCGCCCGGAGTGATTCACACCGGGCGGTTTTTTGTCCTAATTCCGTTGTAAGTGGTTGGAAAAACTAACGGGGGTGAAAGATAAATATATTTAGGTAAACCTTGAGGTGTTAAGTAAATGCTGCATCAATCCATGGTAGACTTATATCCATCTGAAAATTTGAATGCATGAAATCTTCTTTCTGTTCGACATTTTGTTTACAAGTTGCTATTTCACGTGCACTTGCCTCGTTTTGGAGATATCCTTAGTTTAGTTTAAACATATTTTATTGTCCAAAAACATGACAATAGGATCAGATACAAGTTTTTCAACTTAGAACATCTTCTCCTTTATATAAACAATATACAAATACAGTTGAACATAAATACACAAAAGCTACAGTCTTTCTTAATAATTAGAAAAACAACAACATGAAATGTACGAGTGCAACACAATTTGAAATTTACCCAATGACAAATCGAACAGACCTTTACAATAAATGGACTAGTTTATAGAACACACCTAGAATGAAGAAAATCAATAATTGTTATACAATGTAGTGGGATTATTAATTCGGTAAAGGTAGGATCTTTTAAAATTTAGTTTCAAAATATATAACAATATCATTATTTATTCTGTAAGAATTTTAACATAAAGTGCTTACACGTGTGTATTGCAACATTTACTAATTCACACCAGGTCAGCCACAAACCAATTGTCACCCGATTACATTCACGATAATCAGCGGAAAGAAAAGCGACATGTTTCCTTAATATATGTCTGTACAGTAATGAATACATGCCTATTTGTGTCAATATTATAAATTTTACTTCCAAACAGCAAGGTGTTTAAGTCAATGTGTACATTTGCAGCTAATAAAGAACGGTACAAAATATTTCTTTGTGCATCAAACCTCTTGCAGTACAATAAAAAATGTTCAGCATTCTCTGTGGAATATCCACAAGAACAAGATGGGCTATGAATCAAATTAGCATGAAATAGATCATTATGTAATGCACTACAATTATTCCTTATTCTAGTATGCAGTATATTTAAATATCTGTTGCCAATATTATAATAGGAGGGGGGTTTAGCATTTTTATAGTAGTGTTGTTTCAATTTGTACTTGAAAGATTCAAAAGTTGAAAGTTGACGTATTCTCAGGTCTAATAAATTCCATAACTTGGTCGTCGACGGAAAAAATGACTGTTGGGATATCGATAAGCTGTTTGTAGTTTGACTAATATTATGACTATTTCGTAAATTATAGTTGTTAGTTTCTCCAACACTGGGAGGAATCAAATCACATAAAAACTCAGGAGAATTACCAACATTTAATTTATAAAACATACATAATTTTTTAACCTCTCGCCTAGTACTAAGTTTCTCCCAACCCGCCTCCCTGTATATTGAATCCAAACTTGTGTAGCATGTTAGCCCTGTAACAATACGAGCCGCTTCCAATTGTAGTTTTTCTAGTCTATCAGAATTGACTTGCCCGCAGTTATCCCATACCTCAGATGAATATTCCAAAATTGGTCTAATGAAAGTAAAATAAATATTTTCCAGATATTCCCTCTTTAATCTAAATTTAAGCTTCCTCAAGACATTAAGTTGTTTTGAAGTTCTCTGAATTAGGCTGTCTATATGTTTTGTCCATTTACAATCACTACTGATAATTATGCCTAAATGTTTGTGCTTATTAACAGAATTAAGGACGATTCCGTCGAAATCAAAGCTGAGTTCATCTTGTTGGTTTCTAATATTGAATATCATTATCTCAGTTTTATTAGGATTAAATTTTACCAGCCAAGTATCCCCCCACTTTTTTATATTGTTTAGGTTGATATTAATCATATTTTTTAAAGTAAATTCGTCTAAGGCTGTATGTCCAATAGATGTATCGTCGGCAAAAAGTCTACTGAGTCCAAGCATGTCATCGGCAATGTCATTTATGAATACTAAAAATAACAGAGGACCGAGGACTGACCCTTGGGGAACACCAGCTTTTAAATCATCTAACTCAGATAATGCTTCTTTGATAGCTACTTTTTGTGATCTGTTAGTAAGATAGCTTTTAAGCCACATGAGTAAATCTCCCTTAATGCCATATCTTTCTAGTTTTAATAGTAGCCCCACAATCCAAACACGATCAAACGCTTTACTTACATCAGCAAAAGTGATACTTGTAAACAATTTGCTATCAAGTGCAGTCAAAATAGTGTGATATATCTCAAGTAATTGGTGAGTAGTCGAAAGGCCAGGGATAAAACCTGATTGGAATTTGCATAGAAGTTTATTTTTATGTAAATGGTTAAAAATATTTTTAAATACAATTTTTTCAAATATTTTACTTACACAAGATAATAATGAAACTGGTCTATAATTTGAGGGTAAGGCTTTGTCGCCGTTTTTGAATAAAGGAATCACATGAGCAATTTTCCTTATTTGGATCAATCGTAGTAAATCATCGTAGTAAAGTTTTTCATATTTGGCATTCAGATCCATATATATATGGATAGGCTCCGCCCATCACGAGAGTAGACGTAAGGTGCCATGGCGGACAAGAAACAATTTTCGAATACTAAATCGATTGTGAAGGTAGAAACAGGTATTGCAACACTTATTTCGTATCGCCATTACTTAAAAATTGTAGGGAATAATAAGTTATAAATGACCAGATATGTAAAAAGAAAGTTGAAATATTCACAAATGAAAATTCGTAGAAATAAGAAAGATCACATGTATATTTCAGGAGGTTGCACACTGATAGTTAAAACAAATTGTTGGGGGTTCTCAATATATGAACAAATTCATTGGATGGGGCCAAGTCCTTAACTTAAGGATGGTGATGGAATTGAAAAAATACGGAAAACACTCAGAAAACTACTAATTATTTGTTATTCATTTGAACTAAAAGAAAATAAACTTCTGGTCCCTAATAAATAGATACAGATAAATATTTAAAAATGTCTTTGTTTACCTGAGAGTGAGTGGCCTATGTCTATGAGTATGACTATCTCTCAATATGAATATCAATAATATGACTAATCTTTTATTGTCAAATATAATCGATAAATCCAGTTAAAATAGCCATTAAAGAAAATAAATAAACATATTAAAATCCAAGGAATATTATACTGTTATATTGTTGTTATTAAAATGTTCTAAGCATCAAGGAAAACAGAATTTCTCACCTGCCTTCTGTTGCTGCAGCAAAGCACCGGTTGTTCTAATTATAAATTTAAAATGGCGACCGGACTGATCTATCTTTATCCGGAATCGATTTTTTTTCAGTTGATGATTATCACATGCATCGTCATATTCAAAAGACAAAGATTTACAAATCTTTTATATTAGTTATAGTTTGGATAATTTAGTTCACAAAACATTTACATCGTCTGTCTTTAAAAAAAAGAATAACGAAGATTTAAGTGAAATTCAATGCAGACGCACACGACTTGGGCCTTCAATTTACGCTTGAGTTTAGTTTATTTGTATGGATCATTATCAATCACAATTATGGCCAGTTTGATGATTAGATTCCTAATCGTGCGTAAATTTTACAGAATGAGAGTGTCAGTTTTTGTGACAGTGAATACGGGACAAGTACAGTGATATAAAATACATCACTTCCTAACAATGAAGTTTTCTGTATTCCTCTAATTCTATAGATTTTTTTCTGGATATTTCCTTTTTTAAGAAAGTGCAATTATAGATAGAATTCAATTGTAGATGGGACCGTCGTGGCCGTGGTCGTATGGTAGCTGGATTTACAACTACCTACGCAATTTGTGCCTACCACCTCTGATGTTGTGGATTCGACTCCTGCTGCTCAGGGCGAGGAGTACAACATTATGTGAAAAAGTCTGTCAGTGACTTGCGGCAGGTCGGTGGTTTTCTCCGGGTTCCTCCACCAATAAAACTGACCGCCACGATATAACTGGAATATTGTTGAAAGTGGCGTTAAACATCGTAAAAACCAAACCAAACCAATCAATTGTAGATATATTGGGTTACCCAAAGATGTAAATATGTTAATGCGTTATCATATGAGCCACTTCTTCATGTTGTATATATATATCGTTTTGTGTGTGTGTGTAAAATTCGCCGATACGAGACGCGTGTTTACATTGGAAGCTATAATACCATAAAACTCGAGTATTATTAAAATTTCAACAAATCCACCAGAATTTCACACAGTTACCCGTGTATACTGCAAACTTTAATTATAATTCTTCTTCTTCTTCCAGGTAAGGAACTGGATTCGTTAATCGAATGTATTTGGTTCCGCTTGAAAACTCTGCGCAGTGTCGGGCAACACAACAAGTCTTCCTATTTACATTTAAAACAATCCCCAATTTACAATTAAAATTATGTACACTATGTTGTTCATTTTCTTCCAGTGCTTGACTTTATGGCAGTTCTGAATCCTTCGATTGTGTTTGCCGATGTTGTATTAGCTGGAAGTTGATTCTAATCTCTGATGGTCTTTAGTGAAGAATGATTATCCGTATATATCCGTCTTTGGTCTTTCTTGATAGAAGCGGTTTTTACCTCTGGTCTGGTTGTCATTTGGCGTCAGATATTGCTGTCTATCTATGTCGATAAGGTCATGCTGGATCTTAAATAGCATACTTAGTCTTGCCGATTTCCTTCGATCTTCAAGGTTTTCCCATTTTAAAAATATTACCATATTTGTCACACAGTCTGGTGTTCGGACTGTGTAGTTGTTGTGCACATATCTTGCTGCTCTTTTCTGTACCTGTTCTATGAATTTGATCTTTTTTTGGTTCGATGGATCCCAAGCCGTTCTTGCATATTCCACTGTATGTCTAACTATTGCTGTATATGCTGCTGACTTTACAGGTTTTGTGCAGTCTTTAAGGTTTCGGCGGATAAATCCTAGTGTCTTGTTTCCTTTGCCAACGATGTTGTCTATGTGTCTATCCCAGGATAAATTGTTGTTGATGGTTACGCCTAGATATTTGCTGGCTTCCATATTATCCAGCGTATGTCCATGTAATTTGTAACTTGTTTGCCTCACCTGTTTGTTTTTGGTGCTATTCTGATGACAATGCATTTTTTTTGCGTTGAAACTCGTCTGCCATTTGTTTTCCCAGTCTTCTAGAGTTGTAAGGTCCCTCTGCAATAGGTCACTGTCAGTCTGGTTGTTAATTGTACGGTAAAGAAGGCTGTCATCTGCAAATAATTTGGTCTCTGATGAAGTTGCTGTTACTGGTATGTCGTTGATGTAGGCCAGGAACAGTAGAGGTCCAAGAACTGTTCCTTGGGGTACACCAGAGAGTACTGGAACTTGCATGGAGACAGTCCCTTCAAGTATTACGTTCTGCTTTCTGTTCTCTAGGAAGGAGTGAATCCATCTGTTGATTTTGCGGTTGACGCCATAGTATTCTAACTTGTGTAGAAGGCGGTGATGTGGAACTTTGTCGAATGCCTTTGCAGTCTAGAAGGATGATATCGACTTGCGAGACTCTTTCCAATTTTGATGCTATATCATGGATGGTTACAATGAGTTGGGATTCGCATGATCGTTTTTTGCGGAATCCATGTTGAGCATTACTATTAGTTAGAATTTTATTTCTGTCAAAGTGGCCCATTACGCTACTATGCACTATATGTTCCATGACCTTGCATGTGATTGATGTAAGTGATACAGGTCTGTAATTAGAAGCCAAGTGTCTTTCGTCTTTTTTGAAAAGTGGTACTACATGTACATCTTTCCAATCTTGTGGTACTACTCCGGTGTTGAATGATGTTTGGTATAATTCTGTAAGAATTGGGGCGAGTTGGTTTGCCGCTGCTTTCAAAATAAAAGATGGTATTGAATCTGGACCAGTAGCTTTATGAGGTTTCAGGTTTTTTAAAAGTTTATGGACTCCTTTGATGTTAATTTTAATATCCTCCATGGTGGAATATGGACCTTTTCCTTTGTTGGGACAGTTATTTAGGTTTTCCTTAGTGAATACTGACTGGAATTGTTCATTCAGAATCTCAGCTTTGCTCTTGTTGTCACTTTGCAGGAATCTCATTTTCTTCTTCAAAGGTGTTACACCTATCCATTCTTGGCCTTTGCTCTTGATATATATTGTATGACCAAATTTTTTCGAGTTGTCTTTGTAATCCGTGCTAACTTCTTCCATATATTTCTTGTTAGCATGTCTGATTTCCCATTGTACTTTCTGTTTTAGTTTCTTGTACCTGTCCATGTCTTTTTCCTTTTTAGTCTTTCTGGCCTTTTTGTGGGCTCTTTTTCTGACCTATTCTTCTTCTGATGGTTGTATTTATCCATGGATGGGTATGTCTTCCTTGTGTCAATTTGTATGGTACTCTTTTGTCTATGGTGTTTTGTATAGATGTCATGAATGCTTGCCACATAAATTCAACATTTCTATCTATGTTTTTGTGTGTTGTGTTCAAGATTGCTATTAAGTCTTCCTTTAGGGAACGACTATTTAACTTGAAGGGGGGAGGGGGGGTTACGTTTTTTTTCTAAAAAAAAATATCAGTTCTGATTCCCAGTGTTGCTGAAAAAATATTCTGATTTTGGTGGAGGAAAAATAAAATAATCTGATTCACAGATTTAGTCATATAACCTAATGTTGAATTCAGAAAAAAAAATACGCGCTTTGCGCGACAAAAATAATAAATATTCTAACTCTCGTGTTGACCGAAAAAAAAAATTCTGAACGAGACAAAAAAACATACCCCCCCCCCCCCCCCCTCCCTTATCTTATATATTTGTATATGTCAGTTTTTTTCCACAAGAATATTTTCTTTCGTACTGGATTTGGTTTAAATGGTTTACATGCCATATCTAGTAGGACGATATCATGGTCGCTGTTTCCTATGGATGGCAGTGGTTTGCATCCTAGTTTGCTTAAATGCTGGATGAGAGGTTAGCATTAGGTACAAGGTGTTGTCTTTACGTGTTAGTAAATCTACAATTTATTCTAATCCTTCGTCGGCTCCAGGAAAGCTTGGTTGGTCTTGATTGGGTATTGTTTGTTAGTGATAGTTTTTTCTGACCAGTTAATATCTGGAAGGTTGAAGTCACCTCCGATTAAGAATATTTTTTTTTTATGCGTCGCTCTGATGGTATGTATTCTTCCTTCATGTTGTTCAAGTAAGTGTCGTCTGTTTTATCTGGTGGGCGATAAAATGCACCTATAAGCATTTTCTTTTTCCCTTTTAAACTTATTGTTCCAGTTATCAATTATATGTCCTTGTCTTTTGTGATGTTTCCCAGCTGTAGTGATTGCTTAACCGCTATCATTACTCCTCCATGAGGGTCTTTTGTGTGGTCTCTGCGTTCCATGTCATAGTGGGAGTAATCTGGGATGATCTCGCTGGATATTATGTTGGCATCGAGCCATGTTTCTGTGCCTATTAATATGTCTGGTTCAGTTGTCTCAATTATTGCTTCAAGCAATTTGTTTTTTCTCTTTAAACTTTGAAAGTTCATGTTCAATATTCTTAGGTGTATCTCGCACAGAAAATTGGGTTTACTTGCACGTGCGAAACAGCTAGGTTGTGGTTTCCGATTGGAAAACCTGGTAATCATTCGCAGACCTGGTTTAGCTGAGTATCTCGTGCGTAATTCGCAACTTCCTATCGGAATTTGTGGCCTGGCAGACTAAATGTCATCAAATCAAAAAATGCAAGAAAGATATGATTGAATTTTAATTTTTAGTTAAAATTATAGCTAAATTATTGATACAACATTGTAGAAATAACACCACTTTACAAATTTAACTACAGCAAAATATATTTTGAGACAAATTTCTTTGCAATCTGCTTGTAGGAGTAGTATGTCCAATTTGTATTTAAAGCAGTTCATCTAAATCTCATTTCAATAATATATACTTATTGACTGGATATGAGGGAATAGCAAGTTTGTTGTCCCCGAGGCGCTGACTATTGACCGAGACGAAGCCGAGGTCAATAGTCAGGGTCGAGGGGACAACAAACTTGCTATTTCCGAATACACAGTCTATAAGTATTTTATTATACCGAAAAACATTAGACTCATAGTTGAATGATCACCTCAAAATGATAAAAACCAATAAAATCACGCATCTTTTGCATTATAAATCTGAATATTGTCTCATGGACATTTTTATGATATTTCCCCAGTCATTCATAAGAGTTTGATTCTTTTGAGAAAGTAGACTTCAACATAAATGTGCATGATGACTACAAGTCTTATGAAAATTTTGAATTTTTTTGAAATTGTAGAATTTTGTCCCAAAAAAAAATATTTTAGAATTTTGAAATTTTTTTAAAATTCTTATGAAAAATTTGAAATTGCTTGAAATTTTTGAAATTTTGAATTTTTTTGAAAATTTGAAACACATGCCTCCCTAACGACATTTAGTATGAGGAGGTCTAGAGAATCTACGTGCGTTTTGTATTACTCTATTACCGTAAGGATAGTTCGTCCGAGCGGAGTGGTATGTTTTCGTTAATAGACTGTTCCGAATAAATATAAAACGTTTATCCAATTCGGTCGCGGAACTAAAAATCTGCGAAAACGATTCACATTGCCGGTCCATAGTCTTAAAAACTATGGACCGCTCAATAGTCAAACAACTGGAAAAGGAGAAAAATAGCAATTTTAATGTAGAAAATTTTGTAGTGATGTTCATATACTGAGGTACAATAATGAATAATATTATAATTGCATAAATTAGATATTTGTGTTTTTATTTCATATTATATTACTATTTTAAATACAAACAAATTGATTCTATTTCTTTAGATGTTTCACAAATTGATATGAAATCTATAAGAAGTATCAACTACATGTATGTTTTTTTGAAATAGGAGTAATAGTCTTCCAATAGATTCTTCCTTCCTGGTTACAGTAGTCAGTTAATTATAACTACGAACAGTCACTGGTCTTGTTGTACTGTTTATGGTGTCATTCACTCTTGTGATAGTGTGTGGTCTAGAACAGAACAGAACAGAACAGAATTTGTATTGGTATAAAATCCATATACAAAGGATTGTTACCAAAACAATACATTAAATACAAAACAAAGAAACTGTTAAATACAATCAAACTACATATGCATGTTTGAAACACATGCCTCCCTAACGACATTTAGTATGAGGAGGTCTAGAGAATCTACGTGCGTTTTGTATTACTCTATTACCGTAAGGATAGTTCGTCCAAGCGGAGTGGTATGTCTTTCTATGGACTGTTAAGGTTTCAGTCAGCTAGCACTATAACAATCCAACTAAGCTTATCTCGCTATGAAAAAGCTGAAAAATTGCTCACTTACAACAATTACTCCCTTTCAAGAGTCGATATATGCAATGTTTTATCACTTAACCAATCATATTCTTAAGTGACAATTTCAGTCGAATATATCTCCATGTAAGGATAGAATCTCCTCGT